>CM068733.1:66785384-67385384 GCA_035136125.1 Quercus rubra
GCTTGGAAATCAATGTCATTCACCTTTAATGAGCTGAGACATATATGGCTTAATTGAGGAAGATTGACTTTGTTTTCTTTTCCCTTTTGCTTATTTCTTGGTAACCCCAAACAGGGGATAATTGCATGATTGCAGGAATGGAGAAAGACAAAGAAACATTTGTGATTTAACTTGGGCATTATGCTAATTACTTAGGCTTACTAGCCAATGAATGCGTCCATTTCAGTTTACATAGCACTCTGTATGTAGACACTGCAACAAAGTGAGTGGACTGTCAAACCAGTTAGTATGCATCTTGTGAATTATCCCAAAAGATTTTTGGCAATTGCATTTCTAGAGTCGTGAAATCTGTTAATTTTTCGTTCGTTACATTCCATGATTTCCCTTGTAAGTAAAGAAACATACAGTAATTTGGTTGTTGACTCTTATTCCAAAGGGGGTTGCAATTTTGTGAGACGTTCTTATGCATTTGGGAAATGAATCTATTCTTTTGAAACAATGTCTGCAAAAGGAGTACTGCAATAAATCTTCAATTGGGAGTTAGGACTACATCACCATGTCTTGAGCAAGCCATGTTCATTATTTCATATATTTTCTGTCGAAATTTAGGAACGATTTTTAATTAAAGGAACGATGCCTTTACTCTAATCTAATGGACCAATGGTAATGGGTGCTTAAAGCATTTTATTTTCCATTATTTGGTATGTCAAAGAAATTTATTTTTTTTATATGTTTTTTTTATAAAAAGAATCTAATGTAGTCATGTGTTTAAATTTGAAAAAGAATTGAAGAAAGATGCATTAAAGATAGAAATGGTTTTGATCAAATAGTCATATTTTGTTGAGAATTAGAGAAAATGATTCTATTTTTTTTTTTTAGAAGAAGAGAAAATGATTCTACTTAATTATATATAGACAGGCTCTGTCTCTATTAATGGAAACAGATTTTGGCACAAAATAGAACAGAAATAACAGCTATTAGATATATGTGTGCTGAGGAAGCTATTAGATATATGTGTGCTGAGGTAAATTGGTACAGGTTGCCTGGGATGCAGCTATTATGCCTAAGCATGCTTCTTTTTTTAATTAGCCATACAAGATAGTCTCTCTACTTGTGTCAGATTAGCAAAATGAGGCTGGCAGGGTGATTGTGTGTTTTCTGAGAATCAGTGTGAAACAAGAGATAATTTATTCTTTGAATGTTCTTTCTCTGGTGGGATCTGGAAGAGAGTGGTATATAGAGTGTTAGAATTATGTGGTTAAATAATGAAATTTGTCATATTACAATAGTTTAAACTTTCGGGACAATTGGTAATTTAACATAATATCAAGTAAGAGGTAAGTAATTTAACAATAGGATTGTCTTCAACAGCGAGTGTCCTATGGCATGAGGTAATCAATTGTGGTCAACAGCTACGAGGGAATTGTGTTTGATCTAGAGTGGATAAAAATTTAAATGTTAATTAATTAATTGCTGCTGGTGTGTATCATTTATGGAGACAAAGGAGACAATGTCAATTTTTTTTAACACTCTCTATTGAGTATTGACCGAAGACCAGATGGCAAAAGGCATTAAGAATGAGATAAAAATGGAGAATTGAGGGTGACTATTTCAAAGAAAAAACCTACAGAGTTGTAGTGCTATCTTAGCCTTTGTGAGTTATAGTTGGTTTTTTAGTGTGTAATGTTTGTTTGTAGTGCTCCCTAATAGTTTTGTATTGTGAGTTGTTTCTGTAGGCAGATCTGAATGTACAGTTTGCTACTGCAAGTTTAAGTGCTCTGATCTATTGCACTCTATTTTGTTTAAGTGCTCTGATCTATTGCACTCTATTTTATATTCTTTATATATGCACTTGTTAGAAATGATTTTACTGCTACCCAAACACCCTTTCCCTTCAACTTAGTACCTAGGTTAGGGAGGTACCACTTGGTTGTGTGGGGGGTGCACTCTCCCTACACTTAGTGCTTACAAGGGGGAGAACTACCATTTGAACTAGAGCTCATTAGATTCAAGGTTTTGTTCTCATATTTTGGCCATCACATAATTTTTTACAGATAGTGAATAGTGATCTATACTTACAATTGTTAACCTACGGAAACTGGGTATCCCATTGCTGCTGCAAATTAGAAAGCTAAAAAAAGCCTAAAAAATAAATAGATAAAAATCTTTTCTGATACACTGCAGCCAGTGTTATTACCAAAGACCAGCCCTCTCTGAAGAGACAATATTGATCATATCGACATAAAAATAAGGCACACAATGGAGGTGGTAGAGTTGATTGCCATTGATGATAGTGTTTGGCAATAAAAGCAGAGGCAGACCTTATTAAGCTGAAGAGGGCAGATATGCAATAAGGCAGAGGCAGAGGTTGCAGTGAAGTGGAAAAGCAAATTTGTGATGGGTATTATGGAAGTAGTAATGTAATGGTGCCACAATGAAGGCAACAACAGAATGTGTAACAGTTTGATTGATACGATTGCTTTTGGAAGTGGAGGTAGTACCTCAAATACAGTGCAGGGCAGCAACAATGTTTGCTGGTGGCGCTAGTGGTAAATGAAGATGGTGGTTTTAGGTAGATATGTAGGCTGTAACCATAGCTGCGGTAAAGCAATTATAGGAGGAGGTGGCAGTGTTTGATGAAGTGACAAAAAGAGAGGCTCAAATTGGCATATATCAGGATTTAAAGAGTAGGAAAAAAGCATAAACTGACTAATCTCTATTTTCCCAACAATAAATACTCCTTGAAATGTTTGAACAATTAAGTGGGACTAAAAGTAAGTAATGTTTTGAGAAAGTACAGAAGCTTTAACTCCGCTGAACATATATGTTTCAATTACAAAGCAGTGCAAATTAATTTTACTTACCCTGGCAGGCCGCAGTTGTGGCAAATTGCCACATTAGGGCATTCTCTAGCATAATGACCTGGACGTTTGCAATTCTTACATAGATTGTCTCGGCTGGAAACAAAACCAAAAACATTGAACATTGAGAAGGAAATAATGGCATGGTAAAATCTACATCCATAATCAAATTTCTCTGTGTCACCTATTTTTAATCTAGCTGAAGAGCAAAGGAACTTTAAAAGGAATAACATCACGGATAACATATAACTGATATTTAGTAAGAGAATAGTTTTTCCCCCTCCAGATACAGATTGATCCAACTAAACATCAGAAATAATGGCTTATATCTCAAAAACAACAGTTTGAAACAAAGCAGTACATAATCATCCCAGAAGCAAAATAACAAAATTATTCTTAACAACACCTACCACCACCACAACACCACACAGCTGCTGCCATCCTCCCTGTCCACATTACAACCACACCCAACATCACATCCATGAGTCCAAACCAAACCCAACCCCTTACTTTCCCCTTCAAAATAGAAAACACCAGACCCCAACAGCAAATAATATTAAATTTCAACAAGCAACCATCTCATAGCAACAAAATATCACTACACTCAACACCAAGTTCCTCAACCACATCCTTCAATAAACATTCACGCAGCCCTTGCAAACAGTCAACTGATGCTATTTAACACCAAGCCTATCTAAATATACATAGACCGAGTTCAGTCTCGAACTTCTTATGAGATCATCTAAACCAGTTGAAGTTCTTTAGAGCTGAAAGAAATCGGAAAGAGAAGAGGGGAAGACAGTGGGACAAGTTCTTTATTTGCCGCAAAGGGAGAAACTTTTTCAGCCATAGTTATCACTAGTATGGAAATTAATACAAGGGGTAGGAAAACATCAGTTCATAATTCAGGGAATTTATAAGGACTGTTTCCAATGAAGGATATACAAAGATAGGATGAGATGTTTCCATAGTGAGCTGGGTATACATTGCATTATTCAAATCTAATGAATTTACAACATAATGTCTTTTTTCCTGTCAACTATTTTAACCATGAAGATAAAAGCAGAAATTTTTTTTGATAGAATGTCATAGTAAAAGTGTTTAGAAGTTGAACATCTTGTCATAAAAATAATGACAAGATGTTCATGGTGATCTCAGCATGCTGTATCTCAAGTTTAATTCAAATTTTTTTTTTTTAATGGTTATGAAAGCAGCGAAGGCTGCATTAGATATATATATTATTGCCATTTTCAGTCAAATATGTTTATAATTAAAAATAAATAAATAAGTTTGTGTTGTTGTTGTCACCAAATGTCAGATATGGACCCACATGGAGCAGGACCCTCTATACAGACTTTGTTGACGAGGCAGGTTGAGCATCGTTCAAGTTTGCTTTGGGATGCTCCTTTGGAAGGCGAGGTATGCTTCAATTAGCTGAGAATGTTGTTGAAAACACCGAAATTCATGTACATTAAAAAGAACCAATAACCAAAACTAGGTTTAATGGGCAAATAAGGGCATTTAAAATAAATAAAAAAGTTATATGCAAACTAGTACCACTAAAGTCCCTCTCCCATCCTCCCCTCTTTTCTTTTATCTTTTGTTCTTTTTTTTTTTTTGCTTTTTGTTAACAAGGGTGTACAAAACTCTTTGTTCCTATGCATATGGATTATAAAGTAAGTATTCTCACTGTTACAAATTAGTTTTTTGGTATAATTTAGTTTTGAATTAGGAATCTATAAGCAATTACAAGGGATCATAATTGTAATTGATTAGTTCTTTCAGGATATAAATGCAAATGTGAATAGAGTTTTCTTCTAATTGTGTCAAATGGCTAGAATTTCACCTCATTACTCACTTGTGTAGCATATATGTGTGTGTATATATATATATATTAAAAAATGCAAAAAATTATGAAAAATGATAAGCTTTTGTAAACAATTGTAGATTGCTGAACAAATATGTTCCTATGCATATGTATTATAAATATTCAGAATTTTAAAGTTTTGAGTTGGCCGTTTATTATTTTTGTTAATTTTGATAAGTAGTTAAAAAAAGGACAAGACTTAGGTATAATATTATGTGGTGCTAATTATTATTAATACGAAGTTGCTATATTTGCAGGGAGTGCCAGGTGTACTGACTTGTCGTCACCGGGATAAAGAATTTCTTCATGGTGGGTTAGATGGGTTAGATCCACGAATTGCCGCTTACATCACTGATGCGGGGTTAGATGGGCTACTTCGGGTCCCACATATGGACCTTGACCACGCATTGATCACAGCGTTGGTGGAGAGATGGCGGCCGGAGACGCACTCTTTCCATTTGCCCCACGGTGAGATGACCATCACACTACAAGATATGGAGGTTATAATGGGGGTACCTGTACATGGCTTGCCGGTGGTGGGATATACATCCCCGAGAACCAGTTGGTCTAATGCATGCGCTGAGTGGCTAGGGTGTAGGCCGCCAGATAGACAAGTTGGTGGTAATAAGAAACACCGCAGTGATGGAAGGACCGAGGGTAAAAGCGAAATGGCTTGAGGATCGGTTTCCTAACCCTCTCCCGGTTGACGCCCCTGATGCGGTTGTGCAGCAGTATGCTCGATTTTACATAGTGGAGATGTTAGGTGGTAGACTGTTTATGGATAAGGGTGGCGATCGGATCTCCATTATGTATCTGCAATTTTTCGATCCAATCAGCAACGGAAAGAGGTATAGTTGGGGTAGTGCAGCATTGAGTTGGCTCTATAGACACCTCTGTAATGCATCAGAGAAGACAGCCAAGCAGATCGGCGGTCCACTGCTATTGGTGCAGTTGTGGGCGTGGGCGAGATTTCCACACATATGTCCTGTGATGAGGCATCCACAGCAGGCACTACCTCCAGGTCCACTTGCTATCAGGTATGTAGCATGTTAGATAGTTACCGTTTTACATTTCCGCATTAACTCTATTTGCATGGGAATTGTGTAAGTAACTAATATGAAGGTCATGTCTATGATGTTTGGTAGATGGAAAGGGGCTAAGATAACAACTGAACATTCAATGCACGTCGTACGTGCTTATCGTGTGTCGCTTACTTCGCTACGGCCAAATCAGGTATCGTGTCTTACAAGTGGTAACCGCTCTGGCATGTTCTTTTTGTACTTACAATTCAGTTTTCAATGAATAAACATTTTCTATTCATAGAGTTACATGTATCATTCACATTCGTTACACATTTTTTCTAATTATATTGTTAATATGGTTGTTTGCACCTGTTGGATCATTGCAGATTGTGTGGGAGCCGTACAGAAATTATTTGCGTTCACTGCCTGCATATTGTACAGCAGGCCAACACATATGGAGGTCTATCGTGCCGCTGCTACATTTTTGGGTGGTGGAAGACCATCATCCCGAACGTGTTCTCCGACAGTTTGGGATGAAGCAAGGCATACCAATCGATGTTGATACTTCACCTGAACTGCACAAATTAACCCTCCAGGGCAAGCAGCATCAAAATTGGGTCCAACTCCACCAACTTCATATTGATAAATGGGCTGCGCACGCCGAAATTGCCGATGCACCGCCCTTTCATGGGGAGATGAGCTACAACGATGAGTATATGTTGTGGTTTCGTCCCCGCACTGTTCGCCATATTACAAAAGAGACTTCGTACTGGGACACATTGGTAAGTTTACAAAGACTGTCTTTTTATAAATATACCGGGCTTCGCATAGTTTAGTTCAACCTACTAACACTATTGTATATTTGTGACAGGTTGAATCGCAGTTAAGCATTATGGCGAAGTGCGAACCAGGGTCTGACATCTACACCGACTGTATTAATGCCTTGCAATCTGTTGAAGAAATTGGTCGGTTATCCTTGGATGATGCACGCGCTGTGGGCAACACAAGTCAGCCGGCTGTACGGCGTGGTCGGCAAGCAGGTGGACGTCAAGGGCAAGGAGGCCGTCAATCTAGTCAGCGTCAGACATCTAGTCGGCCTCCCACATCTGCTCAGCGTCACACACCAGTGCCCACATCTAGTCGACGTCCCACATCTAGTCAGCGTCCACCATCGGGTCCACGTCAGACACCCGTGCACACATCCAGTCGGCGTCAGACACCCGTGCCCACATCCAGTCCGCGTCAGACACCCGTGCCCACATCCAGCCGGCCCCACACACCGGTGCCCACATCTAGTCGGCGCCACACATCCTTGCATGACCACACCATGGAGGAAGCAAGTCAGACAACAGACTCGATGTCTTTGGACACTGCTTATAACATAGGCTCCATGGCACACGATGATGCGGGTCCATCCCATACAGATGACATGACATTCATGCCCACTCCTGGGCGACCCACCGTTGGTGCTGTCCCCCCTGAGGGCGTGCATACCGAGTTCATCCCACCACAGATACCCACCCCCCCTCCAGAGCCTTCACACATTGAGGATCGGCCGCGAAGGCCGCAACGGACACGGACACATCCTCCTGACTGTGGGACTGGACATGGTACTATACTTTGTACACATCCGATTACATATACATCTCTTTACAATTAAACTATTACTCGCATATTAGAAATTAACTTGTGTTTTGTTCTTTTCAGGCAAGGTGAGACCAGTCAAGGAACCGGTGAGGAGAAGAAAACGAGAATGATTTAGAGAGGCTTCAAGAATTAGTGCTACTTTGGGTGCATAATGGTATAGGATCTTTTTGTCATGTATAGGATCTTCTTGTCCTTAAGTGTTGAACTGTTTGTAGCACATATCTTTTGACAATGAACTTCAAGCTTTGGGCTTACAAGCTAATATAGTTTTTTGTTCGTAAGTTGAAAAAAATCAATTCAATGAAGAAAGAAATTTCCGTCTCTGACCTATACAATAACTTGTGTTCATCGTCCTGAAAAGAATTCACATTCTTTAATGTCATCTCCTACAAAACCATCAGGTACTTCATTCCCACCTTATTCTTCTGATTGTTTAACTAGTTTATTGGAAGAAACTTTGACACAAAATCCAAAATTTTTGCAGCCTTTGTTCTGGTTAAATGAGATGAGATAGTCAGTAATTTTGTAAAAACTTAGTCTAGCATGTCCTAAATAGTTGTCCCTGAGGTTTACTGTAAACAGATTTTTCTTCGCAGGTGCTTCCACCATGATTACTTTCCTGCTAAGAGCCTGAGCATGCTGATTTTGAATGTTGTCAGCTTAATAATTGGCATATTGTGTATATACTATTGTAGTAAATTTGTATTAGCTATTGCTATAGTTATAGATACATGACGGAATGCATTTGATAGTACTTACCATTCAAGTATTCTTTTCTAAGAGTAATTATGCCATGATTGCTAATATATTCCTTAAAAAGTTGTTGTGCTGAACCAATAATACTTTTAATATGGCTTTTGGGTAAAGCTTTGTTGGTGACATGCCCTGTATTGTTAATGCTTCTGCTATTGTATGTTGATCATGCTTGTTTTGGCCTGATAATAATTTAGTTTTGATGTGAATTATCATGCCTTTTCTGCTAAATGAGTGTCTTTACATTTTACTTAAAGTAGGTTTATATGAATTCTAATTTTGCAAACTGTAAAACAGGAAGAGAGTGATAGTGAAAGAGAGAGCAATGAAGCTTTGACATCTGAAAAACCTCTAAAACGCAAACGGGGTAAAGTTCAGCCAAGTGTCTCAAAAGATCCTTGCCAGTCTCGGTCAATTGCATCTAGTGATGGTTATTTATCTTTTTTGAAGAGGAGACGCTTTGATGGTATAATTTAATTACATTGTTATTTGATTCTAGTTGGTATCTTGCTGGCGTTCTATTATGCATCGTACACTTGTTATATATGTTGGCGGTGCTTCATGGTTGGACTATGTTATTGTCTTCATTATATCAATAATGTTGTTTTCCTATATGGAGAATGGAAGGTAAAATGGGATATGCACAGTAAAATCTTATAAAGAAAGCAGTAATTTTAGTTGATTCCTGATTTTAATATGGTGGAAATTGGGATGTCCATCATATCAAAAAAGAAATGTTACTTCTTTTGATATGTTTTTGGCCCCATGGGAGGGGAAGGGGAAATTCAAATTACTAATCTCTGATTCATTAGGCATGGTTCCTAGCTGATTGTGCTAAACCATTTGAGAATACAAAAACAGGAAAAATGAGGGGGAAATTATTAATTTGAAAAAAATAAGAAGGGGTGGGGGTGGGGATTTGCCCAAAATTGTACCAATATCATAAATAGAAGGCAAGATGAAGTAATAAGCAGAATGCTTAACAGAATTTGTTTACACTACAGTCAAGGAGTTTAAAAAATTATATCCTGGAATTTGATTCCAAGTGTCAGGACATGCTACTTGCCATTTCTCCTTCTGCAGGATATGTTTGTCAGGGTTCATTTCCCATTAATCAAAATTACGAAAGTAGTTATTAAGCAGTTGGAGTTAAGCATTAGCTTCTTTTGTAGTATTATTATTATTTTTGGTTCTTTACTAGTTACAATTCTGTACATTTAGATTTGCACACTAAAATTTTACTTAACATTATTCTTTTGTCTAGAGATATCACCGTTTGAAACCTGAACCTCTTTAAAGCTTAAATTCCAGTGTTTCTAAATTAAAATCTCGCATTCGGAATTTGCTAAGCTTCTAAGTTTGTAATTTGTATTCCAAGTTTTTATTTATTTATCTTTTTTTATAAATAAACACACGTTGGCTTCAAAAAGTAAGACATTGTATAAACAAAATAAAAAAATTAAAAAAAAAAATTTTGCGTCTGACCTGGCCAACTATCGTAAAATATAAAAAGAAAAAAAATATATATATATATTAATTTAGTGGGCCACACGGTACTTGGTGGCCCACTATGCTGTACCCGAGCTTGGTGGGCTCGGGTACTTTGTGAAGTACCCGAGCCCATGAAGCTCGAGTATGAAGCTGGGGAATTGAAGAGCCCATTAAGCTCTTCAAATTTATTTCCCCAGCTTCATACTCGAGCTTCATGGGCTCGGGTACCTCACAAAGTACCCGAGCCCATGAAGCTCGAGTATGAAGCTGGGGAACTGAAGAGCCCATCAAGCTCTTCAAATTTATTTCCCCAGCTTCATACTCGAGCTTCATGGGCTCGGGTACTTTGTGAAGTACCCGAGCCCATGAAGCTCGAGTATGAAGCTGGGGAAATAAATTTGAAGAGCTTGATGGGCTCTTCAGTTCCCCAGCTTCATACTCGAGCTTCATGGGCTCGGGTACTTCACATAGTACCCGAGCCCATGAAGCTCGGGTACAGCATAGTGGGCCACCAAGTACCGTGTGGTTGGTGGCCCACTATTATTACTTTTTCTTTTTTTTTTTTTTTTTTTACGATAGTGGGCCAGCATCAATGCAAATTTTTTTTTTTTTTTTTTTTTTTTTTTTATTTATACAATGTGTTTCAGCCAACGTGTGTTTATTTATTTTTTATTTCCGATAGTGGGCCTGTTAAAGACTTTTTTTTATTAATAGTATTTGTTTTAATTTTTTTTTTTTTTTTTTATACAATATGTAACGATGTTGAAGCCAACGTGTTTTTATTTTTATTTTAATTTTTGTGCATGAGAATAAATAAAAAACAATTTATCAGGCCACTTAAACTTGTCACAGTTTTTATCAAGTGTGTGTAGAAAAATTATGAATGCCATGTCCCATTTTCGTTAGCCACATAAGTATTATTTTTATATTGTGCACACAAACTTCCACAAACATTATTTCCGCCACACAAATAACATTATAACAAAAAATAATGCACACACTCAATATTACATACACTCTCATACACATAATATAAAAGAATAATGGTAGAGATACAAACTATTTTCCACAGTTTTTTACAAACTACTGTTGTGGTGAGTGATTAAGTTGTTATGAAAAAAGGCATATTAATGGTAGGCGTAAATAAAAAAGCAATAACAAGTTGGCCACATCAACATTTTGTACAAATTGTAAAATAGTTTATGGTTATAACATTACTGCTCTATATTTATTACTTCCTAACACTTACAATCTACAAACAGTGGGTCTAATGTTTGGAAATATTTTTTATAAAGGAAATTAGAACTGAGTCGGATATGTTTCAGGCTTTTATATTTGCTGCCCAGCCATCTGACCCCAACTACTAAATTAAAAGCAAGTGTACCTTCTGACTCTCCCTCTCAAAATTATAGTTGAACACACTTTATGACCATAATGACTCTCCTGCACATCACAAATGAACTCCATGTGAAGACTCAGTTCTAAGCCATGTGAAAGAAGACTGAAGCAATGGATTTCAAATGTTGGGTCACCATCTGCATTTGTTAGTGTCAGTTTTTTCCATTGAAGGCTTGCCTTATTAACCTTTGGGTCCTGCCTATAGAGAGGTAAGTAAAATGTTGTCAGTTTTTCCCATTGATTCCTGATTTATTAACCTTTGGGTCCTGCCTATAGAGGTAACTTTTCATGTTTTGTCTGTTGTGTTTGCATGTGTGGTTGGTATGACATTCTTTTTGCATGACCACAGTTCATGACTTCAGTTTTTTGCAAGACCAGGCGTCCATGTACAACTCCCATTTTATATATATATATATATATATAAATAACTTACAAGTTATCTAAACAAATGGACCACAAACTATATTGTAGCAAAATAAATTGTGAAGAAAAAATTTCCGTTAAAAGCATAATTTTTTTTTTGTACCTGAAATGAAAAAAAAAAAAAAAACCATTTCATAATTATTAATAGTTGAACGAGAGATAGTAAATCCAGAAATTATTATATGCTTTAGAAGAGTAATACATATAGTTTAGACATGTTCTAAGCTCCTTCAAATAAATTAAGAAAAACGAAATCATGTATAAGTTTTTTATTTAATTATGTCAAATCTAAAAATATTAAAAATATAGCAAATACTTGTAAAGTTGTGTATATATCTTGCTGTCTGATTGCTTCTTAAAATATGCCCCATTCAGCACAGTTAAATTCGGGCCAAAAATGGACTAAATATGGGGGGGGCGCAATTAACATAAACTATATGTACATACTATGTCATTGTATATTGTTTATTCTATAATTTACAAGTTATCTAAAAAGCTAATGCACACACAATTTTTTTTTTCAATTTGCTGGCAGCCAGGTATTGTTGCAATCATACGTCATCTTTATTTAACTGGTTATAGACGATGACAACTTTTATATTGTGCATAACAGGTTGGTGATGGATTTTCACTTTTTCTATCTGTACTACGACGGGGAGATGTATTATCATGAGCTGCATGGGTTGTCATACCAAGGCTCGACCCAAAAACAAAAATACGTTAAGGTGAAACGTGGGATATCGCTTACAAACTTGCAACGAAGAATTTTGAAGGCGATGGGGTTAGACCACGCTAGGCATAAGATTTCCATCGTGTATCGAGCACCTCAACGGGTGGTAGACACGCAGGTTTTCTACAATTCACTACAATTATCGGGTGGCACCGAAGTGAAGATGATGTGGGAAATGGTTGCACAAATGGTGGCTCGAGGATTCATTGCTTCGGATCTCTACGTCACTGTTCAGCCCGCCACAGTAGAGGCTGGAGAAGGTTCAGAACGTACTGTTTTGGATGGAAGAGTAGATGAGCACATCGACTCAATACCAGAAACATGTTATCAAGGGTGTGTAGAGAATACAGGAGATGGGTATAGCAGTGAACCGTGGCAGACATTTGGCCATGTGAACTCGATTGAGGAGGAGGAAGGGCCCCAACAAGTGCATGATGCAACGCATTTACCTGACGATGAGGTCCATAGGGGCACAGCCGACAATATGCAGAATGATCACGGACTTGGTGATGATGCGACCCAAATCGATGTTACTAGGGATGACTTTGAGGAGCTCCTAGATACCATGGGTGAACATGAGGATGTTGATCATATCGAAAATGTGGTTGTCGAAGAAAATAGAGAGACATGCCCTGATCCCGATCATACGCCGGAATGGTTCACCCAAAACACTTGGGATAATATGTTCGATCCATCACCGGTTATGGAAGCGGAAGCATTACCATGGATGCCTGGGGAGCAGCCAATTAAAGGGATGGTATTCGCGACTAAATTGGCGGTGCGACGTGCGTTGACTTGGTACGCAGTGCGAGAGAATTTTAGCTTCAAAACTGAGCATTCAGACTCAGAGAGGCTTGTGGTGAGTTGCGAGGATGATTCCTGTCCATGGTCAGTCCGTGCAATATGTTGCAAGGGAGACAATGTGTGGAAGATCGCGAAATGCAAGGGCCCCCACACGTGCGACAAAATTCAAAATGCTCATGATGGTCGGATGATTGATTCGGTGTTCTTAGCATACGTACTTGAGCGCTATATACGAGAAGACCCTGCGTATAAGATAAAGAACTTACGCCACGTAGCTTTGGCAGACTTAAAACACGAAGTATCTCATTACAAGGTATTCTATTCTTTAACTTGCTCGGGTATTTTGAATACAATGTAGACACTTAAATTTTTTTCGGAAGTATAATCATGATATTTTGTTTCCCAAAACCCACGAATACATTCTATTATGAAGATTGAAATTGAAAAAAGACAAGAAAAAATGGAATGCGGAGCGAAGAAATGTTATAACATTACAAGTCTTGATTTGTTTTCTTCAATTTTTGTACTTAACTTGTATTCATCTCTAACGCAATCATTATGGTTGACATACAAGGTATGGGATGCCAAACAAAAGGCCGTTGCATCTATATACGGGGATTTTAAGGAGTCGTATGCGGAGTTGCCGCGTTTTTTGGCAGGACTGAAGGACGCAAGTCCGGGTACAGAGTATAAGTTAATAGTGGACGATAATGATGAACAGGGAACCTGTACATTCAAGTCCGTATTTTGGGCGTTTCGACCATGTATTGTTGGGTTCAAGAAGTGTAGGCCTGTGATTAGCATTGATGCAACCCACCTATATGGAAAATATAAAGGGAAATTGATGATTGCAATGGCGACAGATGCTAATAATAAAATTTATCCAGTAGCCTTCGCTGTTGTCGAGAGTGAGAGCACGGAGACTTGGGTTGGTTCTTGGCTTGTATAAGAACGTATGTTACCGACCGGAGACACCTGTGTGTCATATCTGACAGACACGCTGGGATACAAGCTATCTTTAGAGACAATAATCGAGACTTTTCCCTGCGGCCTCCCATGACAGAACATCGTTACTGCCTTCGTCATCTATGTAGTAACGTCAACACTAGATGGAAGAATGAAACTGTAAAGAATCTAGTATGGAGGGCAGCAAGTGCTACCCAGGAGCGAAAGTTCAATGCCACCTTTGAGTTAATTGAGAATGTCAACCGGGATGCGCACCAATATCTAAAGGATGTGCCGAAAGAGAAATGGGCTCTAAGTTTTGACGAGGGTTATCGTTATGGGGCAATGACGACAAACGTCTCTGAGTGCTTCAATGGTGTTCTAAAGGGTGCTCGTAGCTTGCCCATTACGGCAATGGTGAAATACACATGGTTCAAATTGAATTCTTACTTCGATGATCGTCGCAATAAGAGCATAGCACAGTTAAATTCGGGACAAAAATGGACTAAATATGCCTTGGATATTTTCATGAGAAATAAGGCGAAGGCGGAGCATCACAGGGTGACAAGATTGAGCGCGCAACAACAATCATATCAAGTAGATACACCGCATAATCCAGGGAGTGCTGGACATGGGGATCACACACA
Source organism: Quercus rubra (assembly GCA_035136125.1). Lineage (NCBI taxonomy): Eukaryota > Viridiplantae > Streptophyta > Magnoliopsida > Fagales > Fagaceae > Quercus > Quercus rubra. The sequence continues at coordinate 66,799,973 of CM068733.1, forward strand.
TGGAGTTAATTTGTTGCAAAGAAGTTGCACATGTCAAAAATGGAAGCTGTACAAGATACCGTGTTCACATGTCATTGCAGTTTGTATTAGGTATCGACATGATGCAGAGCAATACATTGACCCCTGCTATAGCGTGGATGCACTATTTCGGAGCTATGCTCCCGTTTTCCCTGCGTTGAAAGATAGATTATCATGGCCGGATCCTGAAGAAACTCGGAGGGTCCTCCCTAACCCCCGATTGATTCGAGCAAAAGGCCGCCCTGTCTCAACACGCATCAGGAATGAGATGGACGAGGGTGGGAACCGGCCGAGAACCACACCGTGGAAGGAGGGGGGGAGGAAGGTGCAATGCGGGTTGTGTGACCAAGAGGGGCATAACCGAAGAACATGCCCTAAGCGGAATGAGGTACCGATAAGTGGTGGTGTCACAGACTAGGTACACTAATTTTGAACCGTGGCATTCTTCTAAATGCAACTTGAAACAAAATGCATGCTATATGCCATTCAATTATGTATTTTTAATGGGTTGGGTTTGTGGTGAAACTGAAATTGAAAAGAAACACTAATGAGCCTGAGTGAAGATGTTATCACTATGTGTAGTTTGTAGATGTAATATGGTAAATCAACATAAAAGGGCAATGACACTGTATAATGAATTCATATATTTCTTATGGGGGATAAATTTGCTAATGTTCATCCTTTTAGAATCTCTAGTTAAATTCGACCTTCTAATGTGTTGATATTAACTCCTAGTATTGACACATTGTGAGCATCTTCTGATTCACAGGAGAATTGTTGGTGTTGCACATGTTGAGGATTTTTACATAATCACTGATGCTAGCAGACGAGCAGATTGTGAACGCCGGGCTCTTGAAGCGGCAAAGTTGCTTCTCAAGGAAAGGAGAAAATTCCATGCCATTGGTGAAGTTATTTTAGCCATTCAAAAACTCCAGTCATAACTAAGTTATTGGTAAATCGTAGTTTGCTTGAGTATTGGGGTTTTGCGGACAAGATTTTCCAGATCCTTTGTAAATGAACTGTTACTATGTGTGTTGTAATGTCAACATTAAGACAAAGGAATAAGATTTCCTTCTATTGCTGTTGTTTTGGTTGATTCAATGCCGTGAACTGTGATTGCAGAACGTCCTTGCTTGTTATTAATATGATTTTATCATTCTCCACTACCCATGAAAGTGGTGGGTGTTGCTGATAATCAATATTTTGAATGGTTTTGTTAAAACTGAAAATGCTTTTTTTTAGCAGCCAGAGAATTTTTGTATGAAATGACTGTTAAAGGTATTACCATTGAATGAATCAGCCTCTCATTTGTCTTTATACACAAATTATATTTGCTTAAACATGTTGGGGGCTATATTGAATCAGCCTCTCATTTATCCTGCTCAATTGAATGATATTTCTTAGCAATATTTGTGAATAAATCCATGGCAGGAAAAGGACCTATCTGTGGAACCCCAAAGTACCAATCTGCCTATTTTCAAAATAGCCAGATTGGTACCCGAGCCCACCAAGCTCGGGTACCACTCTATGGAAAATAAATTGAAAAGTGGGTGATGCGCAGCCTCTTATCAAAATTCATCCAGATTGGTACCCGAGCTTGGTGGGCTCGGGTACTTCAAAAAGTACCCGAGCTCACCAAGCTCGGGTACCAATCTGGGTATTCTTTGAAAAGAGGTTGATGAATCAGCCACATCAACCTCTTTTCAAAGAATACATCTATTCTTAAGTACCTCTTGTTTTTAAAATCCTAAATTCATATCAAAATAGAGCTATTTTCCTTTTTATAATTAGAAAAAAAAGAAAGAAAGAAGGAAATACATACTCCTGCTAAGTAGTGTGTTTGTTTCTCAAAAAAAAAAAAAAAAAAAAACTCATTATTCTCTCATTTAGGGGTATTTGCGGTGCGATTTTAGGCCATTTTTAGCACTGCATTTTGTGGTGCGGTTTAACTAAAACCATAACTGCACTGTATCTTATTTTTGCAGCCACATGTGTAGTGCAGTACGGTTTAGACTTTAGCCAAAATCATAACCACACTGCACCTCAATTTTACGGTTTAGAATTACCGGATGCTTTGGGGAGAAGGCATAGGTGATATTAACTTAAAATGTATTCACTTGCACTGTAATTCTAAAAGGTTCTTAGTACAAAATGGTCACTGTTCAAATTTTGATTAATAAGACATTCTGGCCTCAATACTATACAATGTACATGTTGAATCCTTATCAAATGAATGAAATTTGGATTGGCTACCTTCTGTTGAAGCTAACTAAGACAAGAATTGTTGAAAAAAACCTTTTATCCCTACCCTTGGCCTTGAGGAAATCTTTGACCTTAGCAATTACCTCAAAACTCTAACTTCAGTTGAAGAAGCAAACTAAAAACATCTAATTATCAGTAAATATAGATTAAAATATTGACCAAAACTAATATTCAGTCAACAAAATTATGTTAAACTATCAAACCTAAGTACTAATAACCAACTCTATTCAAGTTACAGATGTCAAATTGTAGTCCTTTCTAACATATATGGTTGAAATGGTCACAAGAGTGTTAACTCATCAAGTCACAAGCTTGGGATTCTTCTTGTGCACAATAAGGACTGCTATTACTAATAGATAATTAAACAGTCCATACAAACAATATTGTATCCAAACATGTACATAGGCAGATTAGTGTATATGATATGCATGACATTGTAGACGGGCTCTCACATTAATATTTTGGTAGGTTTAAAACATACAATAACACAAGAAATTGAATAATCATCATCAACCAAAGCATCCGGTAATTCTAGTCAATAACCTTTGAAACTGCTTTCTGCCTAAATTTTTCAAGCTCAGGTTGAACGTCTTTCAGAGCTTTTGAAGCTTTGACCATAGGATCCACTTCTACAAACTTCAGCTTCTTACTCAGAATCTCAAGAGTTCTCATGTATTCATCATTGACCTGGACAAATTCCACTGCAAGTATGTTAACAGCAATAAAAGAAACAGAACACAAAAATCTCCCAAATCACTATGTTAACCAGGAAGCAACATGGACTGCACACCATGCACATTCAAGGGCGTATGTTGTAGCTCAATTGTGTTATAGATATGTCCTGCATATTAAAAAATCAACTTTAACCTAAAATGTGAATATCAGGAGAGCCTAAATCATGTATATAAGCATAAAACATCTAGAAAGTGCTACTCTAAGTTGCAATTTAATCAAAAAAAGATGGGCAGCAAATGAAGCAGATGACCAGATCTTTCCACAATCAATCCACAATAACCCCATCATGCAATGATTTCTTTTCTTTTTTTTTGATAAGTAACCCATCTTGCAATGATTGAATCACTAATACAATAAGGGAGGGGCGAGAGAGAACATGAGCAACAGTTAATCATTTCAAGTAAACACATTTTTCCACACATTAAGTTCTCCCTCCAACCAACCTAGCAAGCCTTACAAGGACATAACAATGATATAAATCAAGCATAAAAGAGCATATGTAAATCCCATTCTGCCATCCAAGGCTTGATGTGATTGGTATCAAGGCAACTGTAAACCAAGGCTTGATGTAAACCAAGGCTTGATGTAAATCCCATTCTGCCATCCAAGGCTTGATGTAAACCAAGGCTTGATGTGATTGAAGAGCCTTCTTAATTAAGGCAACTGTAAACCAAAATAAATGAAGCACAAATAGAACTCTCTCAGATTAATGTATCAATGCTTTTCTCATAATTCAATTCCCAAACATTAAAGAATAACCAAAGTCTTGATAATCTCATTGGATGGGTAAATCACTGAAACTCTTCTTCTTCTTTTTAAGTAACAGGCATGTAAACGAAGGATAAACAAAAACAACTTTTTGGATGAGGACATCAATGAGCAAGTTTGTAAGCCAAGACCATCTGTGAGCAAGTTTGAAAGCTACGACAAACATGTAATAATAGCAATTATGATAGTAACAATAAAAAAGCAGGCTCTACAAAAATTAGAAATACCTCTCCGTCAACGACTATGTCAACCATCCTTTGAGGGACTATAATGTCTTCGACAAACTTTGCCAATTTTGATTTTGCCGACTGTTTATAGAACATAGAACAATCATATATTGTATATAACATAAGAAAAATGGAAAGGTTTATAAACAATAATTTAGAGATGTCACTTTGGCATTACTCAAATGGCCCACTTCCAGGAAAATTGTTCAGACAGAAAAACTTCCAAAAAGTTTTTCCCCACATTTTCACACTTTTTTTCGGATGTGTTCTTTTAACTCCAAAAAGAAGTAAAATGTTATCACAGCACAAAAACAAACAGCTCAATAATAATTCAAAAATGGTACCCTTTCTTTTTTGATAAGTAATAAGATTATATAAATCAGAAAAAAGAGTCACCCAAGTATACAGGAGATATACTGGTGTAGACAATCAATTAAAAAAACTGCATAAATCTAAAAGAGAAAGAAACTTGTCATTGAAAAAGACAAGGAATGCAATCCAACTAGGTCATATCACAAATCACCAATTGAAGAATCATTACTCAGCTAGCTTTATCCCCTGCTGAGAAATTGTTGCCACAAAATATCATTGAAAAAGCACATATAACCCCTAAGAGGAACTTCAAACAAATACAATTTTTCTTATGTTTTTGTTTTACTAACTAGCGGTCATTAACATCTAATAGATATACAAGCATGTTTCTGTGGTTCTCAAAATTTAAACTCCAAACAAACAATGAAGCGGAGCTACTCATACAAACAATGATACCTTACGATTCTTAAGCTTCAGGCCCATATCCATCGACTTCTCTTGGAGGACTTTTATGTCTGAACTTATGGAACCAATTTCAACCTGGGACAAAAAGAGGTAAGGAGAAAACCTTCATTGAAAAGTAGAATTCAAACCCTGGGGTTTTACTAAAAGAAGAGGATAAAAAACAAAACAACACAACAACAAATAATTCTGCAAGAATCAATGTGAAAAGAAAGTTAAACAATGAATGCATCTAAAGTTTGTGATTCATATTCTCCTTGGTTACATATAACAGTTGAATTAAAAACACTTATCAATTTTGACAAATGGATGTATAGGAGAGGGAAAAAATGACTGCACTAGTTATGACATCCTTAAAGCAGCAGTGATATAAAGCTAATTCCTACAATCTTTTTCAGCTTATAAATAGCGTACTTGCAAAAAGTAACCAGCATTGGGAAAAAGGGAAATTTTACTACCATAGACTAATGGAAAACATGTATAACTTATGGTATTTATGTGAGGTAATGATTTATATCCAGGAACTGCTACTAAAATCAAGAATGCATATAATCTTGTCCCTATGCAAAAACAATGTATATAATTTTGTCAACATATATATACAAGAATTTTAAAAAAAAAATTATGATCATTGCAAAGTGACAAAGATATATGCAACTACATTTTCAGCCAATATGTTTTATTAGAGGGTGATTAATTGTGTGTATCCATCAAAATATATTTTATCAAGTAATAAATTTTTTTTTTAAGGAAAGAATGTTAAAAAGCAAAATAATTTGAAAATGGAACAAAGAGACGCCCACCAGACGTGAAAAGGAAAGACCAGAAAGTGCAAAACAGAAAAAACTCAAACAAAAGAAGCACCCACCTTTACCTAACAAACCCCCCCCCCCCCCCCCCCAAAAAAAAAAAAAAAACCTTCAATACAAAGCTTTTAACTTTTAACCTCCCAAAAAAAAAATTATTTATAAATAAATAACATAACCCATGATTCTTTGAGATTCAGGAAGCTTATATCCAAATCCTATTACCATGTTTGGTTACCAAGAAAAAAAAAATCAAAATTTTGATCTGGCTCCTAAGAAAATTACAGACTGTACCAACTTTTATGAAACGATCACACCATTTGGTGATCTCCAAAGATTTTCTGTAAATGAAATTCAGACTGATAAGTCTTCAAAATGTTTAATTAACTAATCAGCACATTTAAAACAAGAATCTTTAACCACCTGAAGAATTAATTGGCTCAGTTAAGTTCCAAGTAATTTCACAAACCAAGAACCACACCAAAAAGAGAGAGAGAGACCTGGTGACGAAGATCGGCGTGGTGGACTTAGACTCCGACAGTCTCCGGCGAAGCCTGCGAGGCAATTTGGGCGGAGAAAGGGCGAAGAAGAAGAGGAGGACGAAAACGCCATCGCACCACTGTCATCCAACGGAAAGTCCATTACCATCACTCCTCCAACAACCACCATTTTCCCTTCCCCTCTTCCCTCAGGCGGCGACGGCGACGGAGACCACGATTCCACTCCCCCGGCCATCATCGATACGCGAAACAAATCACAACGACGTCGTTTCAGTCTCTTAAGACAGTGAGAGAGCTGAGAGGTTGTCGCCGACGAAAGTCTTTTGACGCCAACGGGTTTTCTGTCACCGATGGTGTGAGGGTTTGGGGTTTGCATGTTTAGGTGTAAGTGAAAGTGAGAGTGAGAGTGTGTTCTGGGTAGGTGAGAGTGAGAAGTGAGAGATAATAGTGTGTTTTTAGGGCTGTGTACCTCACATGTCAGCAGGCCAGGGTGGATTAAAAAAACATGGTACTCGAGCTCACCAAGCTCGAGTACCAGAAAAAGTGGTACATACCTAATTATTTTTCAAACAGTGTTTTGGACCCAAATATTTCCAAAATTGATGGTAATGGGCCATTTTGCCCGCACTTCAGCCTTATCTGTTAGCCGTTGTTCGTGGAGCTAATACTTTTTGTCCAAATCTTTGTATTAGATCTGATCATTATTGATACCCATTTTTGCTAATATGGACCCAAAGGCCCATAGCAGGAAAAGCACAAGCCAGCCCAAAGAAGGGCTAAGAAGTTAAAAAGAAAGGCAATTGGGCTGTGCCTCAAAAGCTTGGATGACCCAAACGATGGCCCAAAGAGAAAAAATACCCATGAAGGACAAGAGATAGAGTCCATTGGCCCACTTTAGGGTGTGGGCAGTGCATGGGAGACGACCACAGTGGGATGACCCTCCTTAAACAATAAGAATTGGCCTTGAAAAGGTCCAAGAAGGAAAGAATAGGGTAAAGGTCTAACAGGCTCACACAGTAGAAACCTATAGGAAGTAACAAAGGAGGATATCAAGAGGTATTGGGCTCATCCCAAATGAAATGTAGCAAGCCTAATGTGTCCACATCATCTTTGTACAAAATAGATATGAGTGAGACAACTCCAAACTCAACAAGAGAAAGAAGAAACGAGACAAACCAAGCAGCAGCGGCAAAAAATGCATATAAAAGAAAAGACAAAACACATGGAAGAAAACAACAATGTAGTGACTAGAGCACCACCAACCTATAACTCATCCAATGCAAGGAAGGTGGGCTTATGACTGAAGAGATTACAAAGGGTGTGGTTTGGTGGAGAGGGGAAAGAGTCTACTTCCGGTATTCTATAAGGATCTCTTTTGGGAGATGCTCTATTGGGAAGGTATCTTTGCCATAACCAATAACAAGTTGGCTGAGACCATATGATGCATGCTAGAGGGAAAATACGAAGAGGGACATGAGGTATAACTATTCGGGAAGAGAGGGAGGCATTCACGGCAGAAGGTATTTTACCCAAAATGGAATATGTCATGAGATGAGCAGTGGACGCTCTCTTGACCTAGTAAGTGTATGTTGCAAACAAAAGTGTTTGGTGAGAAACAAGGGTAAAAGGGAGAAATCTCATAAGCTTGATGTAGCATATAAATAGAAACCGTACCCATAAGGGGAACAACAACAATAACCTAGGTAGCTTAAATAGGAAATTGAAAGTGAAAAAAGAGAGAAAAAGGAAATATGAAGTGAAACTTGGATAAAAGAGAGGAGTGATTACAATAGAAATAACATGCATCACTAGGTAACTCTTTCCCTTCCTCACATAGCAAACTCACTCTTTGTAATCTTACTAGGCAAAGTAGCTACTCTGACCTATCCTCAAAAGTGTGCAATTTATGGCCTAAAAGAGATAATAAGATTGCATAAGTTGGAGTTTAGGCTCCTTTTAGCCTACTTTCTATGAAGATTCCTCTCTTATTTTATCGTATTTGTCACTCTAACCATGTCTAAATACCTTAGCCTAAAAGCGTGAAGAGCCGTACAATCATCATATATCAAACCAAGGGCAACTTGGAAGTAGTGCACCTAACAATGCAACACATTCTTCTGGTGAAGTTCATCCAATTGAGGGCTATCCAATTTGTGGCAATCATACACAATTGAAGGCTATCCAAATAGTTGGTAGGCCCACAGTTGTGTGCCCAAGTTCTGGTGAGTAGAAACTTGTTTGCTCAAACTAAGGGATATGATTAAATGCTTGGGAATAGTTGATGTATTCAACGGTCAAGATACCTTGGAGAATTAGTTTAGTGGCTGGTCACCCTTACGAAGTTTTCAACTACATCAACACTTTGCGGACAATTTTCTTTGAAGGAGAATGTTAGAAACCCCATTGTATCCAAGTAGAATAGATAGGATTAACCCTTACGAAGTTGTCAACTACATCAACACTTTGCGGACAATTTTCTGTGAAAGAGAAATGCTAGAAACCCCACTGTATCCAAGTAGAATAGATAGGATTAAGTTAGTTAGAGTTACACCCATGTTAATTAGTTACAGTTTAATACATATAACAAATTATCACCAAGGCTTTCAAACTCAAACCTCTTAATGAACTATAAAAGAGAGTGATTCAAGGTTTTTGAGGTTAGACCAAAGTTGAACCACGATGACATCATAATTAATATAATAATTACTTAAAATATAAATAAATATATTAAAATAGTATAAATAGGAAAATGAACTAAAATGGTTCAATTAAATATAAAGATCTATTATTATCGATAAATATATATATACACACACACTAGACATGCGCTTTGCTCGTGCGATGAGACTTTTTTTTGTAAGAGTTTAGTTTCATAATCATTCATAAATCACAATTTGATGGGATATGAGGGAGTCCTAGAATTCTCTTAAAAACAAAGAATGAATCCACATTAGAGAACAAATAAACAAATGAAATAATACAAAGAATGGTTAGAATCCACAAAATATAAGAAAATCATAAAGAAACACCATTCAATATAGAAAATAAGATAGTAGAAGACCTTTGGCATAATTATAATTCTTCAACTTGTAGTAAATGTTTCACTGAAAAAAAGAAGAAGAAGAAAAGATTTACAAACATATTACTCGACACATAATGTATTTCATGATATACTATAGTTTGCATTCAACAGTCATTAGTCTGATACAATTTCAATACATATTATTCAATACAAATTTAGGAGTTGTACTTGAGTAGGGACTTTTCTTTTTGGATTTTTATTCTTGTGCTGCTGTACTTGAGTTTGTGGCGTTTACTCAAAATTTTTGTCAGTAACTTTTATACCATTGTTTCTTTGTTTATGAAACAAGGAATATTAAGGGTATTTTAGGGAGTAAAAAACGTGATAACTAATTCTGGGTATCCTCTTAATATATAGAGATATATAAAGATCCATCTTTCAAATGTATTTTTCGTATCATAACTTTCACAAGGCAAATAAGAAATATCAAATGTATTTGTTGCATGGTAACAACATGTCAATCTATCAATACCATTGTCCGCTGGAACAAAATATTTCAATACCAGCCTATTTCAAAATCATATGGTCCAAACACAGTTCGAGCAGTTTCATGCTTTTTAGCATAGAAATGTTGTTAGGGATATAAGAACTGCAATGGAGAGGTGTTCATGGTTAATCGGGTTAGATCGTATAAGCCGGTCCAGGTCTGAGAACTTTGATTATTGCATGGGCTAATTAATTCGTGCACATGTTAAATTAGTAGGCATTGAATTGTATGCATAGTTACATGTAATACCAATTCGTTATTTAGTGCATTTATCTCTCTCTATGTCTTTCTCTTTTAATAATTCTTCAAGGGGTGTTTATCTCAAATTCAGTTAAAAACTCATGCATTTCACATCCTTTTTCATATAATTTTCATCCATCTACATTAGAAACCACCAAGTTCCTAAAAAAAATCAAAGCAATGTGTAGTTTTATGTTTTTTAAATGGTAATAGGATAAAAAGAGATGTAATTTTTATATTTTCTTAGATTTTATCTAGAACCGAAGCCACATAATTTTTTTATTTCTTTTAGTTCGATGATGTACTTTAATTCAATATCAATAAACATATGTAGTTTCCATCAAAATAAATTTATAAAGACATATATTCAGTTGCGGATTCTTATTTTATAGATGCAACACAATCAAGGGGATTTCCAAGACCATTAGGTTTTAGACTAGAATTTACATTTTAGAGAGGTGAGTGTAATAATATAGAAAACCCCATAAGTGGTTAGTGTAATTTTTCCTAAATTTATTTAGTATAACTCACTATTCACATAAGAGAAGATAGAGTACCCATTATTATACTCCCAAAATATTCAATAATTTTCCAATACCTAAATTGTCTAAGATGATCCCACAACCTTAACTAATGTTGAAACTTAGAATAAGTATATGTAGCCATTATAACAAAATCAAGAGTATGTGAGTTTACCAAGAGAACTCCACTCTGGATGAAACTGTTGGATTCTGAAAGTTTGTTAGAAGCTGTTGAGAATGGTGATTGATCAGTCTGTTAGAGTTTGTTAGAAACTTATTAGAATTAGTTAGATTTGATTTGAGTAATGTTACATACACAAACATTTTTACAAATTATTGTTTTGGAAAATTCTTACTAGTTCCTATCTAGACTAACTAACATAGATATATCTGTTTTAGAGGCTAATCAATTGGGTTTGTACAGTATATAAACTCTTTCCCTTGTACAAATTCATTTTATGGAAGAGCCTTTAGATTTCCAAAATCTTCTCTCTGTTTCTCTCAATTTCATTCGCTGTTTTTCTTTCAATCATACTCTTAATCTCTGTTCTAAATTTCTAGCTTCAATCTGTAATTGTACTTGTACTTCTTGTTGAATCATACTCTTGCATCACTATAAGGAAAAGGTCTCAAAATTTCTTCAGGGTTCATGGTGATTATAAGTAGTTTTGCAGTGAAAGTAATCTGAGTGATTAGTGGCATACTGGTATCCTCTATGGATGGTCCTTTTAGGTTATTTAATGGGTGAATTCGTTTTGATGTGTAATCTTGGGCATGAATTGTTTGCATGTATCACATTACGGTAATGAATTTCTAGTTTGACACATTCTTCACAAGAGATAGGTTTCATTTGATGGTTGTTTAGGTTCGTTTTCTACGTACTACGTTCATGGCTCTATGTTTTTCCACGTTCATGCAACTGAGACCTTGAGCAAATCTGTTTGTTATAATCTATATATATATATATATATATATAACCGAGGCTTTTCCTGTCTCCACAATTTTCCACATCAGCATTTTTTATTTATATTTTTTAATAAAAAAATTAATAAACTATTAATTAATTATCTAATAGTGGGCCGTAGCTTCAAGTTGATCAGGACACAATATGAGACTTGATTTTAAAATTAATAAACTAATTGAAAAACCTATCTTTCTTTCCCAAAAGCAAACCCGATAAAACTCCTGAAACAAACCTAATTAAAAAACCTCTCTTTCTTCGCCCAAAGCAAACCCATTAAAACTCCTTAAACAAACCTATTTTGCTAGCAGACTAAAGAATCAACGAAGAAACAACAAATCAAGCAAAAGATTGTTATCTATCCTCTCTCAAACGCTGACCCAAGCACGACCATGGTTGTTCCTCTCTCAAACGCAGACCTAAGATCGACCATGGGTGCCAACATTTTCAATCTCCGACCCAGCCGCTATATCAGATCATTCTCTCTGGGTATTTCACAATTAATCTATGACTAATCTCTTTTCCTACTATCTTCAATTAGGTTTTCTGTCAATTTAGGGATTTCAATTCCTAACCCTTTTTTCCTCTCTATTCTTTTTTGTTGAAGTCAGGGAAACACTAATAGAAAATCAAATTCTACAGGTTTTGTAAGAAAATAGTGGATATGAATGGGTTTTGTAGTGGAGATAGTATTGAAGAGCCTCCCAACCCTCAAAATCTGACAACAATCCTATAGGTTTTGCTTTATCTTCAAGTTCTACTTTATTTGCTATTTAGGTTTTTTTAGCATATCCGATTTACCTTAGCTTAATCGTCTGTTTGGTTGAATAATTATTTGGCAACCTAAAATGCCAGCTTTCTGCCTCTTCATTATACAGAAATAGGGAATTAAAAATGTGTTGATGAAATTTTTATTTCTTTCTTTATAATTAATTCTTAATTTGGTTTGTATTCTAGAGTTCATTGTATTTTGTAGTTTATAATTTTGAATTTGGTTGGAAATTTTTATTATTATTTGTGAACATGAAATTTAAAGCAGTTGAGTATGAGGATATTTGTAAACCTGTAGTTTGGCTTTGCATGTGGTTCTAATATATATCAAATTTCAAGAAGGGGTTACTCAGTATGTGGTTTGACCTATAAAACTTCAATGCTGCCCCATGATGGTTGAGATGGTGTGACAATCCATGAGTATACATATACTATATCCTCCTCCTCTCAGGTTCTCACATTTTCTTATTTTGTATTTTAATTCCTTTTTCTATTTGGTTGGAGATTTGTACTTTTCTTTATTTTTTTGTTATTATTAGTAGCCTTGGTTGGAGTTTCTTAATTCCTATAAGATATTGTTTGAAATACAAAGTATTTTGGCTGAATTATTATGTACGCCTCCAATTAAGAAGTTGTATAACTGACTGGAAACTCAGATTCAGTTTGTTATTTTCTATTTGATTATTGAATTCCCTGTAGATTTTTGGTTTGGGGCAGGGTTGGAGTAGACTGTGTCTATCTGTGGGAGTCTTTTTTATATCATTATTGGTTTATTAAGTTTAATCTAAATTGTATATGCAATATTATGGCTCTATTTGGATTTTGAAGTTTATTTTGTATCAAACGTATTTGCCATATAAAATATTAGTAGTAAATAGTGTTAGGGTATGAAAATAACAAAACACAAGTACCGTTTTACATATAATATACCTGGCTGGCTCTGGTAATTTAGTCTTTGCACATTCGTGATATCATTATAACTACGGCATGTAGCTCTGGACAGGTGCTTCCAATAATTGGGTTATTGGATTTAATTTTGTGAATTCTTATCTGGGTTCATGTATGGCTGCCAATGTCTGAATTCTTATCTGGGTTCATGTATGGCTGCCAATGTCTGAATTCTTATTGTAATTTATGCACAATTGGGTATTGTTTACCTGAGATTTTAAGTTTATTTTAGGTTTCTAATTGTGATGGGAATGCCCTGTTTTAATCATATTGTCTTTCATTTCTATTTGCTGGGAAATCTAACCAAATATCCAACACAAACTTTGTGATATTGATGGCTGACAGATCGTTATTATTCTACTTTTATAAGTATGAATATTTGATCTAAATTCAATGTGTTTCAAATCCTGCTGCAGTTGCATGAGCCCTTTGTTGCATGCCATAAATGGCCTACGAAAATCTTAGAATAAAATGAGAGGTAGCTAACCTAACTTCTAGCTAGCACTTCAAGTCTTCAGAGACAATGGATCCTCTGTAAATAAATTGAATCTATAAATATTGAAGTTGTAATGTCATGTGTTTTATGCATTGTCCATACCCTCCTTGCTTAAGAAGTGTCCAACAATTACATGTGATAGGAGGGTCCATTGATGGGCCTGAAATTAACAATCTCAATTCTCCAGTTCATCTTTTCAGTTTCAACGTCAACCATTACATTTTATGCATGAATGGCTTTTTTGTGATGGTATGAAAGTGTTTAATAAGGTCAATTTAATTGGCTCTGCCAGCCCTGAGATGCAATGCATTTACATTGGAAGAAAGAAAGGGCCACGGCATTTCAAGTTGAATGCTGAATTGTACAATGTCATATATACATCAATGCATTCATTATTGTACCATAGATATAAGTTTATACATAGATAATTGTTTTTTTTTTTAACGAATCCCATGCATTGCAGGAGAGCATAACTTATTGTCAACAATAGTACAAATGCCAAAGCAATTCAAACCACAAGTGACAATCCAAGAAGAGATGAACATCAACAGAAGAATCATAAGTGAAATAACAAAAGTTATGTAGGACTCTGGTAATGAAGTAAGAAAAAAGAAAACCTTGAACAATAACATTGTGTCCTTAACATTGCTTTATGTAATATAGACCTGCTTTTACAAAATTTAACTATAAAATTATGAATTGATTGATATTAAATTCAATTTCTAGGAAACTATCTTTACCTGTTAGGGAAAGATTATAAACATTAAGATAGATAATTCTGGTTGGTATTTTATTTGTTGCGAAGTATGTTGTAAAAAGGTAAAATCAAGAGATGAATTTTTATGGTGTGACAATTGCAACAAAAAGGCATGTTTCCCAATCCCAAGGTACACAAAATGAAAATGTTTACTTTTTATATTAAAATACACACTAACTAATATGATATTAACTTTATATATGTCATTTCTCTTATCAGGTATAGAATTCAAAAGCAATGTGCAACTCACACTAACATTTGTACTCAAGGAAACCAAAGGACATATTCAGTGACTACTACGAAGCAACAAAGGAAAAAAATACAAAAAACGCTTTAAAGTTGTCTTTCAATTTATTTTAAATATCGATTAAGTAGTTCTTTAAATTTGTGTTTCATACATTTTATGGATAATTGAGGATGTTAAAGATTTAATTCTTCATTTTATTTTAAACTTATGTTTTATTTTTATTTTTTATTATGTAAATTAATGTTTCATATCAAGATTAATATTTCATATCAAGGATAGGAAGCTATAAAACTGGAATCCTAATGTACAAGCAAAGAGGAAGAGAAAAAGAATAGCTTACATCTTTATACACTAGCTTTCCCGTGCATCGCACGGGTTAGCGACTAGTATATAGTATGTCCAACTTAACCACAAGCAAAACATAAAAAAGGGAGATTTTCATAAACTAATAGTTATATATTCAAAAATGGCTAAACTTAAATACAATAACTTATATACCGTTCCTTAAATTCCCCACCTATATTTTAGCTATCTATCATAATTAAAAACTTCAACAAACAGCGTTAAAGACCTCTCTTTCTGTTTTTATTTTTTTATTTTTCCTAGTCGTCAATAAACATCAGCCTTTTATCTCTCCAACTTTCTCAATCTAAAACTAAAAAGAACCAATTTGGCTTTAGTAAAGTCAAACAAAGAATACGAGTAAGAAGAAGGAGGTAAGGAATGAAAATTGCCACCATAAAAACCTACCACCGCCAACCTAGTCCCACAACCAGGACTTCACTCTAAACCCCAAGCCATTGGTGCAAGCTCCTCTCTGGCGGCCAAGACCAAAACCCACAGGCTACTAAAACCAAAAAAAATCAAAAAACAAAGAACAAAGCATGAAAAGTAGGGAAATCAATTTTGGTTTCGCTGGGTTTAGATTGCATTTATTTCTTATTGGTTTTGATTTTGGACATTTGGATTTCCAGGGAGGTCATGGGAGAAAGAGAGAAAAGAACTAGCTTTTTTTTTTTAATGGCTTTTGAGGATGACGATGATACAGATATAGGATATAGTATTAATAAAATTTTGAAAAATCTAGCCATTCTATACTATCCAACTTGAATTAAATTTGAGAGATGCGAAGACGAAAGGATGGTTTACTGCAGGTGAGGGGAAAAACTAATAATATTAACATAAAGAGAAAAATTTTAACGTTACTTGTTGAAGTTTTCAAGCTAAAATATATGTAGGGAACTTAAGGAACAGTATATAATGTATTGTATCTAAATTTTGCTCATCTAAAAAAGTCCTATTTTTTAAGTAACATATGATCAGCTTATTGACCAAGCAATTTTTGAGAAAGATTCATGTTTATAGATTTATATGCTTCAACTGCATAGTGTATACGAAGCAATTTTGAGCCATAAACCACCTCCACAAATTTTTTTGAAATCCCAATAAGCAGAAAATAGCAAGTACAGAAATAAGGGTGGTGCACATTGTGTATGAAGTAAAGGTCACCTTCCTAGTAGTTCGCGTGCGTGGTACTGTTGCAAGAGCAACTTAATCAAGACTAACTTTTGTCAATGGTTATCGAATCTCGAAAATGCATTTATTAAGGATGAATAAAACATATCTCATTGTATGAGAAAGTAACAAAAATTAATAAATAAATATCTATTTAACTGAATATTATATTACTTTTTCAACTCTAGTTAATTGGACTCTGAAAATATTAGTGCTAAGCATAGACGCTCTAGCTAAGTTAGGTTGTCATATGCAGAAAAATTTTATAATTATGGACAGCTCTCCATTTGATGTTGTGTCTAATTTTGTGTACTCAGATGCTATGGGGGAAAACTTTTGTAAGCTTACTGCCACTAATTTAGCCATTTTGGCTTAGCTAAATGATATTTCCTTTTAACCAAAAAAAAAAAATATATATATATATATATATGTATATATATTAGTGCTAAGCAAGGTAGTCAGTTTCGTATCGTACTAGCTGGTATGACTAATATTTTTTGCACCGGTACCTAGAATGGTTCAGAAACGTTCTCATTTCATACCAGTTTAAATACCGGGAGCATTTTGACTGTTCTGGCAAATATACTAGATTTCAACCAGAAAATAGATACCGGCCTAAAACAAAAACACAGATTTTTTTGGAATTTTTCACTCACCTAAAATAATTTCTCAACAAATTTCACAATCCGAAGCATCTCTCTTGTATCTTGGTCTCTTTTTTGCTTAACTTTCCATTTTTCTTCATGGTCTCTGCAACGTCTGTGTTCCTCTAATCTTCTTCTTCTTCATATTTTTTTATTTTTTATTTTTTTTAAATGTCTTTACCATTTCTCAAAGATTTTGTGGGTGCCCACATGATGACTGACCAAACGTAAGGAGATAAGACTTGCTTTTTGAAATTTGAAATGAGACAAGACTACATGGAGGTAAACATATGGAGGAGATAAAATCAAGATAAAAATAAAGAAAGATCAATTGTAAAAGTAAAAGAGAATGAGCGGAGGTGAAAAAAAAAAAGTAAGTTATTAAAACAATTTGTAGGCAAATGGTAGTTGAAAATTGAGATACATATACTAAGATAAAAATAAAAATGTTATATTCACAACATTTTTATAGTACTTTCACAACAAATCTTAAGTTTCATGTTACATGTTTTTATTGATGGGGCAAAAAAGTAATTTTAGTAGTAGGTTCAAATTAGAACCAATAACAAAAAAACCACATATGATTTTTTGTAAAAGTGTTAAGAAAATATTGTGAACGCAGTACATCTAAAAATAATTGATGTTAAAAATATTACAAATTTTACTATATAACTGTTAAAATTAAAGCATCAATAATATAAATTGATTTTAATTTTATTTATTATGTTTTTAATTGACATTTACCAATCACATTAATTGTCATATCAGTTTGTTTTTGTTTTTTTTTTTTTCACAAATAATATTTAGTTTATATATATATATATATATAACAGTAATTTCAAAATAGAATATCAATATGTATTGACCAATACCGAAATATATCGTTCCTTTTATTAAATTGAAATGGTTATTCACTCCCTTGCTACTATGGTATCATTGTATTAAGAAATCGAGTCTCTTAAACTCAACTCTACCAGCACACATAAATTGAGTCTCTTAAACTTAATTTGCTACAATAAAATCCAGTCTAAAAGACTCGTGTTGCTATATATATATAACAGTAATTTCAAAATAGAATATCAATATGTATTGACCAATACCAAAATATATCGTTCCTTTTATTAAATTGAAATGGTTATTCACTCCCTTGCTACTATGGTATCATTGTATTAAGAAATCGAGTCTCTTAAACTCAACTCTACCAACACACATAAATTGAGTCTCTTAAACTTAGTTTGCTACAATAAAATCCAGTCTAAAAGACTCGTGTTGCTAGTTTCCTAAATAGTTTGAAAACGTTACTAGCTAATAAAATAGTTAGGCTTTTATAGTTATTAAAAAAAAAAAAAAAAATTGTCTGTCGTTTTTTGTCCACCGTCATTCTAAAGAGGCTGATTTTCCTAGTAAAATACTTGTTTGAGTTGTATCCTTTCCTCATCACTTATCTTATCATTCAACAAAATGTAAACTGATAGTTCCTGGGAAATCAATAGGTTGATAAGTCTCGAGCGCTGATGAACTTTGGGCTTGATCCTAAAAACAAATAGCAAGTCAGAGGGGACTGGTGGGGACTGGCCAAAAGTCCTCCGATGATGAAGTCAGTGAATTTGTAATTCCCAGTAAGAAGGAAGTGATTTCTGAAATAAAAAGTCTGAATGCCTTACCTCTTCGTGAGAGAATGCTTATATAGTGTACATGAAACGGTTATTCACCTCAATAACCATTCCTATTGTCAAGGAGTTCAGAATATTTCAAGGTAACTTCCATAACCGCTATGGAAGTTACTTTATTTGGATCGGTGTTTCATAACGATTAATAGAGGCCTCAGATCGTAAGGGTATAATTTGTTCCTTATGCTTTTGGCGAGGATCATGCTCGTTAATGGTTCAATATGCTCGTCCGACCTTTATCAAGGACGGACGATGTATCTGAGGACGAGCATGGATCACACTCGTTGATGGTTTAATATGCTCGTCCGTCCTTTATCAAGAATGGACGAGGTAATTGAGGACGAGCATGTTTCACACATTTAATCTCTTCAGTCCCTTCTCACGGATGCCCCTTTTGGACGAAGTGAGACATGTGCACTTTTGATACACCATTAGTTGCCCCCTTGTCCATAAGGGTCGTTCATGGGAAGGAGTAATTGGGTGTCAAATTTTTTTTTTTTTTTAAGTGTCACGTGTCACAGTTTAACTAGTTGCTAATCCCGTCAATCAGCTTTTTCGAGGCGAACGCTATGCGTCACTTCTTGATTAGTTTGTGTCACTTCATATGCCCAGGTCAGCTGCCTATATATAGTGGAATTCCTCGTTACCCTCTACATTTCTGAAATTTTCTTTTCTAACACTCCTCGTTTAGAGCCTCGTCTAGAAGTCCCTGCGTCCATAGTCTCCTTTCGTCTAGATCCAGGTATTCTCTTCCTTCTCGTCTTTAGGTTTTTAGTTTTCAGAAATGTCTGAAATTGTTGTTCAACCAGAGAAAGCTATAGACGAGTACTATGATTCAACTAGTGATAACAATTCTAATAACAGTAGTCATAGTAGTGAGGAGGGGAGTTCTTCGGACGAGGGGTATACCTCTGGTGTCCCTAGGCTTCCTTTGGAAGTCATCCAAGAACAACTTAGGAAAGCCTCTGGCTCTCAAGCTGGCGTTTCGTTCAGTGCTCCTCTGTCTAGTCCTTTGGATGAAGAAGAGATTGTCTACAGTTGTGTAGTTGGTATTCATTCCAAAACGAGTGAACAAAGGCTTAGCAATCTTAGGACATGGTACCAGATCCTGGAAAAGTTTAACCCCAAGTTGCCCGTCCGTGGAGAATGGTGCTGTAATCCTCGTTTTGGAATAGGCATCTATGCGACTAATTTCTTAGGGGGTTTTAGGTTGCCTTTGAACGCATTTGCTAGAGAGTTATTGGTTAGGTTAGGTTTAGGTATATGTCAATTCAACCCCAATGCATGGAGATTAATTATCTCTATGCAAATTTTGTGGAGGGAAGTATTTAGAGGGGATCGTCCTCTCACTGTGGATGAGTTCCTTTTTTGTTACAAGCCCTCAGAAATAAATCAATCCCTTGGCTTTTATCAATTCACAGCCAGGGTTAAAGATTGTAGATTAATCAAGTCCCTGGCCTCATCTGACAGGAGTTGGAAGACAGAGTTTATCTTTGTCTCTAGTTTTTGGGTAGGGAACCCTGTGGACGTTGGCAGGGACCCATTCGCCCCTTACTCTGGGGACTTAGGGAACCTTCGTCCTGAAGGTACGTCCCTCCCCTTTTTCTTCTTTCTTTTTATTTTATTTAATTTTGTATTTATTTCTAACCCTTGCATATCATTTGCTTTACAGGTGTCAAACGACCATCTTTAAGCAAGTTCCACCGTGACCACGTCCACAGGACTCGTCCTCACGTCAATAGGGACTTCCATTCTTTGGTTGCCCTACGACATCTTTCCAAGTGGAGACTTGGCCCTGAACCTTCAGACGAGGCCATTGCTCACGAGGTTATAGTGCGAAGAAGTAAGTTTTCATTTAATGGTCATTTGGACATCCTGTTATACTTCTCGATCTACTTGTAACACATCACTTATTGTTTTATTGTTTCTTACCTTAGGAATGTCAACAATGAAGGAAAATAAAGAGAAAGAAGTTGTTGGTGAGGAGAATCGTCCTGAGACTCAGTCCCAGGTTTGTCCGTCAGCTGGGGATAAAAGGAAGCCTTTGTCTAAAAACTTAGACATTGGAAATCTCCCTAGCCGACGAGGTAAAAAGCCTAAGCATGGGTCGTCCCAAACAGCCAAGCCCAACCTTCCACCACTTCAACTGTCCATCAAGATATATGATTTAGACTCATCTACTCCAACTGAAACTACGTTGTCTAAGACTCCTCCGTCTAAGATGACTGTGCCTGCAACATCACAGCCTTCTCCACAGTTCCCTTCAAATATCATTGAAAATGAAAACTTGGCTTGGGAGCGTCTTCAGAAAGCTGTTACAGACGAGGATATAAACGTCTATTATGACATGTCCTTAAAGGGTTTTGAACATTCTGGTGTTCATGATCTTTTTAAGGTAATTTTCTTTGCCTCGTCTTTAAAAATACATACATATATATATATATATATATTTTTTACCATTTATTCTTCACCTTTTTGTAGGGTATGTCAAAGTTTATAGCAGCGTCTAGACAGGCCACAGGATTGGACAAGACGAGGATTTTATTAGAGACGAGGATTCAGGAGTTGAATGATGAATCTAAAAAATGGGCTGAGGTAGCTGCCATTGCTAAGAAGAAGGGAAAGGAGCTACTAAACTTGATTGAGGAGCTAAAAACTGATGTAGTGGAAAAAGTTACTCGTCTTGATTACTTACAAAAAAAGAACGACGAGCTGAGTACTTTTCTTTCCAATGCAAAAGCAAATGGGGTGACCGAGTTCAAGTCGTCCAAGGAATATGCTAACCTTCTGGACGCCAATTATGCAGCAAGTTTTGAGGATTTTAGAATGGAGGCTATAGAAAACTTCCTTGAAGTGGACTTTAGCTCCATTAAGCTTAACCTGACTGCTGCTACCAGCTCTGAGGATGTCAATGTTGAAGACGATGCTACAACTTTGCCTCCTAAGGACGACCCCAAAGTGAATGCCCCCTCTGCTTAAAGATGAGACTTTTACACTTAGAGCAATCCTTGTATTTCTTTTCCTTTATTTCGGTTTTTGTTTGGTCATTAGTCTTTGGACCTTTTTATGTAACCAAAATACATTTTCCTCGTCCATGGTTTTAGGACGAGGTCTTAAACAATCATTTCAGTTTATTTTGACTTAACAAGGGTTTTTGGATGTAGGATTTCCACCCTTTAGTTAATGAATGAAAGTTTATTTTCTATCACTGTATGGACGAATACTGTACATTTTGTTAATGTAACTCATCTTTGTGTGTAGTATTTTTCATTCAATTTTATTCGTCCTTAGACTTGCGAGCTGGTTTTACATTCTACCCGGGTTTTTTTTTTGCCTAACTTTTTCACTCGTCCAAAGATTGGATTGTTTCAGTTGGCTTTTTATTCTCGTCCTTAATGTGGACGAATATGTTTTATAAGACATCATCCATGGCTTAGATGTATATGCCTAAGTTTTTTCCTTATTTTACTCGAGAAAACTTATAGACGTTACATCTCTACGTCTAGAGAATTTACTCATCTTGAATCTTTTAGCCCCTTGTGGGTTAGCTTGAACGAAAATTTCATGGAGATTTGGAATTCACACAACATTTTGTACCTAACATAAATATTGTTCACAGATAAGGCACATACATGCTAATGCCTTTTTATTTAATAAGTAAAAACTCCATAACTTCGTCCATAATCACAACATAAATAACCACAACATAAATAATAAAGTAGCAGTATTAAACACAAACAGCACCAAACATAAGTATAACATAAGTACAGCCAAGCTCCAAGCTCATCCATAGTAATACTCGTCCAGGCTTACTTTTACTAATAGTACCTCCTCAGGTGTTCCACATTCCAAGATTGCTCCAATTTTCTCCCGTCCAGGGCCTCCAAGTAGTAAGATCCTTGCCTTTTACAGTTGATAATTTTGTAGGGTCCTTCCCAATTATGGCCCAATTTCTCAGGAGCTGGGTTTTTGGTTGCCAAAGAGACCTTTTTCAAGACGAGATCTCCTATGTTGAAATGACTTGGCTTCACCATTGCATCATATTGCCTAGCCATGAGGTTTTTGTACTTTGCTGTCCTATGCTCTGCATCTGTCCTTACCTCGTCTATTAGATCAAGGTTCAAGCGAAGTTGCTCTTCATTATCCTTATCTTCATATGTCATCACCCTGTGATTGGCCATGTGCACCTCTGCAGGTATGACTGCTTCGCTTCCATATGCTAGATTAAAAGGAGTTTCCCTCGTGGGGGTTCTTACTGTCGTCCTGTACGCCCATAAAACACCTGGTAACTCATCTGGCCATACTCCCTTTACCCCCTCAAGCCGAGTCTTGATGATTTTCAACAAGAATCGGTTTGCCACTTCAGCTTAACCGTTTGCTTAGGGATGGGTGGGTGAGGAGTAATGATTTTGAATTCCGAAGTGTGCATAAAAGTCCCTGAAGAGTGCATTGTCAAATTGTCGTCCGTTATTAGACACCAATACCTTGGGCACTCCAAACCTGCATACAATGTTCTTCCACACGAAATTTTTAACATTTTGTTATGTGATACTTGTTAACGGTTCAGCCTCCACCCTTTTGGTGAAATAATCAATGCCCACCACTAGAAACTTCATTTGCCTTGTGCCCAGTGGAAAGGAACCCAAAATGTCTAGTCCCCATTGTGCAAAGGGCCACGATGCCATCATCGGGGTGAGGTACTTTAATGGTTGTCTGGGGACATTACTAAATCGTTGGCATTGATCACATACTTTGACATAAGCTTTTGCATCTGCTTGGATAGTCGACCAATAGTATCCTACACGGATGACCTTATGGATGAGTGATCTAACTCCCGAATGATTTCCACAGGCTCCTTCATGAACTTCCCGTAACACATAGTTCACCTCGTTTGGAGCCAGACACCTAAGATAAGGTTGAGAAAAGCCTCTCTTGTATAGAACTTCGTCCATAAGGAAATACCTGGCTATTCTAACCCTGAGTTTTTTGGCCTCATCCTTCCCTTTCGGAAGATTTCCGTCCTTCAAGTACAATACTATTGGGGTCATCCAATTTTCTTCGTTCTCTATTTGCTGCACTTCCGGGAGATCTATACTTGGGACATACTGAACTTCATCAAACTCGTCCATGGCTCCAGTCACTAAGGCTTCCTTCGCTAAAAGTATCTGCTTCCACGTTCTCCTCCCTTGGGATTTGAATGAGTTAGCTTCCTTGAATTTCTTCACAAGGTGTAACACTTTTTCTAATTATTTTTTCATTCGTCCTTCCTATGCCTCATACGTCCCATTTATTTGGCCTATGACCAATTGAGAATCTCCCAGGACGAGTATTGACTTCGCTTCTACAAACTTAGCCAATTCCAACCTTTTAAGGAGAGCTTCATACTCAACTTCATTATTGGTTACTTGGTATTGTAGATGGATCTTATGCTTCAAATTATCTCCTTCAAGGGACTGCAAAACCACTCCTATTCCTCCTGCATGTTGCATGGATGAGCCATCCACATGGACAACCCATTTTTTACTGTCTTCCATTCCTTCTATGTCATCGTAGCTTGGTGTGAATTCTGCAATAAAGTTTGTCAGGACCTAAGCCTTTATAGCATGCCTTGGTTGGTATCGAATGTCAAACTCACTGAGTTCGATTGCCTACTGGATCAATCGTCCTGCGGCTTCCAGCTTGTTCATGGCTTTCTTGAGTGGGTGGTCTGTCATAACATTGATTACATGGGATTGGAAGTAGTGCCTCAGCTTCTTGGAAGCCATGATAAGGGCGAAAGCTAGCTTTTCTATTAGCAGATATCGTCCTTCCGCTCCCCTCAATGCCCTGCTAGTATAGTACACTGGCTTTTGTACTTTTCCTTCCTCTTTTATCAATGCTGAGCTCACGGCATATGGGGTCACTACTAGGTATAAAAACAATTCTTCTCCCACCATGGACAGACTCAGCAACGGAGCCATAACGAGGTACGTCTTCAAGTCTTGAAAGGCTCTTTGGCATTCGTCCGTCCACTCAAATTCTTTCTTTAGAACCTTGAAAAATGGTAAACGCTTGTCAATAGTTTTAGAAACAAACCTGTTGAAAGCAGCAACTAGCCTAGTAAGAGACTGGACTTCTTTGATACTCTGCGGAGGCTTTATATCTAGAATTGCTTTAATCTTTTCTGAGTTTGCCTCGATCCCTCTGTGTGAAACCATGAATTCAAGGAATTTTCCTAACACAACTCTGAAAGCGCACTTGCTGGGATTCAACTTCATATTATATCGCCTGAGTGTATTAAAGGTCTCTTGCAAGTCGTCCAGATGTTTTGCCTCATCTAAGCTTTTCACCAACATGTCATCCACAAAGACTTCTATGTTTCACCCAATCTAAGGATGGAACATGTGGTTGACCAGTCGTTGGTATGTTGCTCTAGTGTTTTTCAACCTAAAGGGCATTACTTCATAACAGAATAAGCCTTGACTAGTAACAAAGGATGTCTTCTCCTAGTCGGCCTCGTCCATCCTTATTTGGTTGTATCCTAAGAAAGCATCCATAAAACTTAGTAATTTGTGGCCTGCGGTAGAATCCACCAGTTGATCAATGTACAGCAATGGATAGTTGTCCTTGCGGTAAGCCTTATTTAGATCAGTAAAATATACACACATCCTCCACTTGCCGTTTCCCTTTTTGACCATTACTACGTTGGCTAACTAATTTGGATAGTACACTTCTTATATAAACTTCGCCACCATCAACTTCTGAACTTTGTCTTTAATAGCGTTATCTCTCTCACCCTTTTCTTTTATCGTACTGGCTTGAAGGAAGGACATACATTTAGACGGTGGGTGATGACACTAGGATCTATACCCTACATATCCTCATGACTCCAAGCAAATACATCAGTGTTTTTCTTCAAAAACTGGATAAGGTCCTTCTTATTCTTCTCTTCTAGATCTGCTCCAACCCTGGTACACCTCTCAGGGTTATTTTCATCCAAGGGAATATTTTTCAATGTTTCGGTGGGCTCTACTACAATTCTCTTTTCTTCAATATTCATGGTCTGAACTTGTTCATCCATGGCCAATATGGCCAGGTAACATTCTCTTGCTACTAGTTAGTCTCTTTGTACCTATCCTACTCCATGTTCTGTTGGAAACTTGACTGATAGGTGGTAGGTAGATGTAACAGCCTTCCAACTATTTAAAATTGGCCTTCCAATTATGGCGTTGTAAGAAGATGAACAATCTACCACAAGAAAGTTCACATCTTTGGTGATTTGTCGCGGGTATGTCCCCCACTACCACTGATAATGAAATAGTACCCACAAGCTGTACCTTCATTCCACCAAAACCTACTAGGGGAGAGTTCACTGGACGGAGCTGATCTCGTCCTAACCTCATCTGCTGAAAAGCTGGATAATACAAAATATCTGCTGAGCTTCCGTTGTCCACTAGCACTCTTCTAGTTGTGTAGTTAGCAATGAGTAAGGTGATGACGATAGCATCATCGTGAGGATGGTGAATTCTCTCGGCGTCTTAATCCATGAAAGTGATCACTTGCTCATCCGTGGACCTTGCCCTTGGTGATCGTCCAGAAAGTTGGACGCTCTGCACCACTTTCAAGTATGCTTTCTTTGACTTGGACGACTGGCCTGTTGAACTTCCCCCTATGATAACCCTTATTTCTCCGAGCGGTGGTCGTGATGATTCTTCTATCTTCCCCTTCAATTTCTCGTCCTTAAAATTTCTCAATTTCCCTTGTCTTATGAGATTTTCAATCTGCTGCTTTAAATTAAAACACCCGTCTGTATAATGCCCATAATCTCTATGAAAGTGACAATCCTTGTTCCTATTGCGCTTGTTGGGATCTCCCTTCATTTTTTCCGACCACTTCAAGGATGGATCATCTTTGATTTGCATAAAAACCTGTTCAAGTGGCATATTCAATGGGGTATACTGTGCTGAAGGGCCAGGCTTCTTATTATCTCAGTCTTTCCTTTCTTCCGTCCGTCCCTTCTTTGGACAAGGGCCCTACTCGGAATGACGACTAGGGTTTCCTTCTATTCTTTCAGATCTCTTCCTCTTCTTAGCTATAATCGTGTCTTTTGCATTCATGAAATTTTGGGCTGAATGGACGAGCTCGGCCATAGACTGAGGCTCTTTTTCATAGAGTTTGTGTATGAATAAGTTAGAATTAACCCCGTTGTGGAAGGCTGCCAATAGAAGCTTATCATCCACTTCTTCCACACTTAAGGCTTCTCTGTTGAAGTAAGTGATGAATGACCACAGGCTCTCGTTCTCTCCTTGCTCTATGGTTAACAAGTTGGACGAGGAACGCTTGTGTCTTTGTCCCCCAATGAAATTATTAACAAATAACTTGCTCAATTCTTTAAAAGAACTTACTGAATTTGGGGGTATTTTGTTGAACCAAACTCGTGCTGGGACCTTGAGGGTAATAGGGAAGGCTCTACACATTATTTCATCAGGAACCCCTTGAAGATGCATAATGGTCTTAAATGTGGCAATGTGATCAAACGGGTCGCATATTCCATCATACGAATTCAAAGAAGGCAACTTGAACTTTGATGGTAGAGGGTGACCGTTGATGGAGGCCATAAAGGGTGAACCAGTTCTGTGGACCAAATCTTCTATTGGATTCGCCCTTCTCATGTTCTCTTTCATTTCCTCCATGACTTTCTTCATTTGGTCCATCTCTCCTCTTTCAAGTGTGGTATCGTTCATGAAGTGGTGCCTCTTAATTGACTTCCAATTTCAGTATTTCTCTATCATCATGACTCTGTGTTTGTCCTCCTCCTTCACGTTCTTCACGTGTCTGCCTTCTCAGATTGATCTCCATTCTTAACTTTTGGTTTTGGCAAGTCAACTTCGCCATTGCGGCTACCATAGATTACACATGTTGGGCAGATGATGTCTACATGACTGGTGCAAATTGGCGATCACAATGAGGGTTGCTTGAAGCGTCTCTACTTCCCTAATGGCCTGAGCTAGTAGCCCTCGATCTGGTCCGAACCATCAACCTTTTGTCACGGAAAAGAAAACTGCAAAAAAATCTCTTTTCCCACAGACGGCGCCAACTGATAGTTCCTGGGAAATTAGTAGGTTGATAAGTCTCAAGCGCTGATGATCTTAGGGCTTGATCCTGAAAACAAATAGTAAGTTAGAGGGGACCAGCCAAAAGTCCTCTGATGATGAAGTCAGTGAATTTGTAATTCCCAGTAAGAAGGAAGTGATTTCTGAAATAAAAAGTCTGAATGCTTTACCTCTTCGTGAGAGAATGCTTATATAGTGTACATGAAACGGTTATTCATCTCAATAACTGTTCCTATTGTTAAGGAGTTCAGAATATTTCGAGGTAACTTCCATAACCGCTATGGAAGTTACTTTATTTGGATTGGTATTTCATAACGATTAATAGAGGCCTCAACTCGTAAGGCTATAATTTGTTCCTTACGCTTTTGGTGAGGATCATGCTCGTTGATGGTTCAATATGCTCATCCGTCCTTTATCAAGGACGGACGATGTATCTGAGGACAAGCATGGATCATGCTCGTTGATGGTTTAATATGCTCGTCCGTCCTTTATCAAGATCGGACGAGGTAATTGAGGACGAGCACATTTCACACGTCTAATCTCTTCAATCCCTTCTCACGGATGCCCTTTTTGGACGAAGTGAGACATGTGCACTTTTGATACACCATCATAAACCATAAGCTTGATCAAAGACTCGACAAAATCATAAATTAAAGAATCAGAGAGCTCAATATTTGAATCAACTTTGCATGCAGAAGTCCACCAAGGAGGCAAAGACGCACGTCACCTAAAGCAAATTATTAGCTTTTTTTTTTTTTTTGGCTAAAATAAAGCAAACTTTTAGCAAACAATAAGTATATATACCAGACAAAGCATAGTTCATAAATTTTGTTTAATGAATGATAAAAATAATGTAATGCTTTTATAAATTATAATTGGAATAACACCATTTTTCACATGAATTAATTGTTGCCAACATTTTTTTGTGTACTGAAATATTATACGTGCTTGAAAATAGGCCCCTTTAAGCACCCCACACAGGCATATCCAAATAGTGGATTCATTGGCCTGAAATATAACTTAAATCCAAATATTTCACTTTCAATCTACCACACTATTGGTCCATAAGATTAATTATGGAGTGTCTCATGGACTAAAAGTAAAATAGTTTAACCAAAGGCTTAAACACCATTTTCTTTTAAGAAAAATTTTCAATGATTACTTACTCAAATTGTAATGCAATCTGGTGTTTTTCTACCACTTAATCTACAAAAGTCAAAATAAGACTTACTTTATTTTAAGCAAACCGGTGAAAGTTTATTTTACAAATAAGATTTTTTTTCCTTATCAAAAAACAATTAAGATTTTAAATATTGTATGCAATAGTGTACATGGTGTCACATCATTTATAATTTTAAATTACATGACAAAAGATACATGCATTTTTAAATTTATAATGTATATATTTAACTCCAGCCATGAAATTAATCGGCCAAAATGGGAAATTAACCTTGATTTTCAAACATTATAATTAGTAGGCTACGTTTTCAAACTATATTTTTTACTAGAATCTCGAGTTTAAGAGACTCGATTTAGGGCCTATAAATCGAGTCTTTGAGACTTGATTTTCATGGGTTGATCACGTCTGATGTGGTATTTTTTTCCACGTGGCATTTACCTGGAAATCAAGTCTCTAAGACTCGATTTATAACCCAAAAATAATTACAAACATTCATACTCAGAATACCCAAAATGCAGAAACAGTAAAAATGAGTAAAGAAAGAAAAAAAGAAAGAAAGAGAGAGAGAGAGAGAGAGAAGAAGAATAAGAAGAAGAAATGGAGATGCAAGCTCAAGTTGACCCAGGCCACGCTGCCTAAGCCGCCCTAGGCCACGTTGCCTAGGCCACACAACCCAGGCCGTGCTGCCCAGGCCACGCGATCGAGGCCGCGCTGCCCAAGCCGAGTTGCCTAGACCTAGGCCGCGTGACACAGGCAGCACGACCCAGGCAGCGCGGCCCCGCATGATCTGGGTCTTTCTCTCTCTGATCTGATAGGTTCTTTCTCTCTTTGATCTAATGGGTTTTTGGTTTTTTTTTTTTTTTAATCTGGATTTTAGGTCCTCAGATTCTTTCTCTCTGATCTGATGGGTTCTTTCTCTCTCTAGTCTGATGGGTTTTTAGGTTTTTTTTTTTTTTTTTTAATCTGGATTTTAGGTGGTTGTTGGGGGTAGATTTGGTTGGATGTTTTGTACTGGCTAATTTGTATTTGTGTTTTGTACTCCAACACTTGCTGAAATTTCATGAAATTTCAAGAACAAATCGAGTATCTGAGGGTCGATATATAAATCGAGTTTCTAAGACTCGATTTCCAGGTAGACAAACTGCCACCTTGGACTCGATCAAAACATGAAAAATGACCCTCAAAAACTCGATTTATAGTCCAAAATCGAGCCTCTTAGCCTCGAGATGCTAGTAAAAAATATAGCCTGAAAACGTCCTACTAATTATAATGTTTGAAAATCAGGGTTAATTTCCCATTTTGGCCCCCATCCATTTCAAACTAGCTCACATATGAAGCACACAAAGGAAATAAAGAGTCTCCTTGAAACAAACCCCTCAAATTCTATATATACATACATATATATAAATATATATAAATATATATATATATATATATAATTTTATCATAAATTCATAATCACATCATCTCATTAACCACCATGAATAAAAATATTTAAAACATTGAAAAAAAATACAAATTAAATATTAAAATCTCATAAATAAGAGTACAAACCAAGGAAGTCGATACCGTACCATACCGGCCGGTATTGCCTGTATATTCCTTACTAGAGCTTAAAATGGTACAAAAACACATGTGTTTCGTTCCGGTTCAAATACCGATCATACTGGGTTGTTTCGGCTATACCGGACGAAATATCATGCTCCGGCTGAAAAAATCATACCGAACCGGAACATGACTTTCAAAGCAAAAAGAAAGAAAAATTTTTAGATCCAGTATCTCTCCCCTCTTTCAGTAACGTATTAACTTACAGTCTCTCACTATGATGCTGCTGTTGCTAGAAAGTCACCGCCACGTTGCCATGTGAAGGTGAATTCAATCTTAACTTCCTTTTATTAAGTTATTTATTTATTTCTTATTTATGTATTTTATTTTTGACTTCAACTACGGTACACCAATTACCAAATATATCAATTTCTAATGGATTTATTATAATATTAATAATTAACAAAACCTACTACCAAGTGTCATCTAAAAAAAACTTTGTATTATTAACAATAATAATTAAAAATAATATCAACGTATAATGAATTTTAAAAGATAGTATTTTAACTAAAACTTAAGGATCAAAGATATTTAAATGAGTTTTTTTTTACATTTTGACTTTTACTAACATGATTTTTACACTCATGTTAGTAAAATAACGATAAACCTGAAACGGTACACCGGTATTGATCGGTATCCGAAATATATCGTACCGTTGGTCAAACCGATACAGCCTCCAGTACGGTATTAACTCCCTTGGTACGAACTAGAATTTTGCTAAAATTGCCGTAATTAGCCTAAATGGTCGTAATATAGCTAGAATTGTTGGTACAATCCGGTACAAGCCAAAAATTTGTACCAAGACATTATATTGAAAATTGGCTTAAAGAATTATGTGTTTGGAATTATATTTGTTTGATATTATGGGATCCCAATTAAAAGTTTGGCAATTTGGATTTTGACTTTTGAGTGATAATGCGCTGTCTGACTTGATCTAAAAATTATTTGGATGCTTTTTTTTTTTTTTTTGGGTATGTTTTGTATGTTTTGGATTTTTATTTTTTATTTTTTATTTTTGTTTTAACTTGGTAACACTAATTAGTTTTTAATTTGAAGAATGTTGGTCATTTAATGATAATACATATGACTTTTAATTTTCATGGTTCGTAGTATTTCTTTTACAGAATAAAGGGGAAATTATAGTTTATTATCCTAAACTATAACCTCATTTACACTTACTACCATGAACTTTCAGAATGCATGATTTCCACCATAAATTAGAACTTGTGTTTCACTTTACAGTTTACACCCTATCGTCAATTGGGCTATTAATATATACAAAAAATAATAATTTCATGTGCTACTCACAAGAACTCTGTATATGTGACACTACATGAAAATACCAAATTGTCCACCTTCAATCGTTTAAAATAATGGTTAAATTTGTTAAATAATTTTATCTATGGTGATAATCATGCATTCTAAAAGTTCATGGTGGTAAGTGTACGTAAAATGTCTATAATTTATGATGAAAAAGTGTAATTTTCTTAAAATAAATGTTGTCAATACTTAAAATTTTCAAAATTAGGCTTCGCAACAATTTTTTTTTTTTAAGTGTAATTTTCCATGGTCATCACGTCAACTACTTGAGTTTACACTGCAAATATCATAATGTGTATTGAACTTAGATCTAATTTTTTACATCCTTGATAACAATCAATATGCCGTATAACAAATAGGGCAACTTGTGATATATTACTATATTAGGCCACGAGTATAAATTGATTAATTGGGTTGTTGTTTCTTAGCCCTAATCTAAACCGCAGAAATGCCAAATGCAAACAACACCCTTTTTGCCATTTTAGCATTAATTTTGCTTATAATGAATAAGATGAGTAGATGAAATTTACAAACATAAGCCCAAAGCCACCTATGATATACTGTGTAAGAAAAGAAGAATAGGTAACTTATAACTTGATAGTTAAAGTTTATAAGCATAAGCCCAAACAACTAAAAAATGTGATTTTGACTGGAAAAGACATGCAACTTTTTATTTTTAAAATATATAGATGCAAGATTCTCTAAAAGTAAATCACTATGTGTAATTGTACTGATTAAACCCACTATGTGTAATTGAAAGTACATTCAATAACCATTTCCTCACTGCAAATTCCTTGGCCATTCTCTCATCTACTAAAAGTTCACAAGCCTTCAAAAAGAGTTTCTTATCTATCTTAGGAACAATTTAAAGTGTTGTGACAATACATTGTATAGAATTGTAGACTTTGTCCTTCTCGGTACCCACATCAGTTTCGATTAGTCCTGGCTTTTCGTCAATTGCTTCTTGTATCTCTTCCTAGATGTTCTCTGAATTTTTCAAGAACATGCTGAGGCTTAAGAAGTTACAAACTTTCTGTTTTTTCCTCTAAGTGTAGGGAATTAGCCCGAATTCCCAACCTGTGAGAAACAAAAAAAAATTTAGAGAAAACACACGCCAAAAAAAAAAAAAAAAAACAATCACACGCACAAGACAATATTTACATGGTTCGGCAATTTGCCTACGTCTACGGAGTTGTAGGGATTTCACTATTATCTCGTCAACTGCTTTAGATTATTAATCTCCTCAATGCTAGACCCTGCAATAAGCATATCATCCACATATAACAGTAATATGATGAAAGAATTGTCAAAAGACTTAACATAGCAACAGTGATCAACTTCATATCTCTTGAACCCAATTCTATGCATAAAACTGTCAAATTTCTTGTACCATTGTCTAGGAGCTTGTTTTAGTCCATACAAGCTCTTTTTCAGTTTGCAAACTAGATTCTCTTGTCCTTGCACAGTGAACCCTTCTGGCTGAATCATGTAAAGGTCTTCCTCCAAGTCACCATGAAGGAATGCTGTCTTCACATCTAATTGCTCAAGATGTAAATTTTCTGCAGCCACCATTCCCAGTACCAGTCTAATTGTTAACATCTTCACAACTGGAGAAAATATCTCTATGTAGTCAATGCCCTCCTTCTGCTGGAACCATTTAACAACTAATCTGACCTTGTAAACTTTGCTACCATCATGCTCATTCTTTATTATGTATAGCCACTTGTTGTGCAAAGCCTTCTTTCCTTTTGGTAATTCAGTTAGTTCCCATGTCTGATTCCCCAACAAGGAATCCATCTCATCCTTCATGGCTAACTCCCACTTGCTTGAATTCTCATCTTGCAAGGCTTCATCATAACACTCTAGCTCACCACCATCAGTCAACAGGAGATAATTTAGAGTGAGTGAATAATGATGTGGAGGTCTAATGTTCCTGGATGATCTGCAGACTTTAGCTACAAGTGTACTCTGATCTACCTGTGAATTTACATTCTCCTTATCTTCTTCACCCTTTTTCTAGAAAGTACTTCCAGTCAATTCATCTAAGTTGACAAACTCAGATTTCTTATGATCTATCTCTATAACATCTGATACTATAGTTACATGTCCTTGTACATAACCTGTTCATTAAATATCATATTTCTACTTCTGATGATTTTCCTATTTTGTTCATCCTAAAACCTATAACCAAATTTCTCATCACCATGGCTAATGAAAAAACATATTTTAAACTTTGCATCAAGTTTACTACGAGTATCAAAATCAATATGAACATAAGAAACACAACCAAAAACTTTCAAATGTGAAAACTTTACCGCTTTACCTCTCCAAACCTCCTCAGGAAATCTAAACTTCATGGGAACTGATAGTCCTCAGTTTATCAAGTAAGCTGCAGTGCTAATATCATTAGCCTAGAAAGTTTTTGATAGTCCAGCATGCAACCTCATACTCCTAGCATGCTCATTGAAAGTTCTGTTCATGCGTTCAGCCACACCATTCTGCTGTGGTGTCCCAAGAATGGCCTTCTCCATCCTGATTCCTTGTGCAGCACAATACTCACTGAACCCTCCATCTATGTACTCTCTTCTATTATCTGACTTCAAACATTTTACTTTCAAACATGTTTTTGTCTCAACCATGGCCTTCCACTTTTTAAAAGTTTCAAATACATCAGATTTATTTTTCAGAAAATAAACTCATACCTTTCTGCTTGAGTCATCAATAAAAGTGATGTAGTACTTTGAACCTCCAAGGGATGCAACCAGAGAAAGCCCCCACAAATCAGTGTGTACTAATTCTAATTTTTCAGCCTTCGGTGTCCTGCCAGTTTTCAAGAAGCTCACATTTTTCTGCTTTCCTAAGATGCAACTTTCACACAAGTCAAAATCAATGGACTTCAATTCTGGTGGTTTTCCTTTTGACAGCAGCATCTTCATCCCTTTCTCACTCATGTGACCAAGTCTGTGATGCCATAAGCTTGTATTAGTACTTGCATCAGCAACTGCAATTGTGTTTCTTGGACTTGAGGTCATATATAGAGTACCAATTTTGTTTCTAAGAGCCAATACCCTAGCTTCCTTTGTAACCTTCTAGGTATCACCAACAAATAGTATTGCATGCCCTTTATCATCAAGTTGTCCAACAGAAATCAAATTCTGCCTCAAGTCAGGAATATATCGAACCTTTTCTAGTAACCAAACAGATCCATTGGGCAATAATATCCGGACGTCTCCTATACCTACAACATCCAAGGTTGAACCATTAGCCAAATACACCTTACCAAAATCACCTGCAACATAATTCTATATGATTTCTCGGTGTGGAGTGGTATGAAACGAAACTACTAAATCCAAAACTCAATCATCAAGTGGACTGTCTACTGCAAGAAGTAATGCATCCTGTATTTCTTTTGTTACAGCATTAACAGAATCATCTTCATTCTTCTTCTTAGGACTTTTGCATTGCCTCCTATAGTGACCTGTTTTCCCACAGTTCCAACATTGCACTTGTTGGCCTAATCTAGATTTACTTCTGTTCTGATTAGAATTTCTGGATTTTAATCTGCCCCGATTTGAATTTTTGTTATTACATCTGCCTCTTGTCTCAAGGTTTAAGGCAGAACCAAATCCTGAGATTTCACCTACATCTCTTCTGCAAATCTCCTCAGCTAAAATTAAATCTCGTATATCATTATACTTTAACTTCTCTTTTTTTGTAGAATTACTTACTGCAATCCTCATTGCCTCCCAACTGTTTAGCAAAGAAGCCAAAACGATCAATGCACAGATCTCATCATCAAAATCAATTTCTACAAACAATAATTGATTTGTGATAGTGTTAAATTCGTTCAGATGTTGTGCTCCTGATGCATTCTCTGCCATCTTCAAATTGAACAGTTTCTTCATCAGATGCACCTTATTGTTTACTGATGGCTTTTCATACATACCAGACAAAGTCTTCATTAAATCTATTGTGGTCTTCTCCTTTACAACATTGTGTGTAACAGGCCTAGACAGAGTTAACCTGATAACTCCTAGTACCTATTTGTCAAAAAGAGCCCATTCCTCAGCCTTCATAGCTTCAGGTTTTGTCCCCAAAAGAGAAAGATGCAATTTCCTTCCATAGAGATAATTTTCAATCTACATCCCCCAATACGTGAAGTCTGTGCCATCAAATTTTTCTATTTCATACACCTTTCCTACTTCCTCTGCTATTGCTCCCATTCAAACCTAACCCTAGGCTTTGACACTAGTTGTAGGGAATTAATCCGAATTTCCAACCTATGAGAAACCAAAAA
This sequence comes from Quercus rubra, assembly GCA_035136125.1. Taxonomy (NCBI): domain Eukaryota; kingdom Viridiplantae; phylum Streptophyta; class Magnoliopsida; order Fagales; family Fagaceae; genus Quercus; species Quercus rubra. The sequence goes on from CM068733.1 coordinate 66,835,896, forward strand.
AAAAAAAAAAAAAAAAAAGTAGTAATGTCAAACACTAAGAGGGCAACACTAAGAAGATATTTCAAACTCCCTAGTTGGATATCGCATATCCCAAGTTATCATTGATCCCATCAGAAGGGCATTATTGTTTACCTCCATTCTCACGTCCAAACAACTTGATCTTCTATTCTAGCTTTCATTAACATTAATCAAGCACAAATCACACATATGAGATCCTATCTTTGTATGCAGTTGCATCCGAATGATCTTGCAAAATGTCACTTTTAAATGAATGAAAGCTACTTAAAATTATCCAACTCATTGATTATTATAGAATTTATATGATCAAGCTTCATTCCATGTTACCCAAAAACATTCAATTTACTTGATGAAGAAAGTGGTAATGTCATTTCGTCGAAGGGGGAAAAATACAACTGTACATGCACCATGCTTTGGGGGCACTTCAATGATAACAAGAGGAAATGAATGGGGAGACCCCATTATCGTAGCAACATTACTAATGAGATAGAATGGCACCTTGATATTAGCTTCCCAAAGCTCAACATTAACTACCACTGTTTTGCAAATTCATCCCAAGCTAAGCCATTCTAATTGAGGAGATCTGTGATGCCTGTATACTCTTTCATCAAGCTCAATATTGGCAACGGAGGTCATCCTCTTCACCTACAATAACCCCACCAATATATACAAGTTAGTTTAATGACTTGAACTTTGTGCTGCTTTCTCCTCCTCTATCTTGAACCCCACCCCCCTCCTCCTCTATCTTGATCCCCACCCCCCTCCTCCTCTACAACCACACCATATAATCTGATAGAGCTAAAAAAATTTCCCCAATGGTTTAAAATCACTTCGTAAAGTCTTCAAATAAGTGCTATCTATCTTTGCTCAAATACCAGATATTAAGAAACAAATGAAATAAATGCCTATATTTGTGCACTTAATGTCACAAAAGCGGTGTGTCATTCTTAGTGACACCAGAACAACCTAAGTACAAGAATATTGTGCGGAATTGAATCAAAATACGACTCTTGACGTTGCAAAAATACCATTATATCGACAACTACTTAAAACCCAAATATAACTTAATGCAAAAAAAGATGCAATCAATTTGAGTACAGAATCAAAGGTAATTAGCACACAAAAAAAAGCTTTTAATTATGATCATGTCTAGCCTGATATTGAACTACAAGAAATAGGAATGAAGAGGATATCACATAGCTATTGCAAAAGAACAAAAGATCTGTTTTGGGTACAATCTATATCTATATATATATATAAAAGCAGAAGCCTCAAGGAGATGCTGCCACGTTAGGAAAAAAGCCTACCTAAAAAAATGACACGTATAAAGTTTTCCCTTTAAAAAAACCGTACGGTGTGCTTGAAAGACTAACTTTCAGACACCGCTTATCCCAAAAAAAAAAAAAAACGCAAGCCTTTATAAAAACCCCAGCCGCTTATCCACAAAACAAAACAAACAAAAAAAAAAAAAAACAGCAAACCCTAAAACCCAAATCATATTTCCCGATTAAAATTCAGACTCAAACCTGCGATTCTTCTGCACCTCCATATACACACAGATCGAAGTAGAGAGGCGATGAAAGAGAGAGAAAGGCGATGAGGAAACAGGGAAGGAAGCAGAGAAAGAGAAATAGAAATACGATACACACAGAGATGGAAATAGAGGGAGGCGATGAGGCTTGGGACACGGAGAGAGAAACAGAGAAGAGAAAGAGGCAAAACACTATTACTGTCAGATTTTCCGCCGCCATCCATTCCCTCGCTAGACTCAGAACACCGAAACCGCAGGCACACACAGGAATTGAGATTGAACGATAGCAAGAGAACTTCGGTCTGTCATAGATGGTGGAGAGAGAAAAATCTGAGAAGAAAGTCAGGCTTTGCTACCATCAGACCACCGTGCCCTCCACCGGTATGGTCTTTGTTTTTTTTGTACCGAAGGTCAGCGTACTCCCTTCCTCTTCAAATATTGTTTTTGTATTGAAAGATCGAAACTCCTCACCATTGCTTTTCCTATTCGAATTAGAATCTTAAATCTTCAATATTTCTACGTTTTTGAATTCAAAATCGGCAGTTCCCCTTACTTAATTTTCTAGGGTTTTTCTTTTACCCTTTTTTTTTTTTTTTTAAAAAAAAGATGGGCTGATTCTCTTTCTTTGGATGCTTCGGTTTCAAATTATCCCTCTATATTTTTTTTGGTGGTAGCATTAGGGATTTTGCCCTTGATTTACTGTGGTTAAAAGTCAAAATTCACCTTGGATTATTTAAAATCTGAATGTATTAGGCGAACAACTTAATATGCAATTTGTTTGATAAAATTACTGATCGGTCTTTTGTTTTACTCTAGGATTCTTAATCCACGTTGCCAATTAAATTGTGAAAGGTTGTTTCGTACGCATATCAAAACTCTAATTTTTTTTTTGGTTGAATGGATTTTGATTTGATTCGTTTTTGTTTTTTGTTTTTGGGTTTTCTATCAAAATGTTTGTTTCCTCAATTTTAAATATTAGCTTTTGTTTTTGTTTTTAAGATTACAGAAATCACTAAGTCATTGAGATTAAATAAGTGTAAGATTGAAATCATTGGGTATTTCCGTTTCTAACATTTATTTTCCTTCTTCAATCTTATTTTAGGATTTTCCTACCGGAACAGCACGCACCAGATAGAGTCCGTAAGGCATACAGAGATAAGTGTATACTGTAACCGGTAAAGTTATTTATTTTACTTTTTTCTCTTTTCGTTTTCAAATTTGGGGATTGAATATGATTTAGGTTTGAATTTCTTGGTTGGATTGATTTATATTTAGGTATTTGGGCTACATTAGGTTCTGATTTGTATAAGATTAAAGAATAACCTTGCAAGTATTCTCTATGCTGTCACCCCTTTTAAGCTCTCTCTCTCTCTCTCTCTCTCTCTCTATATATATATATATATTTTTTTTTTTTTTTTTCTGAGAGAGAGAGAGGGAGGCAAAGATGGAGGAGTACGAGGAGCTTGACATGGTTAACATAGAAAACACCAACAACGCCAATAGAGCAATAATGCGTTTTCCTTTTCTTTTATTCGATTCATTCATACCCCTTAACATCAAGCTTTTTGTTGTTTTAACTAATGCAATCTAATCAAAATTACCCAATCAAACAAAAAGACAGTATTTTGGGATACCCATTCCAAACCAAATTGGTGTATGTTTTCATAAAAATGATTTTAGAGAATAAAAATGGTTTATCCGTCTTATTTCACCAATGTTGGTATTGGCGTGTTGGTACTGAGACAGTATTTTAGATTGGTCTATTATTGTTGTTAACCATCAAAATTTTGTTCATGTGGTTGTTTAGATTTGTTGGTAGTAATAGTTGTAATATATGCATTTTTTTTTTTTTGTTCACGTGACACCATCCTCCATGAAACCAAGTGTTGTTGTTTCTCTTACACATACATGCATTTTTCTTTTTTTTTTTGGTTATTCTAGAAGTCATAATACATGGAGATTGATAAGAAAGAAGATAAGTAAGGAATGTGATGCTATGTTATTGATTTAATCAAGGCAAGATGTATTTGTTGGCCTTCTTTTCTCAATGTCATTTTTTGTGGGATGTAAAAACATGACTGGCTAGGTTGCTTATGCCTCTAGGCAATTAAAGAATTTTGAACAAAAATTACCCGAATCATGATTTGGAATTGGCTGCTGTAATTTTTGTTTTGGATCTGAAGGTAAAGTATTGAGTGTTAATAATAGGCCTTTGGTTACAAAATTGTACACTTTCAATTTACTTTTGGCTAATTGTGAAAATAAAAATGGTTAAAGCAGGAGGGAGTGGATGTGGATGACATAAAGAAACGGTTGAAGGAAATGGAGGAAGAAGCGGCTGCACTGCGTGAGATGCGAGCCAAGGTCAAATCCCATATGGTTCTGCAAGGTTTTTTCTTCTTTTGTTTTTTTGGGTTTAATTTCACAATGTCAGAGATTATGATTTTTTTTCCATCAATTTAATTTTTATTGAAATTGATTACAAATATAGAAAATGTTAAAGGTTGAAGTAATATTATTATATGGTTTGGAGCATATGCCTCAGATTGGTGTAATGGTTTCAATTTGAATATGGTTGGAAAGAATTTTAGGAAATAATCATGGGTTTTGAGGGTGATAGTCTTTTGGAGTCCCAAAATCCCTATAAAAAAATTTAAGGACTATCAATTTTAATTGTCTGAGATAATTCTTTATCCAAAATAATATATATATATATATAGGACAACACCTTTAAGAGGTGTGCTATGGTGAGTGCCTTTCACCCAAGCGATATGTTTTTGCAATCACATCTGCTAAACCCAGCAAAAGCGGCTTATGCATTGGGTATGAATTTTATGTTTGATACTCTTAGCCTAAGTTTAGTGTATTTGGTCATAAAGTTAGGGGAATTTTATTTTATTTTTTTTTTTTTTGTGTTTAATGAAAAAAAAATTGTGGATGACTCACATTATAAGGATAAGCTAAGAGACTTGGCACCTCATTTTAGAGGAAAAAAATGGACCACTGTTTTAATGGTAATTTACGCATCCCTCCACCTATAAGGCTATAACTTATAAGGGAAGAAAATGTCAATTGAGATTGAGGCATTGAGCTCATTGGTGTAAATGGATGGCTGTATCACTTTATATCAATGATGATTATGATTACATTCACACATATCTTGCATTCCATTCTTGAAAATTAATTGAGAATTTGTTTGGTAGTAAGAAAAAAAAAATGAAACAATTGTTTAAGGAATTGCAACCAGTTCTGAAGGCTCTTTTTTTTTTTAGATTACATTTGTTAGCTTACTTTGCTAATCTATGAATTGTGGATTACTTCTGATATTTAAATACCATAAAATTTCAGCAAGTTGAGGTGACAAGTAGAGAATCTGATATGCAATCATATGAGAAAATTCAGTAATTCAAGGCTTTATGCGGTACTTAACTCAATTGAGATGATTTATTTTCAATTTGTGAATGATGAAAGTTTATGATTTACCTAAATTATAGTGTAATATACCAAGTTATTTCAGACATTTTTCTTAATCCTCTCATACTTTTAAGGTCTATTTTGGAAGAGAATGATGGGTGGCAAAAACTTATAAATTGAGAGCTCACACACTAAAGAAGCCATAATATCAGGTTATATGTCTTTAGAAAACGTTGATACTTGGTCTTACTATAGTTTGATAGTACTACAATTTGATGGTGGGCATGATATTCTATGTTTATTTCAGACTTTTGGTTGTGCTATAAAGTAATATGTTCTCCTTTAGTGCTTCTTTTAGGTACTATTTATCTATTTTATTATGTTATTTACCTCATTCGATGCCTTTTATGTTGTAACGTATCATAAAAAATATTCCAAAGTTATTACTTGAATACCAAAACAAAATTACAGTTGTATGGTTTTTAGTAATTTTGTTTAGCAAGTCAATGTCATTAAGTTTTGTGATAGGTTATTTGCAAGATTAGCAAACTTACAATACTATATGTAATTCACAACTTAAATCACATAAGGTATCCATTCATGATTATAGAATAACTACCAGAGGCACAATTGCAATTTGATTCTACACACCAACTTGGAGTCTCATTAAGTGTCTCATTTAGAACCCACGGTTTATCATTATATAAGCATTAAAAAAAATGTATACACGCACACACTCTCAAAGAGATGTCATCATTGTCAAAAACATCAGAACAATTCTCTTTGCACCCTCTCAAAATAAAAGTAATACTTATTTAAGTTCTGAAGAATAAATCTATTGAAATGGTGTTAATGGTTACCCTGTATGGATTTTTTGGGAAAATTTCATTGATAATTGAAAAGTTGTTTCTAATGCATATATGTATAATACAATTGGTTAGGTAGATTAGGTAATAATCATTATGAGTTATCTAAAAATGACCATAATGATCATTATTGCTTAGAAGTTAATCAATATCTAATATACATTTGAGTTGATTTAGCAATCATCAAGATCAATTATTGCTTAAATTCTATGAATTTTTTATGCTTTTAGATAGTGCCGTTTGTATGGATGCTTGACTTTTATACCAATCTTCAATGCCTACATTATAATGATTCTTAGTTATTTAAGTTAAGTACCTCTATTTATCCTAGCCAAGGACTGATGATTTATTATTTATGAAGAGCAACATATTGGTATTTTATTCAAAAATTGGCATGCATGATTTACATTAATTAAACAAGTGCTAGATTTAACAGATGACTTGGTCAATTAGGAATAATAACACCAAAGCTCTAGATGGAGTAAGAGTTGTTACTCACACTAGGTGAATATCGATTATAATTCAAATTATTCTTATGTTTGTGTGTTACATTGGTATCTCAACATTTTATAGTAGTAACATGCTTATAGCAGAGTTATTTTTCGGTTTGATTTACTTAAATGATATGTAACTATAAATCTCTCTCTTAGAAAAAGAAGGATTTCAAATGGGGTGTTATGCATGTGGCTGAATGAGCAAAGATACATGGAGGAAAGCTTTTTTAGACAAACAGCTCAAATTCAACAACAAAAATAAGATGGAATCCAGAATCTCGCCTTTTGTTTAGAGTGCTTATGATATATATATTTTTCTTTAACATTCATTCTTTTTTCATGAAGTCCTTATCTCTCTCATTCTCTTTAGTGAATGATGTGAATGTGATGTACTTTTGTTAAGATTGAATGCTGGTATTCTCTTTTGGAATGTTTGGAATTATTATGTTGGACATTGAGGTGATTTTGATTGAATTCTCCCAATATCGTTTTTAAAGTATTTTTCAGATTCCACTTGCTTCTTCCCAACAATCCTACTTCTCCTTCTTCTTCTTCTTTTTTCCTTTTGAGTAGAACCAAGGTTGTTTGTATGTTTGACGTTTTGACCCTATATGTTAAATTTCTCATAAATCTACCATATGTTATTTCAAGAAAACCAAGCAATCTAATTTTATAAAGTGAATATATCCAATCTCATTCCATTTGATCACTACATAATCAATTCTTAATTATTTTAAAGTTTAAACACTATTTTTTTTAAAATCTTAATCAATATATTAATAATATTATAATAATTGATAACTATACAAAAAATGAAAAAAAAAAAAAAAAAAAAAAGAACAACAAAAAACAAAAATTAAATGTGATTCAACTATTTCTCAATAGATTTTCTTTCTACATGTAAGGTTTTGTTTGTTTTAATGAGTTGATGGTTATGTGTTGTATTTTGAAAATATGTTAATGGCAAATGCTGTTGAAAAACAATTAAAATGAGGAATGAAAGACATTGCTCCAACTTCTTCACTATAGCCTTGATAAATTGTAAATGGTTTTTTTTAACAATATTTCTAATGTAGTGAATATTTATTTAATTTTTGATGTTATGATTTCAGAGTTGTTACATTGATCTATGATCTATGTGATCAAGAGCCTCATTAGTGAGGATGTTTTTTTCTCTCCTTTTGGTCATATTCTTGCCTCAGCTAAAGCCATCATAGATTCCATCAATCACAACCTAGCTAAACATGTTAGACATGTTAGAGGTTTCTTAGTGTAGAAGGAGAATGTTCCTTCACACCTTCAATCTATACTTTCAACTGATTACAACTAATTTTTCTTTAATGAAATTTCATGATATTCTTTCTTAAAAAAAAAAAAAAAATCTTCATAATATCTATCATAAATATTTGCACATACAATTTAAAATAGTTTATTATGTATTGAGTTATTATTAAAATTTACTTGATGTAAATTTTTAATACTTAGTTTAATGCTCAAAATGATGGTAATCCAAAAAAAGCATAATCAATTGATTACAAGAGGACAAACAAATGGATATGCAATATTACTCAAATGAATTTTAATGTATTTTATTATATTTTTATGTGAAGTTGATTGAATTTTGATCGTGTAAAATGTTCCTGCGCATTGCGCGGGTTAAAAGCTAGTACAGTTAATAGAAGCGGATACAACTACATGTTAACTTAATGCAAGATTACAAATGGATCTAACCTCCATCCTTATCACTGACTTGCCAAACATGAGTCAAATTCATTTGCAAATAAAAATAATTAAAGCCTCATAACAAGAACATATAAAAGGGAATAGATCAGGATGAAAAAAATTGGATCTGAGACAGGACACCCCTTCCTAGAAGAAAAAGTTAGGCATGACAAGAAAATCTATTAAAATATTTGATCTAATACCAAGAAAAGGAAAAACTTAAATATCAAACGAAATCCAACACAAAAATGGAAAATATACTTCAATTTATCTTACGTTATTAAACTCCACATAGTACTTCTTAAATAGCAGTCCTATCCCCTGCTGACAAGTACAATTTCATCAAACCTTAATGTCCACATTTGTTCAATCACCAAATTCCATGCTGCCAAAAACAAAGGTCCTGGCAGCAACCATAAAGTTAATATGGCATGGGAAGAGAACCTGCCTTATAGCCTAGAACACCTGCCGATTCAACATCTGCTCAAACCAATTAACTTGAACCCATATTCATGTTTAATTCAGAAATCTCTCAAAGCAAAGAAGCAGAAAACTAAGATAGCTTAGCTCGGTAGTACATCTCCAATAGAGGATGATGTAATCATATATAATGAAGTGTGAAACCTTGATGCACTTTCCCACCCGAAACATTATAAGAATGCCTCTTGCTGTTCTTGCAATCATTCTTTCAGCATCTTCATAACAAAAAGGTCAAAGAGAAAGGCTACAAGATCCCTACTGGAAATCTGTATAATGCTGAAGAAGCCTGTTGGAAATCTGTTAACAGGATCTAAGAATGTGACAGTGGAGACACAAGCAGAAGTCCAATTTGACCAGCCAAATCTGAAACAAATACAAATAAATGTACACCATGTCATGCCCCTACGCATAAAACAAAAAACCAAAAGAGGACATCCAGACTCCAAATCCAAATCAAAATGCATGTATCTCTAGTATCACTGCATCACTCTTCCCAAGAAGCCCATATTTTTTATTTTTTGGTAAGCAAAAAATAGGTAGAGGGAGGCAACAATGTGAGAAGCCCATATTACTAGCTACTATTGTGCACTTATTCCTACTTGACATTGCACTCTATTCCCAACAATGGAAAACATATCTGGAAAAGAGGCTCCTACTCACATATTTTATTCCCAAAATAAGACCCTACAATACCACCTGAAAGAATTTTCTAGAAAACCAGAAAAGGTCACTTTACTCACCTCAGTCCCCAAAACAACTTTTCTACATTTACATCGATTCCAAATGCATTCCAAAAACTAGTTAGTATTACAAATTAAAATGGACAATTAAATTGCCATACAGCACCTAAGCTTGAATCTCTTATTTGTACGAAATTTTTCAAAGGCATTTCCTTCCATCAAGGATTACACACTCGTGTGAAAGTTCTCTAGAACAATTTTCTTCCATCAACATATATAATCTATCCATGGAATGTAAAACAATAAATACTAAAAACCATTCAAACACTTACTAGAGCTCTATAAACAACAACAAGGGTTACAAATTACAAAATCATACATCTCCAACCAAAACTATATTCCAATTGAGATCCAAGCTACCACAAATATCAATGAGAACTCTTCTCAACCACATAACCACTCCCCACAAATAAAAAGGACATGCAATGCGGATAGCAAAATATGGGTCTAACAAATCTCGGAGCCTAGAAATTCCAATGGCCAACCTCCAACAAAAATAATTAACAATCTTAAACAAAAATTTGTTAGAATTCATGTAAGGTGATAGACTCTAGTCTGTCCTTAACAAATCAGGATCCAAAAAGAATTACAATTAACCTACCTAGAATTGAATGGCTCCCCCAAATACGGCCTTACCCACTCCTTAAAACCCTCCACAAACACCAGTATGCAACTATCATACTACTTCACTTAATCATCAAATCAAGTCTTAAACATGTGCTAGAAAAAATAGCTAGCTCTGAGACTGAAAAATTTGAATATAATGAAAGGGTGCAGCCATGAGTTCTAAGGCAAACATCTTAAGCAGAAATGTAGTAAAAACATGCCCATGTCCAAATGCCAAATGACCAAACCATGCATAAGATGTCTCACCATGTAGAAACATTATCACACAGTTATTTAAATATTTATCATGTGAATGCAAGAACATAATTCATCTAACAGATAATGATATAGGATTTTCCTCAAACAAAGATGATGATATAAAATTATTATGTCCCAGCAAGTTGTACTTAAAAAAGTACAACCTAGATAAAAATATCTACTAATCAACTTCACACAAACACCTGGAGGGAAATCAGCATTGGGACATGGCTTTCTACCATGCCAAAGTCTAGGCAGCATTGGGAAATGGCTCGAATGCACTGAAGATGCTCCCACTGAATGCATGGAGAAATCAGCAACGTGTTTGAGCTCATGTACCGTGGGAAAGTCTAGGCAGCATTGGGAAATCAGCAACGTGCTTGAGCTCCACACAAACATGAGCAGCTAGTTGCTACTAAGGGGCTGTGTCGATGAAAAGTACAACTTGGCCACTCAGTATCGTACAGCTTATGCGGGATAAAACTTGGACCTTGTAGAAGATATGGTTCCTATTCAACTGCGATTAAGACAATTAAAATCATAAATATTCAAATAAAATAAGAACCACGATTTTCTCCTTTTTGAAGGAGCAAAATCCATTCCTTAGATATTAGGTCACTCCTAGTGAAATTCATAGTTCTGCCAAATCCTGCATACCAGGCCACTTTGCAAAAATGTTTAACCCTCAAACGAATTTGAAATTGTACCAAATTTAACAGGGCAATGACTTTATGAGTGGACCATATAATCAATGGAACCATGACCATTCCATCAATTTTACTTTTACTTCCTAGCAACTTTTACTCAAGCTATCTTTGTCAGAACTAATACCACTAAACCCCTCCAAAACCGCATAACTAATATGCTCAACTAATATAACAAATAATTCTAATCATTACAAATAATCTTTTGACAATGGCCAGTAAGATGTTGATCTTTGTGAGTCTAAAAAGGTATGTTGGAGCATTTTAATATTAAAATGCTTAAAATAATAAATGTTATAACATAAATGTAAAGATATGGGAATGAATATGTAAGATGAAGAGTTAGTGAAAATGGTTAATCCCATATTGAAAAGGAGAGAGACTATTTTATTATTTTTAATTGTGGTGATTAATGGGCTAAAATGTATTGTCTCAGATATTAGGCTAGATACGTGCGCAAGGGGGAGGTGAAGAGTGGAGGTATCAAAATTGGAAATGAATCAGTCTCTTGGATCCTCCTACTTCACAGCAAAGGTTGTTCTAGCCAAGGCTTGAATCTCCTTAAAGAGAGCGAGTGCCGCGCCTCAGTCCAAATTGTGTTGTGTAATTCCTTTCTTTATACTAATAATATTCAGAAGTATTATTCAGTTTCTCGTTGTGTTATTTCCATTATTATTGTGATTGCACCAACAATTTTAAGGAGATTCATACATGGAGCCTACACAAGAGAAACCAAATGAGCCAGTTGGAGATCTCAACAAGCCCTTTCGCTTTAAGGGAGCCCACTTCAAGAGGTGGAAAGGAAAGGTCCTCTTCTACTTGAGTCTTCTCAAAGTCTCCTACATCCTTACTGACAAGAATCCATCAAAAGTTCCTACCGATGAGATGAGTGAGGAAGAATATAGTCTCCATCAAGAAAAATTAGATAAGTATACAAAAGATGAATATAATTGTCGTTCTTATCTTTTGAATTGTCTTGCGGATCATTTCTATGATTATTATGATACAACTTACAATTCTGCTAAGAAAATTTGGAAAGCTTTACAAAACAAGTATGATACCGAGGAGGCTGGTGCAAAGAAGTATGCTACTAGCAGATTTTTCCGTTACCAAATGGTGGATGGAAAATCGGTGGTGGATCAAGCACAAGACTTCCAAATGATTGTAGCAGAATTGAGATCCGAAGGCATAAAGATTGGAGATAATTTGGTGGTAGCTGGCATAATTGATAAACTACCACAATCTTGGAGGGAGTTCCAAAAGACTTTGCGGCACAAACAAAAGGAGACATCCTTGGAGACTTTGATTACACGCATCCGTGTGAAGGAGGAGGCTAAAGGACAAGATGCACTCATGACACAAGAGAGCAATGGTAATTCCACCACAAAGGTAAACCTTATTTCATCCAATAATAATATGCCCAAAAATCATTTTCCTAGAAATGTTCAATTGAAGCCTAAAAAAATAGCCTTTAAAAATAATAATAGACCTCAAGGAAGGGGAAACCCAAATAAAAATTACAATAAGAACCAAGGACCCCCTTCACAAGATCAATTTAATAGATCGTGTTTTGTCTGTGGCAAGAGTGGGCATATTGCTCGATTTTGCAAATTTCGGAAACGTGAATCTGTCCCGCAGGCTAACGTAACCGAAGAGCCTTTAGTGGCTATGATTACAGACATCAATATGGTGCAATATGTTGAAGGGTGGTGGGCAGATTCTGGTGCTAATAGGCACGTCTGCTATGACAAAAATTGGTTCAAATTGTACACTCCTTTTGAAGAAGAAAAAACTTTTATGCTTGGTGACTCTAGCAAAACCAAGGTTCTTGGGAGTGGTGAGGTTGAATTGAAATTCACTTCTGGACGTGTGCTAACATTGAAAGATGTACTTTACACTCCGTCCATGAGGAAGAATTTGATGTCAAGTTTTTTGCTTAACAAGGCTGGCTTCAAGCAAACTATGGAATCTGATAATTATGTAATCACTAAAAAGGGTTTATTTGTGGGCAAGGGTTATGCTTGTGATGGAATGTTTAAATTGAATGTTGAGAATAATAAAGCATCTACCAGTTCAGTTTATATGCTTTCTTCTATTAATTTTTGGCATGCTCGTTTGTGTCATATAAATAGTAGATATGTGGGAATCATGAGTAGTTTAGGATTAATTCCAAGACTGTCAAAAAATTTTGAAAAATGTGAAACTTGTAGTCAAGCTAAGATTACAAAAAGGCCTCATAAAAATGTTGTAAGAAATACCGAATTGCTTGAGTTAATTCACTCTGATTTATATGAATTTGAGGGAATTTTAACTCGTTGAGGAAATAGATATATTATCACTTTTATTGATGATTTCTCAAAATATACAACTGTTTATTTGTTGAAAAATAAAAGTGATGCTTTTGAAAAATTTCAAGATTTTTTAAAAGAAGTTGAAAATCAATTCGGTAGAAAAATAAAAAAAAATAAGAAGTGATAGAGGCCGTGAGTATGAATCAAGTGCATTCAACTCATTTGTTCAGTCTTTGGGAATTATCCATGAAACTACTGCACCATATTCACCTGCTTCTAATGGTGTGGCTGAAAGAAAAAATAGAACTTTAATTGAGTTAACAAATGCCATGTTAATTGAATCTGGTGCACCTTTACATTTTTGGGGTGAAGCTATTTTAACTGCATGTCATGTTTTGAATAGGGTGCCACATAAAAAGTCACACAGCACACCTTTTGAGATGTGGAAAGGACATAAGCCAAATTTGGGATATTTGAGAGTATGGGATTGTCTTGCTTATGTAAGGCTTACTGACCCTAAAATGCCAAAATTAGGTATAAGAGCTACTACCTGTGCTTTTCTTGGTTATGTGATTAATAGTGCAGCTTATAGATTTTTTGATCTTGAAAACAAAGTAATTTTTGAATCTGGTGATGCAATTTTTCATGAAGAAAAATTTCCTTTTAAATTGAAAAATAGTGGGGGTGAAGAAAATATTTTGTCACAACCTAGTTCTTCTACTTCACATTTACAAAATCAAGAAAATTTTGAAATGGAACCTAGAAGGAGTAAAAGAGCTAGAGTTGAAAAGGATTTTGGTCCTGATTATTATGTTTTTAACATTGAGGAAAATCCCCAAAATTTAAAAGAGGCTTTAACATCACCTGATGCCATATTTTGGAAAGAGGCTGTAAATGATGAGATGGAATCTCTAATTTCTAATAGAACTTGGAAATTAGTAGATCTTCCACCGGGTTGTAAGACCATAGGTTGTAAATGGGTCCTTAGAAAAAAGTTGAAACCGGATGGATCAATAGATAAGTTTAAAGCTAGACTTGTTGCAAAAGGCTTTAAACAAAAAGCTGATCTTGATTTCTTTGATACCTTTTCTTCGGTAACAAGAATTACATCTATTAGATTGTTAATTGCTATTGCTGCAATTTTTGATTTGAAAATTTATCAAATGGATGTAAAAACTGCTTTTCTAAATGGGGACCTAGAGGAAGAAATTTATATGGATCAACCCGAAGGCTTTGTAGAGCCTGGACAAGAAAGCAAGGTATGTAAGCTAACTAAATCCCTATATGGCTTAAAACAAGCACCTAAGCAGTGGCATGAAAAGTTTGATTCCTGCATGATTGAGAATGGTTATAAATCAAATGAATGTGATAAATGTATTTATTCTAAATCATGGAATAATTTACATGTTATTATTAGCCTCTATGTGGATGATATGTTGATTTTTGGCTCAAATATGCATATTATAAATGAGACAAAAAATATGCTTAAAAGCCATTTTGATATGAAAGATCTTGGTGAGGCTAATTTTATTTTGGGCATGAAAATTACAAAAGCATGTGATGGAATATATCTTGATCAATCACATTATGTTGAGAAAATATTGAGAAAATATAATTTTCATGATCACAAAAGTGTAGTTACTCCTTTTGATTCTAGTGTTCATTTATTTCCTGTGAATAATGATGATGAGATTTTTAATCAAAAGGATTATGCTAGTATCATTGGTAGTTTGCGTTATGCTACTGATTATACTAGGCCTGACATTGCATATGCAGTAGGAGTGCTTAGCAGATTTACTAGCAAGCCTAGTAAAGATCATTGGCTAGCTATTGAGCGAGTCATGAGATATTTAATTGGTACCAAAAACTATGGCTTACTTTATAAAAAGTATCCTGCTGTGATTGAAGGTTTTAGTGATGCCGATTGGAATACTTTGTTAGGTGATTCTCTCTCTACCACTGGTTATATTTTTACCTTAGGTAGTGGTGCTATTTGTTGGAAATCTAAAAAGCAAACGATAATTGCTAATTCAACAATGGAAGCTGAATTAATAGCATTAGCTTCAGCTAGTGAAGAGGCAAATTGGCTTAGAGATTTGTTATATGAAATTCCACTTTGGGGAAAGCCAATTCCACCGATATTAATTCATTGTGATAGCACTGTCGCAATTGGTAGAGTTAAAAACCGTTACTACAACGGTAAATCCAAACCTATAAGAAGAAAGCACAGTACCGTGCGATCTTATTTGAATGGTGGCATCATAACTGTGGATTATATTAAATCTAATGATAATCTTGCAGATCCATTTACCAAGGCCTTGGCAAAAGATAGAGTCTGGAATACATCAAGGGGGATGGGACTAAAGTCCATAGAATCATGAGCCATGTATGAGGATACCCAACCTAAGGACCAGAGATCCTGAGAATTGGGTTCAATGGGAAAAACGAATCATACGATGGTCGTAAGAAATGCACAATTTATTTATTTTTAATTATTTATTTTGTAAATAATTTTTTAATTGTTCATCCCTATGATGTAAGTGCATTTATCCTGTAATGTGGAGAGGATGAGTTAAAAAACTCTTAATGAAATTTGTAGCTCGTATGAGTGGGGTGTTAGAATTACAGGAGCACCCTTGACAAAATTTCACCTATGTAAGTGTGGGGGTGGGGCCGCTCCCTATGAGATTTGGACTTAGTCTCAAATACACTAATGAAACTGGGATCAGCACACGGCCGTAAAGTGCTAGCTATAAAAGCTCATGTCAACACTTGGGTTATTATGTGTAAGCAATGATACTTAATTTCCCTAAAGCAGTCCTAGTTCAAGTCGGAGACCACTACGACTCTGGAGTTGAGATCGCTGTTTTACTAAGTGAAGGTTCAATGCAGAGCACACCTTCATGATGCATAGTGACCTGTCTTTGCCTGGTAATCTCTCTTTAACTAAAAATTTTAATATTAAAATGAGTGGGGGATTGTTGGAGCATTTTAATATTAAAATGCTTAAAATAATAAATGTTATAACATAAATGTAAAGATATGAGAATGAATACGTAAGATGAAGAGTTAGTGAAAATGGTTAATCCCACATTGAAAAGGAGAGAGACTATTTTATTCTTTTTAATTGTGGTGATTAATGGGCTAAAATGTATTGTCTCAGATATTGGGCTAGATACGTGCGCAAGGGGGAGGTGAAGAGTGGATGTATCAAAATTGGAAATGAATCAGCCTCTTGGATTCTCCTACTTGACAGCCCATTCAGAGAATTTACCATATCCGTTGGTGAGTAAATGGCCCGAATTAATACTCCATTTTTATTATGGAAAATAAAGAGCCATTAACCCACTTAATGGACTTTCCGTTTGGGCCTATTCATTCTTCAGAAACTCCTTATCTCACCATTAATTATGTAACTCCAGCCCATCAGATTAATATCCAACAATTAATCTTGTAACACCCACTACATCAGAATAATGGACCTAATTAAATCAAAAATAAATTGGGTAGTAATTTCGTGAGGCCCATTGAGCCTATAAATAGACTCATTCAGACCCAATCCAAGTTACTGCAACATACAATACACACAAAGGAAAAATAGAGAGATTTTTGGCAAGGAAGGGTGTTCTTTCTGGTGGAGCTTTGGGCTTGAACACTTTGTGCGGAGGTTGTTCTATCTATACAACACTTATTGGGCTGTTGTATCCTGGGGGAGACAAGTCAGAGAAGGTCTGCACTGGTTACAAAGTTTAGCCAACCAAGGGCTTGAATCTCCTTAAAGAGAGCGAGTGCCGCGCCTCAGTCCAAATTGTGTTGTGTAATTCTTTTCTTTATACTAATAATATTCAGAAGTATTATTCAGTTTCTCGTTGTGTTATTTCCATTATTATTGTGATTGCACCAATAAGGTATAAGCCTTTGGACTTGTCCATTAACTAGATAAATTAAATGCTTTTCTCTTGGATAAGATTGAAATATCTTTTACCATTACAAGAAATAGAATTCAAAAACAATATGACTATCGATCCTGCTTTCTCATTGGGGGTCTTTGTCACTTCCTGTTCTCTTTCTTTGAATTATTACCCTGTATGAAAAAGCCCATTAGTTTAGAGAAAGAGAATGTGAACTGTCAAAGTCCCCCGAAGACGCAAATCAAACAATGCAAAATAGTGAGACATACTCTGCCATTCAACAACATTAAAAAATCAAATAAAGATAATGCAATGGAAAATAGTTTCAATGTAAAAATAATACTTGGGAATATTTCTTTTTAGAAAGGGACGGGCTCTTGAGGAAGAAGCCAAATCAAACCCATTAGAAGTGGAGCAAGGAGGTAGAAAAGGTGGGAGCATAGTCTCTTCAAAGTCATCAACATTTTGAGAGTTGTCTTGGTCCTCTCGGATGATAATGGAATTCTGAGGAGAACAAATGCATTCCACATGTACCCCCAACCTTGCAACCATAGGAGCAAATTTTCCGAATTTACTAGTCCAATGAGAGATTTTACATGAAATCTCAACATGATTCCAATCACCTTGCAACAAGTCTCCAAATTTCCTCCGTAATTGGCTGTGAGGCATACCCAAAAACCACAGATGATCACACTTCAGAAAATGAAAGAACGCTCTCTCAGTGAAAGGTCGCTTATGACCATTGATGAAAATTCTGAGATCACAAACCCAATCAATTCTATCATCACGAACAGAACCATAGCTATCATTATTAGCATAACTGTCCTTCAACGGAACTAGATGAAAAGCAACACAAAAGGCAAATGTGGGAAATTCAGGACCAACCTAAAATAATATGGAACTCTCTGTGCTTTGATGGTTAAACCACTTTGGAATCTTCTTTCCTGGTAGTCTAATATCATATTTCTCTACCAAATCAATTGTCAAATACACATCTAGAGTGGCAAAGGACTCATATATAATTTCATCAAACTTGGAGAGGGAGACCCAGGAAGATAAATCAATCTGATGCGATAATTTGCAATGTGAATGCAAATCCATTAATATGTTCCCTTTCACACCTGAACATTTCATATCTTATGGAAGTCCTAACTTTCTTCCAAATTGCATGCAATTTGGAATTTTGAGAAATTAAAGTTTAGCAAATCTACTAAATGTATTTGCAAAGGTAACCAAAATTGTTTCTATTATATTACTTTAAGAGAGGGAGAGATACCTGAAGGATTAATTTTCTTATTGATTATGAATTCAATGAAATGCAACTTTTTGCATCTATCCTTCTTATACTTTCTGGAAGCTTTGGAATTTTTTTAAGAAACTTGGAATCCCTAATTAGAAGCCAACATAATCTATTGAATTTGATAATGCTTTCTTGTAAGTTCAAATCTTTACATTTCTCTGAGTTCTCTGAATGGGTGAAACAAGAAATCAACTTTTTAAGAAACATCAACATCGGAAAACAATATTTTGAAGAATTGCACGGTGCTAGTCTACCAATCCCCATGCCCTTTGGAAATTGGACATTACCATAAAGCAAGATTTGGCAAAGATGTTGCAATTCATAAATGCTAATTGGAAGTTGACATGAATAGAAAAAGGAACCTATATCTAATCGCTCAAGCCAAGTGAAATTCCCAATTGATGGAGGAAGCTCTATAATGGCAGTGTGTGCCAGAATTAGATACTTTAAATTTTCTATTTCTTGTGGAATATCGGGGAACCTCTTAACTCTTTTGCAACCATAAAGACTTAAAAGTTTAAGAGATTTCATCACGATGCAGCTTGGAAGAATTTGAAGTTCAAGGCAACCCCAGAGGTCCCAGCTTTCAAGCTTATCAAGATATCCAATAGAATCATGAATCTTGACTAATTTTCTACAATAATGGAGATCCAATTTCTTTATATTTGGAGTGGCACTCAATAAGTCCAGTAATTTCTTAATGTGTTGACAGTTACGAAAATTCATATGTATCAAACTTCTACTTTGTATCCTCTGTAAATAAAAATAAAAAAGTTAAAATACAAATTAATGAAGTTATAAAAATTTATAAATAAATAAATAAATTACTATACCTTGAAAAGCTTGTCCAATATAATTCGACTTTGTGGCATGTTGAGTGCAATGAGTTTTTGAGGACGAAAATTGGATGGTAAGGAGGATAAAGGAAACCCTAGCCAATCAAGCACCCTTAATCCATTAGGGAGATATTCAAGACCTTTGCAAATATCTACATTACCAAACATAAGGAAATTGAGATTTTTCATCTTTTCAAAACAATTAGCTTCTAGTTGCAACTTTGTTGGTTTAGGCAAGACTATCACCATGCCTCGAATGTTGTCTGATCCCTAATTGGACAAAACATTTAGTGAATTACATCATACAAAAGAATTCAATAAAATATAATAACTTTTAATTTTTAACCTTGTTGATAGACTTGAATCTTCTTCCATAACTAAAGAAAAAAATTATATCAAGGAAAAGACCAAAAATAAAAAAGCCATTAAATTTTCCCTATAAAGAAAAGGGAAAAGGTGAATGAGACGTAGTTATACCTTATTTTCCGTTAGTACTTCAAAAGCATCCTCATAATACCATAGTCTACTTCGTAGTTCAGGTTTTTGTGGTGATTCCTGTCGAACAATCTCTCTACCCATTTGCTGTAGCAAGTCATGCATCCATAATTTGTTAAATCGATCAACATTTATAAGACACTTATCAATAAGTTTTTGAATACCAATAATTGGGTATAGATCGCAAGAATTTAGTAGTCCACAACATAATCCTTGAAATGACCCTTGAAGAAACATGCAAGATCAAGAAAAATATTTTGTTCCATATCATCCAATCCTTGATAACTTCGAGTACTTTTTGGATATCTTTGTCAGGAATTCTTTCGTACTTCTCTAATGTGCTTTTCCATTCCGTTTCACTTCTTCCGTGCAAATTAGCACCAATTATTGATAAAGCTAATGGAAAGCCCTTGGCATAACATATAACTTGATTAGTAAGTTCTAAATAATCCTCCTCAGGTTTGTTTTGTTTAAAGGCGTGCATACTAAATAGTTCAAGAGCTTCATGATCACCTAATTCCTTAACCATGTAAGTTGAATAGCAAATTCTTAAAGTATGTAACAAATGTTTATTTCTTGTTGCTATAATGATTTGACTTCCAGAAGCAAACCAATCACATCCTCCTACCAATCTTTCTATTTGGTCCAATTTATCCACATCATCAAGAATTAAAAGAATTCTTTTATTGCGAAGTATGTTCTCTATCGCAATGGTTCTTTTCGATTCACTGCACACCTTCAGTTGTCTATTCCCTAGGGTCTCACAAAGAAGCATCTCTTGTAGTTGGATAATGCCATCAAATGTCCCTGGCTTTTCTCTAACATTTTCCAAAAAGTAGCTTCTTTTGAAACAATAAAAAAATTTGTTATATACAGCTTTTGCGATGGTTGTTTTACCCACTCCATCGGGGCCATACATACCTAACATACGAACATCATTGGGCCCAATATCTAATTGCAATATGATGGACTCTACGCGAGAATTTATTCCAACTGGGTATTTAGCAACATATAATGGCATCCAATTTAATTTAGAATTTGAGATCTCCTCAACAATTTCATGGATAAATTCAAATTCTGTACAGCTGTCATTCACAAAGCAAACAGGACATGTAAATAGTTAGACTATAAAATTGAAATATGAACCTAAACTAAATTCAAGATGTTCTGTTTGAGCATTACAACCAAAGTTTTTTTATTTTTATTTTTTAAAGTAAGCCTAATGTAATTTATAGGTCTGAGAACTATAATTTGATTAAGATTTTTTATAATTATTGTTTTCTAGGAAATTAGTTTTAGGTTTTTGCAAAGAAATTGCATGGAAATTCCAGTTAGATAAGGGGCACAAACTTATTGAAACCCTGCTTAATACTTGAACAAAATTATTAAGAATTTCTTCTAAAAAAAGTTTTAAACCACATGTTAGAAAAACTCCTAATTATTTAGTAAGATAATCTAATATTTTGTTATTTTATTTTTACTATTGAGCCATAAGCTAACTTCCTTAGTAGAAGATATGGCCAAAAAAATATCCATAATTTGGAAAAACAATATTATAAAAAAAGAAAGAACATTCATCACATATTAGTATTTGTTTAACAATAAAATCTACTAGTCGTTACAAAATTACTTTTCTTTTTATGAGAAAAACCATTATAACTTGTAAGGCATAAAAGTAGTCATCAAATATAGGAACATACTCATGCTTGTAATGCCAACTAGATATATTGGCAACTTCATGTAAAGCTCCCCTCCAACTCTGCACCTTCTTGCTATCGTTTAATTTTTCTTCAAGTTTAGATAATACTTCTCCAAACTTTCCTTTTTGATTACGAACTTCTGATGGATCTAAGTTGTAAAAAACCGGTCACACTAATTGGTCATTCTTCTTACACTCAACAATTTTGGCAAGTTCATCCAAGCACCATGTGGAGGATGCATAGTTTTGAGTGAAAACAATTATTGAAATCCTTAAACTTTCAATAATTTTGAGAAGTCCTGTAGAAATTTCTTCTCCCCTTTCAAGGTTATCGTCAATAAAGGTTTTAATACCCCGTTGACACAAAGCACTATACAAATGGCTTATGAAACCAAGACGGGTATCTTCACCTCTAAAACTCAAGAAGACATCAAAGTTCTCAAGTTGGTGGGTGAAAGAGGAAGATGAAGATGAAGATGAGCCTCCTTAATTTGCTAGTAACAAGAGCCATTGGGGGGATTTTTGAGCAGATTGTTGTCAAGATCTGAAAGGAGGAGAAAGAAAACTATGAAGGGGTTGTCAATATAAGAATTGGAAGAGATGAAGGGGTCATTAGTTTGGTATGAGGAAAGTGAATTTGTTATGACTTTTGGTTTTTAGTGGAAGGTTCAGTAAGATAGCAAAATGGAGATTGTAAGAGATGTGGAAGAAGATAATAATTAGGAAAAGTAATGTAGAAGAGGAAGATAATATTCGGAGAATAAATGTAGAGGAAGATACGAAAGTAGGCACTAAGAAATGTAAGCAAATAGCTACCTAACAAATTGTCTGGCTGAACATCAATAGTTGCGTTATAAATTCTTTTGACTGGTTCAATAGGTATTACAGAAAACTTTGCGTAAAAATTTGAAAATTAAACAACAATGACGGGTGGAGGGATATTAAATTGAAAATGGGCTTAAAGAATATGTGTTTGGAATTATAATTTGTTTGTTTGATATTATTGGATCCCAATTCAAAGTTTGGCAACTTGGATTTTGACTTTTGAGTGCTAATGCGCTGTCTGACTTGATCTAAGAATTATTTGGATGCTTTTTATTTTTATTTTCCCATTTTTTGTTTGTATGTTTTAGACTTTTTTATTTTTTATTTTAACTTGGTAACACTATTTAGTTTTTAATTTGAAGAATGTTGGTCATTTAATGATAATACATAAGACTTTCAATTTTCATGGTTAGTACTATAACTCCATTTACATTTACTATCTTGAACTTTCGAAATGCATGATTTCCACCCTAAATTAGAACTCGTGTTTCACTTTACACCCTACCATCATTGAGCTATTAATTTTCACATGAACCACCATACATTCTTAGTGTGTTGGTCACTCCACAAGTATAAGTACTTGTGGAGTGTGGGGGGTAAGAATTGGGGTTTAAGTTTCCAGATTGGGGTTTCACACACATATACATTTAGATTAGGCTAAAGTAGAATTTCTATCTTGTATAAAAAATAAAAAATAAATATTTCACATGAACTATGCATACGTGGCACCATATGAAAATACCAAATTGCCCATCTTCAATCCTTTAAAATAATGGTTAAATTTGTTAAATAATTTTATCTAGGGTGATAATCATGCATTCTGAAAGTTCATAGTAGTAAGTATACATAAAATGGTTATAATTTAGGGTGAAAATGTGTAATTTCTTTAAAATAAATGTTGTCAATAATAAACTTTTTAAAATTTGGCTTCGCAACAATTTTTTTTTTTTAAATGATAGAGTTTTTTGATTTTGAAAGCAGAATCGCTCAACATTTAATACAGATTAATAAATTTGTTTATAGTTTAAAAGAAAGTTGAGTTCAATTTTGATAAATTACAAAATGATTAAGTTAATTTTTTAAAATATTTAAATAGTAATTAAATAATAATTTTCTTAACATTTTATATTGTAATTTATTTTGGGGTTTTAAACAATTTTCTTCTTATTCTTTGAGAAGCAAAATTGTTAAGTTTTGTATTTAAGTGTTGTGGGGGGCGAAAACTTGAGCCTTTGCATTAGGCTTGAGCCCCACTCTTTAATAATAATGCGTCTGAGGAGAAGAAAGCATGGGAAAAGGCCCCGTAATAGATAATAGAGCAGATAAATATCCAAGGGTGTTGGTCCGAGAGGGTCATCCTCCTCGGACCTGACATATATCAATAAAGTGAGCTTCGTCTTGCTCTAAACAACCTTCCAAGAAGCTCCAGCGACAAAGATAGACTTCAAATGTACAGGGAAGGGATAAGAACATAGAAATATCTAAGGAAAAAGCTGCTACCACCGCATTAAATGCAGTACAGCAGCTTTCCTGGCCGCATTAATGTGGAGAAGACCTCTGAACAATGTTTACAACCACTTTTACTCCTAGAAAATCAAAAAGCAGTGGGAAAGGAGAGAAAAACTCGAGTACGGGGTTAGAAAGTAGACAAGTGGACGGTAGGATTGAATGGAGGATGACTATATAATAGAGTAAAGCCTCTAGAAAAAGGGGATTGAGAGATATTAAGGAAAAACATTGAAGAAGATACACTGTAGCATTAAGAACACCAACGGAAATAGCCAATTTGTCTAAGAATTTCCTCCTCGGACATCATCTGAAATAGCCAACTTATCCTAAAAATTGCTCCTCAGACTTGATTTCAGCATTTGATTGTGTTTTATCCTCCTCGGACCGACTCATAACCCCTATTAACTGTTATAAAACCCATCACCAGCCCAATTCTTTCACCCACTTTCATAAATTTATTGTATTGGGCTCATTGGGCCCATATTCTATTCCATATGAGTTTGGGCTACAATTTGTGACCCTACAATTGGCGCCATCTGTGGGAAGAATTAGCGCTAGTAAAGCTTATAATAGTTATGGCGGGTTCAGGACCACAGCAGATCAGTCCACCCCATACAGAATCAGTTAATGTTCATCAACAAGGCGAGCTCCACAACTTGGAACAGGGAAATCACGTAGATAACCAGCAAGAAGGCAGCTCGCAAACGATACATGCTGGTGGAAGTGGCTATCGACGAAGGAGTCACTTAGTACATGAACAAGCTGATGAAAAGGATTTGCAACGAGAAATTGAAGACTTAAAAAAGAAACTTCGTCGTGCACAACGAAAACAAACCCCTTCAAGCTCTGATGCTTCTTCCAACGATGAAGGGTATGCCAGTTACAGGGAATGCTCAGAAACTCCACCCAGTGAATTCTATTCTTATAAAGAGGAGCACTCACACAAGAGGAGGAGAAAAAGTTCGTCTGGAAGGGGGGTAGGAACTAAGGTCATGAAGAAGGCTCTGAGCCAAATTTCTAAGTCCCCCTTTACTCGGGGAATAGAAAAGGCAAAGCTTCCCAGACGTTTTCACCAACCTACGTTCCCCATGTATAATGGACGTACCGATCCTGTAGAACATGTGAGCCAATTCAAACAGAAGATAGTGGTTCACTCTTAGGACGAAGCCTTGCTGTGCAAAGTGTTCCCCTCCAGCCTAGGACCGATGCCGATGAGATGATTCGATGGGTTGAGGACTAATTCCATCAGCACCTTCAAGAAGCTTACACAATCATTCTGTTCCCGATTTATTACATGCAGTAGGGTCCCTCAGCCCCTAGATTCTCTACTATCTATAACAATGAGGGAAGGAGAATCTGTGAAGTCATATGCTGAAAGGTACTGGGAGACATTCAATGAGATTGATGGCGATTTCGATGAAGTCGCTATTAGAACTTTCAAGGTCGGCCTTCCCTCCGAACATGGTTTAAGAAAATCCTTGACAGGTAAACTGGTCACCAGTTTGCGACAACTAATGGATAGGGTGGACAAGTATAAAAGGATAGAAGATGATCAACAACAGGGAAAAGGGAAAGCTAAGTTTGTCCCTCAAGAAAGGAGAGAATTTAGGTCAGACAGATACAATAATAACCGGCCGAGAAGGGATTATACTGAGTAGCAGGCGTCGAATAACAATCAGGTGGTCGGAGCTGTATTCCGAGAACCCGTTCATCAAATCTTGGAAAAGGTTAAGAATGAACCCTTCTTCAAATGGCCCAATAAGATGATGGGAAACCCTGAAAAGAGAAACCGAAATCTCTATTGTCAATACCATCGAGACCATGGTCACACTACCGAGGACTGCAAAAGTTTATGGGATCACGTGGACCAACTTGTCCGAGAATGCAAATTGAAACAGCTGTTGCATCACTCTAGTGGTTTGGGTGGTCAGACCGATGCTCGGTCGGAAAAGGAGAATCTTTCACGACCGCCTCTCGGAACTATCAACGTTATTTTTACGGTGCCTGGCAGAACGGGGTCGTGGCCTTCAAGAGTAATGTCTGTGGCTCACCTGTCTCCCGAGGATGGCAGACATGAGCCGAAGAAAGCTAAACTAGATCGGTCCCTGGTCATGGGATTTTCAGACGAGGACAAGATTGGAACTATTCAGCCTCATGACGATGCCCTAGTGATCGTTCTCCAAATTGGAGGTTATGATGTGAAGAGAGTGATGGTGGATCAAGGTAGTGCGGCCGAGATCATGTATCCTGATCTTTTCAAGGGGCTGAATTTAAGAACTGCAGATCTGACTCCTTACAATTCTCCTCTAGTGAGTTTTGAAGGGAAGGTTATTATCCCGAAGGGACAGATTAGAGTACCAGTGCAAATCGGTTTGGAAACAGTGGAAGTCGATTTTATCATAGTAGATGCATACTCTCCTTATCCAACAATCGTTGCCAGACCTTGGCTTCATACCTTAAGAGTCATTTCCCCCACCCTACATCAGAAGATCAAATACCTATCCGGAGGCAAAATAGAAGAAATATTGGGTGATCAAACTATGGCGCGACAGTGCATGATAGCAGCCATCCGACACAAACCTGAAGAAGAATCTGTGACTCACAGAGTGGAGTTATAGCAGTTAAAACCTCCAATGACACCTATTGATGGGACATCCGAGGAGCTGAAATGTGAAGATCTTGTGAAAATCACCATAGGAGACGATCCGGAGAAGTTTTTTCAAGTCGGATCACAACTACCTCATCAAGAAAGGGAGGAACTGGTAGAATTCCTTAAACGAAACATCGACGTCTTTGCCTGGAATACTTATGAGGCTCCAGGGGTGGATCCAGACTTCATTTGCCACCACTTGAATGTTAATCCATTAACAACTCCTAAAAAGCAACTCCCTCGTCGTCCATCTAAAGAGCATGCAGAAGTAGTCCGTCAGAAAGTGATGAAACTCAAACAGGCTGGGGCTATCAAGGAGGTCTTCTATCCCGAATGGTTGGCAAACACGGTAATGGTTAAGAAAAAGAGTGGGAAGTGGCGAGTGTGTGTTGATTTCACAGATTTGAATAAAGCTTGCCCTAAAGATCCATTCCCCATGCCCAAGATCGATCAGCTGGTAGACGCCACTGTCGGCCATCCTCGGATGAGCTTCTTGGACGCGTTTTAGGGTTATCATCAGATACCTTTGGCCCTGGATGATCAAGAAAAAACTGCTTTTGTTACTCTAGTTGGGAATTACCATTACAAAGTGATGCCATTTGGCTTAAAGAATGCAGGTTCTACCTATCACAGAATGATGACGAGGATGTTCGAATCATTACTGAGAAAAAATATTGAAATTTATATAGACGATATGGTGGTGAAAGCAAAAAGGTATCGGAGCACCTTGGAGACCTTCAAGTTGTCTTTGAAATTCTCAGAAGCTATAAACTACGTCTAAACGCTTCCAAATGCTCATTTGGTGTAGGATCGGGCAAATTCTTGGGTTACATGGTTACTCACAGGGGAATCGAAGTTAATCCCGACCAGATTAAAGCCATCACCAATATGCGAACTCCTCAGAACCCAAAAGAAGTACAAAAGCTAACTGGAATGGCTGCCGCTTTGAATAGATTCATATCTCGATCAGCAGATAGATGCCGACCTTTCTTTCTATTGATCAACAAATGGAAGAACTTTAAATGGACAAAGGATTGTGCCGAAGCCTTTCAGCAACTTAAAGACTACCTAGCTCAGCCGCCGGTCATGTCTAGTCCTGAGCCAGATGAAGTTCTTTTCGCCTATATTGCTGTAGCCTCGTATGCAGTAAGTTTGGTGTTGATACGGGTGAATAACGGTGTACAGCGGCCAGTGTACTACGTGAGTAAGTCATTGCACGAAGCGGAAGTGCGTTATCTACCACTAGAAAAAGCTATTCTGGCAGTGGTGCTTGGCACGCGCAAGTTGCCTCACTATTTCCAAGCGCATACAGTGGTTGTTCTTACACAACTCCTACTAAAAACCATACTCAGAAGTGCTGATTACACGGGAAGGATAGCCAAGTGGGGTACAATTCTGGGAGCTTTCGATATCAAGTACATGCCTCGTATCTCCGTGAAGGGACAGGTACTCGCCGACTTGGTGGCAGAATTCACCGAACTTGAAGCGGATGAATTACTAGCAGATAGAGACAAGGATGAAAAATTGGTGGATACAATCTCCCAATACTGCCCTTCGACATGGGAAGTACATGTAGACGGAGCATCAAACCAGAAAGGTGCGGGGGTTGGATTAGTACTGACGTCTTCCGAGATGATTATCGTTGAGAAGTCTCTGAGGTTAGACTTTCCAGCTACGAATAACGAAACAGAGTATGAAGCTCTATTGGAAGGAATGGTTATGGTCCAAAGGATGGGAGGGAAGTCCATAAAACTTTTCTCAGACTCAAGGCTGGTTATCGGTCAAGTAAAAGGGGAATTCGAAGCCAAGGATGAAAGGATGCGGGGATATCTTAGTCAAGTTAAGATTATGCAGACGAAATTTGAATCCTTTAGCTTACTACATATCCCAAGAAGTGGCAATGAGCATGCGGACTCTTTGGCCATGCTTGCAACCTCCTCGGCACAGAACTTGCCTCGAGTAATCCTTGTTGAGGACCTACACAGACCCTCGGGAACAGTGAACATGGTTCAAATCAACCAAGTGAGAGCGGGGCCAAGTTGAATGGATTCTATCACGCAATTCTTGAAGGAAGATATTTTTCCTGAGGAGAAAATCGAAGCTGACAAAATACGAAAGAAAGCTACTAGTTATTGGCTGTCGGAGGACAGCAAGCTATATAGGCATTCCTTTTCAGGGCCTTATTTGCTATGTGTTCATCCCGACCAAACTGAATTACTCCTGGAAGAGATGCATGAAGGAATCTGTGGAAGTCATACTGGAGGCAGATCCTTAGCACATAGGGCCATTACTCAAGGTTATTGGTGGCCAAACATGTAGAGAGAAGCTTTGGAATACGTTAAAAAGTGTGATCAGTGCCAGCGGTACTCACCGAGTATACACCAACCAGGGGGAATCTTCAATCCACTATCTAGCCCATGGCCATTCGCTCAATGGGGCTTAGATATCATCGGACCATTTCCTAAAGCTATGGGAAACAAGAAATATCTCATAGTCGGCACAGACTATTTTACGAAGTGGGTTAAAGCGGAGCCTCTAGCCAATATCCGAGATGTGGATGCAAAAAGATTCGTCTGGAAAAGCATTGTTACTCGGTTTGGCGTTCCTCATGTGCTCATCTCAGATAATGGACTCCAGTTTGATAGCAAGATGTTCAGAAATTATTGTGGCGAGCTGGGGATTATTAACAGGTATTCTACTCCGGCTTACCCTCAAGGGAATGGACAAGCTGAAGCTGTGAATAAAGTCATACTAAGTGGATTGAAGAAAAGATTGGATGATGCAAAAGGTAAATGGGTGGAAGAACTTCCACACGTACTCTGGACGTACAGAACCACGCCTCGTAGGTCCACCGAAGAGACCCCTTTTTCAATGACTTACGGAACTGAAACTGTCATTCCTTTGGAGTCTAGGTTCCCGACGACGAGAACTAGCTCATTCAATCCAAAAGACAACGATGAACACCTAGCAAGAGGTCTGGACCTGATTGACGAAAAGAGAGAGAATGCGATGGTTCAGTTGGCCCATTATCAGCAGAAACTGAAGCGAGGTTATGATGCCCATGTAAGGACAAGACCTTTAGCCCCTGGCGACCTGGTACTACGCAAAGTTGTGGGCTCGGCAAAAAATCCGGTGTGGGGAAAATTGGGGCCGAATTGGGAAGGACCATATCGTATCACCTCCAACGCTGGCATTGGAGCATACTTCTTAGAAGACCTGGACGGACTTGTAGTACCCCGTCCTTGGAATGTCAATAACTTAAAAAGGTATTATTATTAATAAATGTGTATTTAATCAATATTTGTTCTTTATGTGAAATGTGTATGCCACTCTTGATTCTACGAAGTGTTTAAACTTAAATCCAATCATGCATGAGTCCTCGAACTAAATGATTTGGGTTAGTTAACACTCTTGCGGTTCTACGAAGTGTGTAAACTTAAATCCAATCATGCATGAATCCTCGGACCAGATGATTTGGGTTAGTTAACACTTTTGCGGTTCTACGAAGTGTTTAAACTTAAATCCAATCATGCATGAGTCCTCGGACCAGATGATTTGGGTTAGTTAGCACACTTGCGGTTCTACGAAGTGTTTAAACTTAAATCCAATCATGCATGAGTCCTTGGACCAGATGATTTGGGTTAGTTAACACTTGCAGTTCTCTGAAATGTTTAAACTTAAATCCAATCATGCATGAGTCCTTAGACCAGATGATTTGGGTTAGTTAACACTTGCAGTTCTCTGAAGTGTTTAAACTTAAATTCAATCATGCATGGGTCCTCAGATCAGATGATTTGGGTTAGTTAATACTTTTTCCCAGTTCTACTAAGTGGTTAAACTTAAATCCAATCATGACTGGAGTCCTCGGACCAGATGATTGGGGTTCGTTAACACTTGTTCTAAGTTTCTTTAAGTATTTAAATTTAAGTTTAAGCACATTATTTAAAGTTCCCATTCGGATTAGTTATATTTATTGTTACTATTAAAGATACTTGTCGGATTAGTTATATTTATTGTTACTATTTAAAGTTACCATTCGGATTAGTTGTATTTGGGTTGAATTAGTCTTCTAAATCATACGTACAATTCAAATAAAAAAAATGATGAAATGAAATGACAACAGAAGAATTCGCCATTACTTCATTGATAATAAGGGTGAAATACATGTCTTTCAAAAAAAAAAAAAAATACAAAAGCAGTAAACAAAGAAAATAGATGTACTAATAAGACTAATGTCCTAAGCCTTTGCCTTGGGAGCTTCTGGGTCAGCAACTTGCTTGGACTGAGAGACGGCGGTATCTGAAGCCTGGCCTTTTCCCTTATCCTGGTTCTTGTCCTTGCCCTGAGGAGTTTCAACTTTTTTCCCTTGGCCATCATCTTGGCGAGAGTCAGTTGGAACTTCCACAGGAGCAGGAGGAGCTTGATCTGTTGTAGGAGCCTCAGATACTTGGGTAGGCTGCTCGGGGGGAGGAGAGCCAAGACCTGGGAGTTTTCGGATGTCCGAATCATAGTATATGCTCTCAGGTAGTCGTAGGCTGGAATCAGCAGGGATCCCAGCGGCATCGAGGGCTTTACCCCAAGTGATGTCGCAGTAATCCCTGGCTACGGAAGAAAATTCCTCAGTAAGCCTACTTTGAGTCTCCTGTACCCCCAGAGCATACGCAGCCTGCTTTTCGGCCTCAGCTGCCTCCTTTAGTAGTTGGGCAACCTCCTTGGCCTTGTGAAGTTCTTCGCGGAGATCTTTCACCAACTACTTTTCTGTTGCCAGATTAATCTCGCAGTAGTGCAGCTCCTTGCGAAGGTCTTCAACCTGTCTCTCAGTCGTTTTTAGGCCCGCTTCGGCACTAGCCTTCTCCTTGAGGGCTTGTTTCACCTCCTCAGCTATTTGTGCTTGTTTATCTTTCAGTGCACCTAGCTGAGCCTCTACGGTATCTCGGGCATCCTGGGCAGCCCTCGTCTCGTCGCGAGAGTTCTTTACCCACTCCTCGGCCACATAAACTTGTTGCGTGACCTAGTATGCGTAATGATAAAGTGGCTTGTGTTATAAAATGCAAGTAAACAAAAATGAAGGAAAAATGAGTAGAATTGCTTACCATGGCCAAGTCCCTTTTTAGGGAAAGGAAGAGGTCAGGATGATTAAAACTCCTGTAGGCAGCCATATCCTGAGGAAGGAGGAGAGGCTGTTGCAGAGCCTCAGCCATCAGGCCGGCATGCCCCCCGCGATAATGCCTAAGCGTGGAATCAAATGCGATGGGCATACCATCGACCTCCAGTACGGGTGACCAAGTACGTGGAGACCAACGTACTTGGGCCACCGGGGCTTCCTCTCGATTGTCCATGGAGTTGGACCTCCTACCCCTATGGTCCTGAATATGTCTAGCCTGCTTATTTCCTTTAGAGGGGCCAGCTCCCCCTCTTCGACAGTATCCACTGGTCTTTTCCTCCTTAGGTCAAGGTTAGGTTTCAACCTAAGGTCAGCAGGGATCTAAGGTGGAGGAGGAGGGGGATTTGTAGGAGGTTTGGACTTATTTTTATCTTAAGGGGATGGCGCCTTATTCCTATTCTTCATTAATTCCTTCAGGCTTAGGCCGGTCTTGGGGGCCATTGTTTCCTCCTCGTCTGATGTGTCGGCAATGTAAGTTACCACTTGAGCAGGAGTTTGCACACACGAATGCTCATCTGCCCCCTCTTCGACCTCCGATATATGGATTGTTTCTTCTTCAAACTGGAATCTGTCAATCTCTTGTTCAAGGGAAGAAGAGGAAGCTGTGCCTTCTTTGATGATAGCCTCCCCAAGTGATACTTGTTGTAACGGTTGGGCAACGAGAGGTATCCCTTGTGGGATAAGATGGTCGACAGGGGGAAGATCGTATGGGGCAAGGAAGTCTGGCCGAGAGACGTCTATACGCGCTAAACGGTGGTCGCCTGCTCGGATAGAATTGCTGACGTCCAGAAATGACCTAGAAATTGGCTCAAAGTCCAAAATTAGGTGAACTGCACGAAGTTACCCGTCGTCGTTCACAAAAATTTCTGACCTGAGCAGGTAGTTAAGTGCTGGAACGTTAATTAGGCTGAGCTTTGGGCTGGTAAACAATTTATCTGTCAAGTAAACAAATCACATAATTAAGAGCCTCGGCAATACAAAAAATAACTAAACAAATAAATGTAAATGTATTAAAATGATATCTAAGTGCAGTAAAGTAAAGCCGAGTATTCCTTAAATCTAATGTTAGAAACCCTAGATCTAAATTGCTCCACCTGGCTTTCCTAACTTGGTTGGGCAGGCTAGGCCATCACTCCAAGGGCCCGACAGGATGAGGTAGTCATCTTTCATCCCTTTGTTAGATTTGGGGAGGTAGGAGACCAACTTGACCACACTGGAATGGGACTTAAGGTAAAACCCTGCCCGAGATTCTATATGGCCTTCATATAAATGAGCGACGTCGTACTAAGTCAATCCTAGCCCCAGATGTTAGTCCAAAGCATCAATTGATCCTAGGACTCTAAAAAAAGGGAGCACATTAGTGGGGGCAGAGTCTATGGGCACGTAGGTAATCCCTTGTAATCCTACCCATGGGGACGGTCATGCCTCCTTCTATGAAGGCAATCATAGGGATTACGACCTCCCCTACTTTTCGGTCAAACTCCATTCCTTCTGTGGTGCAGTGTCATACCACCACCTCCTGGGGAATGTGGTACTTTTCTTTGAACAACTCTATCAAGGCCGGAGTCTTTACTAGACGCTCAAATCTACCCATTTTTAACTTGCGAGGTGTAGAATAGTTAGCTGAGGAGGTTAGCCGAGAAGGTAGAGGAAGTTCAAAGAACGAAACTTACGTGGAGTAAGATGCGAACTGATCTTCTTGTCTCTGGAGGATCTTTGAAGTATCTTTTGTGAAGGTATGATGAATGCGGAGATATGAACGCTCTAAAATCGCAAACTCTGATGAGAAATGAAAAGAATAACGTCTGGAAGCTTTTATAGTAGAGACGAAAAATGAAGGAGACGCAATCCCGCCCAAATATTGAAGGTAAAACCTGAACCGTTGGATTAGAGTTCCACCGTTGGATGTCTGGAGTGTAACGCGGTCCAAGGCGTTTAATGATGATGTGTGAGTTCCCAAGCGTTAGAAACTCTCATGAAATGGCAGAAATGACCCTTGTGCGTGCCTGGGTTTAAATACCCTTGTGGACTTAAATGTAATTGCAGATACACATCAAAATTATAATTTTTCTCCTCGGATGAGAGGGAAAAATTAGAATTTTGAAGGGCTATTGTGGGGGGCGAAAACTTGAGCCTTTGCGTTAGGCTTGAGCCTCACTCTTTAATAATAATGCGTCCGAGGAGAAGAAAACATGGGAAAAGGCCCCGTAATAGATAATAGAGCAGATAAATATCCAAGGGTGTTGGTCCGAGAGGGTCATCCTCCTCGGACCTGACATATATCAATAAAGTGAGCTTCGTCTTACTCTAAACAACCTTCCAGGAAGCTCCAGCGACGAAGATAGACTTCAAATGTACAGGGAATGGATAAGAACACAGAAATATCTAAGGAAAAAGCTGCTACCACCGCATTAAATGCAGTACAACAGCTTTCCTGGCCGCATTAATGTGGAGAAGACCTCTGAACAGTGTTTACAACCACTTTTACTCCCAGAAAATCAAAAAGCAGTGGGAAAGGAGAGAAAAACTCGAGTACGGGGTTAGAAAGTAGACAAGTGGACGGTAGGATTGAATGGAGGATGACTATATAATAAAGTAAAGCCTCCAGAAAAAGGGGATCGAGAGATATTAAGGAAAAACATTGAAGAAGATACACTGTAGCATTAAGAAGAACACCAATAGAAATATCCAATTTGTCTAAGAACTTCCTCCTCGGACATCATCTGAAATAGCCAACTTATCCTAAAAATTGCTCCTCGGACTTGATTTCAGCATTTGATTGTATTTTATCCTCCTCGGACCGACTCATAACCCCTATTAACTGTTATAAAACCCATCACCAGTCCAATTCTTTCACCCACTCTCATAAATTTATTGTATTGGACTCATTGGGCCCATATCTTATTTCATCTGGGTTTGTGCTACAATTTATGACTCTACAAGTGTTATTAACATCTCTTTTACAAATTTCTCAAAAAAAAATATTCTTTTAAAAATAAAAAAAAAATAAAAAAATTTATTGTTAGCTATTAGTCGGCATAGAATCCCAACGTGGAGTGGGATTTGGAGCAAGGTAGTGAATTTGGTGGTATCTGGTGTGGTTAGTTAGTTGGTTTTGTCAGCTCTCTCTCTCTCTCTCTCTCTCTCTCTCTCTCTCTCTCTCTCTCTCTCTCTCTCTCTCTCTCTCTCTCTCTCTCTCTCTCTCTCTCTCTCCTGTTTTTCTTGACTCAATGATTTAACAATTTTAGGCCTGTCCAACACTCTCTTTGGGCTTTACACAGTTACACCCATGCACAAGATGTATACACATATTTTTGGGGGGTTTTTAGCCTTTTTTTTTTTTTTTTTTTTTTTTTTACATATATATCCACTAAATGAAGCTTTGTATTTCTATCTTTTAATATATAAAAAATGAAGCTTATTAAAAAGCTAAATATAAACAGATGAATCATACAATAGTCAACCGGACTTTACTCGCACAACTATCCTATTCCTATACAACAGCCAACCGGACTTTAATCGTACAAGTATCCTATGTGCCTAGTTTCATTTAGCTTTTTAAAAAAAATAAATAAATAGAGAAATATAATTTACGAAATAAGTAAAGTACTTTTTATTTTCAATAAGTAAATTAGTTTATTTAGGATTTTGGTGTATTCAATAATTTTGGTGTATTTAGGATTTTCAATAATTTAGGGCCTATTTGGTAATGTTGTTTTAGTAATGTTGTTTAAGTGTTGTAGAAATACGTGTTTGTGAAAAAGGATTGTGAAAATTCATGTTGTGTTGTTTAAATAACGAAAACTATTATTCAAACAACATTACCAAACACCCCCGTAGTTTCATTTGACTAGTTTCATTCCGCTTTTTCTGCAAAGTAAATTAGTTTATTTAGGATTTTGGTGTATTCTTTCCTTTTGATGTGATGCGTTGCCCCACAATTTCGCAATATTGTTTGGTTTGTGAGCTCCTGCATAGACACGATGGATTGTCTAAAAAAAAAATAGCTATTTCTGCAATAGTTGCCAAATGCAAAAACATTGTTCCATGGGACTTTTTGGAACATTATGCTTGTAGTGTTTGAAAGATTTTTTTAAAGCCACATACATAGAGGATTTAAAAAAGGAGAGCGACTAGAAGCGAAAGCTAGAAGAAACAAGCTACTTTAGTTTTTGGACATTATTTCATTTTCATGAAGAGCTAAAATATAAGGTGAAAATAAAAATTTAAAATGTAAAAGGCTAAACATAAAATTGAATCAAATGTGAAAGAGCCAAAATCAAATTTTGAAATGTAAAGGGCCAATATAAAAATGCAATTAAACACAGAAGTCCAAATTAAAGTTTTCAATTGTAAAGAACTAATATGAAAACAATTACGAATTTTAAGAGCCAAAATGTACTTTATTTGCCTCTAATTGTTTTATTTAAATACTTAATAATGTATCCATTTTGATTGAAGCCCTGGCCACCAGCTGTTATCTAAGAAGTAAGGACTAAGGGTACTGTGAATAGGTTAACGCCAGTTTTATGCAACATAATTAATATTTACTAAGAGCATCCAATTAGGCTCCATATATCCTTTCGCTAGACTCAATATTTCTTTTCTCCATCTATCAAAATATTATTTTCTTGTTTTTTTTTTTTTTTGTTTTTTTTTTTTTTTTTTTTTTTTACATTTTTCTCTTACTTTGTCTTTGCCAATGCACATGTCAACCCCACTATGCCACACACTGCACTGCACAACTTTGCCCATGCTGCTACCCACACCCACAAGGCCATGACTAGCTACTACCAGCTCCATATCCAATCCATAGTCGATTGACTAGTGCAATGCTAATGCCCTTATTAGTACTTGCAGGTTCTAGCATCCAATCCATAGTCATCATGTCTACTACTCGAGTATACACTACATATATCATAATGTTTATTGAACTTAGATCTAATTTTTTACGGAACAAAGTTTAACTACAACATTAGTTGTAGCCTAAGGCTACAACGTTACGCAATATCATTAACATTACTATATATTTCAAAAATCTAATCATTGGATTGCATGTTCTTTACCTTTTTAATACACGTCAAATTTTGTGTCAATCAAATATTATTTACTATATGATTTATAAGATTATATTTTATACACAATTTTAAACAACAAAAACTTGTAATTTAAACAATTTATTGATGGCATAGCTATTGATCTTTAATTTTCTAAAATTTTTGCAAGTATAGAAAATTTAAGAAGAAAATATAATTCAATAGTAGACTGCCAAAATTCACCTCCAATAAAAAGATATTAAGTAAGATTGTAGCTTTAGACTATAATTAATTTTGTAACTAAACTTTGTCTTTTTTTACATCTTTGATAACAAACGATATACTGT
Source organism: Quercus rubra (assembly GCA_035136125.1). NCBI lineage: Eukaryota > Viridiplantae > Streptophyta > Magnoliopsida > Fagales > Fagaceae > Quercus > Quercus rubra. Next base: position 66,872,792 of record CM068733.1, read on the forward strand.
TTAACAATTAGGGTAACTTGTGGCATATTACTATATTAGGCCACAAGGATAAATTGATTGGCTTGTTGTTTCTTAGCCCCAATCTAAACGGCAGAAATGCCAAATATATGTATTGGGGGCAAACAACACCCTTTTTGCCATTTTAGCAGGAATTTTGCTTATTTTAGCATGAATTTTGCTAATAATAAAGGATATGAGTAGATGAAATTTACAAACATAAGCCCAAACCCACCTATGAGAAAGTGTGTAAGAAAAGAATAATCGATAACTTATATCTTGATAGTTAAAGTTTATAAACATAGTCCCAAACCACTAAAAAAATGTTATTTTAACCTGGAAAGACATGCAACTAATTTTTATTTTTAAAATATATATATAAAAATGCTCTACAAGTAAATCACTATAAGGGTCTGTTTGGATATCGCTTATTCCTGAAAATTGAAAATACTGTAGAAAAATAATTTTTAAATGTGTAAATAGTAACGTGGGACTCAGTTTTAAAGTTTTTTTTTTGCTGAATAAAGTACTTATAGGTCCCGTGAACAGTACATGGAACCCACTGGAAAACGCACAACACAGCTAAAAACACTTCTCAGCTCTATCCAAACGTAGGTTAAGTGTAATCGAAAGTATGTTCAATAACTTACGTCTTTTAGGGTTATCTCAACTCCCAAGCCTAGAAAAGGATTGTGATAACTAATATAAAATTTGGTCACCTTTTCAAGAATAGAGAAAGACAGTAAGCATCACCATGCAGGTGCTCCAAACAAAACCAACTTGACTTCCAACAAAACCTTCAGCACTTGAAAATAATGTGAGTGTATCAATGAAATCATGCAGAAATTTGTATTGATAAAATAAATTTACGACAAAACTTTGGATACCGTCAAAGCTTTCTCAGTAACCATTTCCTCACTGCAAATTCGTTGGTCATTTTCTCATCTTCTAAAAGTTCACAAGCCTCCAAAAAGAGCTTCTTATCTATCTCAGGAACAATTTTAAGTGTTGTGACAATCCATTCCATTGAATTGTAGTCTTTGTCCTTCTCGGTACCCACATCAGTTTTGATTATTCATGGCTTTTTGTCAACTGCTTCTTGTATCTCTTCCTAGATGTTCTCTGAACTTTTCGAGAACATGCTGAGGCTTAAGAAGTTACAAACTTTCTGTTTTTTCCACTGATAAGATATTTCAAACTCCCTAGTTGGATATTGCATATCCCAAGTTATCATTGATCCCATCAGAAGGGCATTATTGTTGACCTCCATTCTAACTCTCATTAACATTAATCAAGCACAAATCACAAATATGAGATCCTATCTTTGTATGCAGTTGCATCCGAATGATCCTGCAAAATGTCACTTTTAAATGACTGAAAGCTACTCAAAATTATCCAATTCATTGATTATTATAGAATTTATATGATCACGCTTCATTCCATGTTACCCAAAAACACTCAATTTACTTGATGAAGAAAGTAGTAATGCCATTTCATCAAGAGGGGAAAAAATACAACTATACATGCACAATGCTTTGGGGTGCTCGTTAATGATAACTAGACGAAATGAAAGGTGAGACCCCATTATCCTAGCAACATTACTAATGAGATAGAATGGCACCTTGATATTAGCTTCCAAAAGCTCAACATCAGCTGCTGCTGTTTTGAGAATTTCATCCCTAGCTAAGCCATTCTAATTGAGGAGATCCATGATGGCCGTATACTCTTTCATCAAGCTCATTATTGGCAGCGGAGGTCATCCTCTTTCATCAAGTTGGTTTAATGACTGGAACTGTGCTGCTTTCTCCTCCTCTATCTTGAACGCAACCCCCCTCCTCCTCTAAAACCACACCATACAATCTGATAAAGCTAAAAAATTTCCCCAACGGTTTAAAATCATTTCACAAAGTCTTCAAATAAATGCTATCCATCTTTGCTCAAATACCATATATTAAGAAACAAATGAAATAAATGCCTATATTTGTGCACTTTATGTCACAGAAGCTGTGTTTCATTCTTACCGACACTAGAAGTACAAGAATATTGTGTGCAACTCTGATAATATCCTCCTAAGCAAATAAACCTTTTAAAAAAATTTTGGTAAGTCATGTGCTAATAATCCTTGCCAGAACTGAATCGAAATAAGAATTTTGACGTTGCAAAAATACCATTATATTGAGAACTACTTAAAACCCAAAGATAACTTAATGCAAAAAAAGATGCACTCGATTTGTGTACAGAATCAAAGGTAATTAGCACACAAAAAAGATATTTTAATTATGATCATGTCTAGCCTAATATTGAACTCAAGAAATAGGAATGAAGAGGATATCACATAGCTATTGCAAAAGAACAAAGATTTGTTTTGAGTACAACACGGTTAATAGAAGCGGATACAACTGCGTGTTAACTTAATGCAAGATTGCAAATGGATCTAAGACAGGGCTCCACCACCTTCCTTATCACTGACTTGCTAACATGATTACAAATTCATTTGCAAATAAAAATAATTAAAGCCTTATAACAAGAACATATAAAAGGGAATAAATCAGGATGAAAAAAATTGGATCTGAGACAGGGCACCCCTTCCTAGAAGCCTAAGTTAGGCAGGACAAGAAAATCTGTTAAATAAAAATAAGGGGTTTTTTTTGGGGTTCCAAAAGAATATTATCTTGATAAATATCATAGAACATAACAACTATGCTCAAGTGCAATAAGAAAAAGAGGTGAGAAAAGATTTTGTGACCAAGCACTGTTTAATTAATACAGAAAATATGCCTGCACACCTGCCATGAATGACTGAAAAAAGAAATTGCCGAACAGATCAATTCAATTTCTGTTCATGTCATTTTATGGGTCCAGCAAGCATTAAGTTGACCCTCAAAACCATAGTTAGACTGCATTCCGGTTGCTGATATATCTTTTACATATTCCTGCAGCCCACAGGTTGTAGGTCAAGTTAGGGACATCTTAATGTAAAGTCTATGAACATTTAATCGAGAATGATTTTCTGTTAATAGAAAATCCAATTCTATGTTTAACCACAATACTTCTATCTGATGTTTTCAAAAAATTACAACAAATAGTTAAAGGAACGCAATTGAGAAGTGATAAGCTTTAACATTTCTTACTTGATACAAAATTGCTCTTCATGTGTTAGGTCCAACATATTCTTCAAGATATTCCTGCATATTGTATATAAAGTGAAATTGTATACTAGTTAAATCTATTCCTGAGTTTAAGTCACTCCTAGTTAAATATTTAGTTATGCCAAATCTGCCAAACCTAATCACTTTGTAAAATTGTTTTACTCACAAACGACTTTAAAATTACACCAAATTTAACAAGCAATGACTTTATCAGTTGAATATATAAACCGAAAATTTAAGCTCAAGGATTCACTCTTGCTCTGACTTCTAAATTTTTCATTTCGGTTGGTTGAATTTTGTATGTTATTTATTCTCCATAATACATAGTGCATTGTGGTTTAACCGAGTCTTCTAGCTGAAAATTAATGGCACCATGAGAATTCCATTCATCAAAACTTAAATTTCGAGCATTATTCACTTGAGCTATTTATTTCAGAACTAATACCACTCAGCCCTTTCAAAACACCATAACAATATGCTAAACTAATTAAAACCAACAATTCTAATCATTACAAGTAATCTCTTCACAATGGCCAATTAGATGTGTATCTTTGTGAGTCTGAAAAAGCATAGGCCTTCTGACTTTCTTGTCCATTAACTAGAAAATTTAATGGTTTTTTCTCAAATAATTTTGAAGGTTCTTTTGCCATTACAAATTTACAAGAAATTAAATTCAAAAACAAATAAAATGACAATCAATTCTGCTTTTTCTTTGCATATATGCCCTTTCAAATTGAATTAGTATTCCACATGAAAGAGCACATTAATTTAGAGAAAAAGAATAGGAAGTGAAAAAGACCCCCAAATATGCAAATCAAACAATGCAAAAAAGGGAGACATACACTGGCATTCAACAATGTAATATAAATTAAATGAAGATGATGCAAAGGAAAATAGTTTCAATGTAATAATAGTTCCATTTGGTATATCCATTAGAAGCCTTGAATCAGATGTCAAGGAAAGATTCCCACTGTGATGAGGGACTAGAGGAGGTTGAGCAATTGCTGCATTGGAAAATGGCTCTCTACCATGCAGAAGTCTAGGCAGGTGATCATAACATTAAGGCAAGAAAAATTGAAACCCATTACAATTACAATCATCCAATTCATCTGCATGTTAAGACAATTCAAATCATAAAATAGTCAAAGAAAATAAGAACCATTATCTTCCCCCTTTTTTGAAGGAAGAAAAATCTATTCCTAAAATTTTAAGTTACCCCTAGTTAAATGCTTACTTCTGCCAAATCTGGCAGGCCTCAGTTGCCAAACAAACACCACTCTACCCCTTCAAAATCCCGTAGAATATATGCTTAACTAGTCACGCCAATTAACCCAACTCAATACAAGTAATCTCTTGTGTGTGACCAAGTAGATGTTGACCATCATCAGTATAAAACATTATATTCATTTTAACCTCACTTGTCCATTAAATTGCACAACTTAATGCTTTTTTCTAGAAGCATTTTGGAAACTTCTTGGCCATTAAAAGCAACAGAACTCAGCAACAGATCAAATTACTAATTTCTTTCATTAGTTCTATTCTTTTTTTGCATTATTATATCCTTCAAGTTGTACCTATTTATTAATGAGTGTGTTAATTTAGTGAAAGAGAGTGAGAAGTGACAAAGATGCAAATCAAGCAATACAACTGAAGAGGGTGACATACACTGGCATTCAACAACTCAAAAGAAATCAAACAAAGATGATGCAAAAGAAAACATTTTCAATGTAATAACAGTACCTTGCCATGTTTCTTAGGAATTTGATCGAACTAAAGATGTTTTCATTTTCTCCTACCGTGGATATGGACTGAAGTCAAAATCATCGTTTACAAAGGGATAGACCAATGAAGAAGAACCCAAGTTAAACCCATGACCAATGGTTAAGTCCAACTCCAAACCAAAATCAGACCCATTTGTCACATCTATTGGAACCCCTGAATCGGATAGCAAAGAAAGGTGCTGAATGTCATTAGGGACTGGAGGAGGTTGACGTTCTGTTAAATATGAGTCATTATGCACTGCGTTTAAAGGGATGGGCAATTGATGATGATAACAAATCACAGCCATCATTGTGAAAGCCCATCAAACTTGAAAGCTTCAAAGCCTCTACATTTTTGAAACTGTAAGAAGTTGGCAAAGGAGGCAATAAATGCTGGAGCTTAATGTCATGAGGATGGAAGGACGACCCCCCACCATCCATAGCGTTTGGGATAGTTTTTGGAGGGTGACATTGGTGCTGTTTTTTTTGTGTATCTTGTATCTCTGAAACATTGGTGATGTTCAAGTCAGCAATAACTGGCATATCCCTGATTATACCATCCGAATTGCTTGAATGCACTGAAGATGCTCACACTGAATGCATGGAGCCCACCTCCTTTAAACATTGGCAACGGGTTTGAGCTCCACACAAACATGAGCAGCTATTTGCTACTAACGGCCTGTGTCTATACAAAGTTACTCCAACTTGGCCACTTGGTATTGTACGGTTTATGCAGTATAAAACTTTGACCTTGTAGAAAATACGGTTCTTATTCAACTGCGTTTAAGACAATTAAAATCATAAATATTCAAATAAAATAAGAACCATGATTTTCCCCATTTTGAAGGGAGAAAAATATATTCCTGAGATTTTAAGTCACTCCTAGTGAAATTCTTAGTTCTGCCAAATCCTGCATACCATACCACTTTGTAAAAATGTTTAACCCTCAAAAGACTTTGAAATTGTACCAAATTTAACAAGACAATGACTTTATGGGTGGACCATATAATCAATGGAACCATGACCATTCCATCAATCAAACTTTTACTTCCCAGCAACTTCCACTCAAGCTATCTTTTTCAGAACTAATACCACTGAGCCCCTCTAAACCCCATAACTAATATGCTCAACTAAAAATCCAATAATTCTAATCATTACAAGTAATCTCTTGACAATGGCCAATAAGATGTTGATCTTCGTGAGTCTAAAAAAGTATAGGCCTTTGGACTTTACTTGTCCACTAACTAGATAAATTAAATGCTTTTCTCTTGGATAAGATTGAAATCACATTTAACATTACAAGATATAGAATTCAACAACAATATGACCACCAATCCTGCTTTCTCATTGGGGGCCTTTGTCACTTCCCATTCTTTTTCTCTGAATTATTACCCTATATGAAAAACCCAATTAATTTAGAGAAAGAGAATGGGAACTGTCAAAGTCCCCAAAGATGCAAATAAAACAATGCAATAAAGTGAGACATACTCTAGCATTCAACAACATTAAAAAATCAAATAAAGATGACACAATGGAAAATAGTTGCAATGTAAAAATAATACCTGGGAATATTTCTTTTTAGAAAGAGATGGAACATTGAAGAAGAAACCAACTCAGGCCCATTACCATCTGCAAGTCAATACCCAAATTTTAGTCAAACCAACTTGCCATATCCATTGGAAGCCTTGAATCAGATATCACCTAGTTTTATCAGGGTCTCCTGCATCTGAGTCTACTGAGACACCCAAGATTCGTAAGTGAACCATTAGAAGTGGAGAAAGGAGGTAGTAAAGGTGTGAGCATAGTGTCTTTGGAGTCATCAACATTTTGAGAGTTGTCTTGGATGATAATGGAATTCTAAGGAGAACAAATGCATTCCACATGCACCCCCATCCTCGCAATCTTAGGAGCAAATTTTCCAAATTTACTTGTCCAATGAGAAATTTTACTTAAAATCTCAACATGATTCCAATCACCTTGCATCCAATCTCCAAAAGTCCTTTGTAACTAGCTATGAGGCTCACCATAAAACCACAGATGATCACACTTCAGATACTGAAAGAACATCGGTTTAATGAAAGGTTGCTTATGACCATTGATGAAAATTCTGAGTTCACAAATCAAATCGATTATATCATCACAAATAGAACCATAGCTATCATTATTAGCATAACTGTCTTTCAATGGGACAAGATGAGAAACACCACGAAGAGCAAATGTGGGAAATTTAGGACCAACCCAGGATAATATGGAACTCCCTATGCTTTGATGGTTAAACCACTTTGGAATCTTCTTTCCTGGTACTCTAATATCATATCTCTCTCCAAAATCAATCATTAGATACGCATCTAGAGTGGGAATGAACTCATCCTTAATTAAGTCAAACTTGGAGACTTGGGAAGAGAAATCAATTTGATGCGATAATTTGTGATGTGAATGAAAATGCATTAATATGTTCCCTTTCACACCTAAGCACTTCATATCTTGTGGAAGTCTTAATTTTCTTCCAAACTGAATGCAATTCGAAATTTGGAGAAATTGAAATTTAGCAAATCTACTAAATGTATTTGCAAAGGTAACTAAAATTGTTTCTATTATATTACTTTAAGAGAGGGAGAGGTATTTGAGGGATTAATTTTCTTAATGATTTGAATTCAACAAAATGCAACTTTTTGCATCTATTCTTCTAATACCTTCTGAAAGCTTTGGAATTTTTTTAAGGAACTTGGAATCCCTAATTAGAAGCCAACGCAATCTATTGAATCTGATAATGCTTTCTTGTAGGTTCAAATCTTTACTTTTCTCTAAGTGGGTGAAACAAGAAGTGAACTTTTTTAGAAAATTCAACATTGGATAACAATATTTTGAAGAATTGCATGATGCATGTCTGCCAATCCCCACGCCTTTGAAAATTGGACATTACCATAAAGCAAGATTTGGCAAAGATGTTGCAACTCATAAATGCTAATTGGAAGTTGACACAAATAGAAAAAGGAACCTATATCTAATCACTCAAGCTCTATAATGGCAGTTTGTACTTTAAACTTTCCATTTCCTATGGAATATCGGGGAACCTCTTAACCCTTTCACAACCATAAAGACTAAAAAGTTTAAAAGTGCAAGGTTGAGTTTAATCAACCATTTTGTTGGCTTTATTTTGTGTCTAATTTGCTTGTAATTTAGCAATTAGTAACCCTATATTTAGGTGGGAATCATGTAAGGGTAGTGTGTGAGAAAGGTGAAGAAATGATCAAGATTGTGCAAAGTAGTAGGGACTCGCGGCTGGCAAGCCACCAGATGATGCACACGAGTGAAGCATGCAGAGAAGATGAACAGTCACACCAACTGGAGCACTACAGGACAAAAAGTCCAGTCTGGCAATTCTGTTTGCTTGCGACTTGAACTCGTGACTCAGTTAAATCGCGAGGCCAAGCTGCCAACCAGCTCTGTTTTGAAAAACCTGACTTTTCGCATTCCATTCTCACTCTAGTATAAATACTCCTCATACCCACGAAATATTAAGATCTTCCAGAGAGAATATTGAGAGAGAAACCCTAGAGAAAAACAAGATTGACTCATCCACAATCTTCACATAGGGACTCTTCAAATTTCTCTACTCTCACCCTCTACGTTGTTACATCCTTGAAAGATTCATTACCAAAACATTTTCTCACCATACCCATATATGTGAGAAAGCCATTTGGTGCTTGGAAAGCAGTTAGGAAGGGACCAATTTTATATTAGTTGATGCTATAGTTTATAGCGGAATCCGGTAAGCTAAAAAAAAAAATAGGTTCGGCGCAACCTCGTTGGAGTAGGAGCTTGGAGGGCTTAGGTACACTAGGTAGATTAGGCTTGGAGGGTCTTCTGCTGTTCATGTATCCCAACTACATTCTTTAGTGGATTATTTACCGCTTTGAGGGCGAAGGAGAGGCTTTACGCCAAGGGCTTCGGTTTCCTCTTCAATAACACATAGTGTGTTGTCCTTGTGTTTGCATCTCTCTTCCCTTAATCTTTGCCATTTAATTTCTACTGTGGATGTGATTTTATTTGGTTTAGATTGTTTATCAATTCTATATTAAGCTTATATTCATATTTCACACATTAATTGTTTGATATTAAGCTTGAATTGGTAATTTATTATTTGGGAGTCCAAACGTTCATAGTGTTTTATACACTGTTTGAACTTTCAAAGAGATTTCATCACGATGCAGCTTGGAAGAATTTGAAGTTCAAGGCAAACCTAGAGGTCGTAGTTTTCAAGCTTATCAAGATATCCAATAGAGTCATGAATCTTGACTAATTTTCTACAATAATGGAGATCCAATTTCATTACATTTAAGGTGGCACTCAAAAAGTCTGGTAATTTCCTAATGTATTGACAGTTATAAAAATTCATATGTGTCAAGCTTCTACTTTTTATCGTCTGTAGAAAAAAAAATCAAAATTTAACTTCAATAAATGTTAAAATACAGATTAATGAAGTTATAATAATTTATAAATAAATAGAAAATTACTATACCTTGAAAAGCTTATCCAATATAATCTAACTTTGTGGCATGTTGAGTGCAACGAGTTTTTGAGGACGAAAATTGGATGGTAAGGAGGATAAAGAAAACCCTAGCCAATTAAGCACCCCTAATCCATTAGGGAGATATTCAAGACCTCTGCAAATAATTACCAACCATAAGGAACTTCAGATTTTTCATCTTTTCAAAACAATTAGCTTCTAGTTGCAACTTTGTTGGTTCAGGCGGGATATCATCATGCCTTGAACGTTGTCTGATCCCTGATTAGACAAAACATTTAGTGAATTACATCATACAAAAGAATTCACTAAAAATATAATGCCTATTAAATTATAACCTTGTTAATAGACTTGAATTTCTTCCATAAGTAAAGAAAGAAATTATATCAAGGAAAAAACCAAAAATAAAATAGCCATTAAATTTTCCCTATAAAGAAAAGGGAAAAGGTGAATGAGACCAAGTTATACTTTATTTTCCGTTAGTACTTCAAAAATATCCTTATAATACCAAAGTCTACTACATAGTTTGGGTTTTTGTGGTCACTCCTGTCAGACAATCTCTCTACCCATTTGTTGTAGCAAGTCATGCATCCATAATTTGTTAAATCAATCAACATTTATAAGACACTTATCAATAAGTTTTTGAATATCAATAACTGGGTATAGATCGTAAGAATTTAGTATATCCACAACATAATCCTTGAAATGACCCTTGAAGAAACATGCAAGATCTAGAAAAATATTTTGTTCTGTATCATCCAATCCTTGATAACTTACTTGGAGCACTTTTTGAATATCTTTGTTAGGAATACTTTCGTACTTATCTAATGTGCTTTTCCATTCCATTTCACTTCTTTCGTGCAAATTGTCGCCAATTATTGATAGAGCTAATGGAATGCCCTTGGCATAACATATAACTTGATTAGTAAATTCTGAATAATGTTCCCCAAGTTTTTTTTTTTTTTTGAAAGGCGTGCATACTAAATAGTTCAAGAGCTTCATAATCACCTGATTCATTAACCATGTAAGTTGAATGACATATTCTTAAAGTATGTAACAAATGTTTATTTCTTGTTGTTATAATGATTCGACTTCCAAAAGCAAACCAATCACATCCTCCAATCAATTTTTCTATTTGGTTTGATTTATCTACATCATCAAGGATTAAAAGAATTCTTTTATTGTGAAGTATGTTCTCTATCTCAACGGTCCTTCAGTTGTCTATTCCCTAGGGTCTCACAAAGATGCATGTCTTGTATTTGAATAATGCCATCAAATATCCTAAACTTTTCTCTAACATTTTCCAAAAAGTAGCTTCTTTCAAAACAGTAAAAAAATTTGTTATAAACAACTTTTGCGATGGTTGTTTTTCCCACTCCACTAGGGCCATACATACCTACTATAAGAACTAAGAATATCACTTGACCCAATATCTAATTGCAATATTATGGCCTCTACGCGAGAATTTATTCCAACTAGGTATTTAGTAACAGATAATGGCATCTGATTTAATTTAGAATTTGAGATATCTTCAACAATTTCTTAGATAAATTCAAATTCCGTACAGTTGTCATTCACAAAGCATACAAGACATGTAAATAATTAGACTATGAAATTGAAATATGAACCTGAACTAAATTGAAGATGTTTAGTTTGAGCATTACAACTTAAGTTTTTTATTTTTATTTTTTAAAGTAAGCCTAATGTGATTTATAGGTCTAAGAACTACAATTTGATTAGGATTTTTCTCTAATTATTGTTATCTAGAAAATTAGTTTTATGTTTTTGCAAAATAATTGCATGGAAAATCTAGTTAGATGAGGGCCACAAACTTATAAAAACCCCGCTTAATATTTGAACAAAATTATTAAGAATTTCTTCTAAATAAAATTTTAAACAACATGTTAGAAAAACTCCTAATTATTTGGTAAAATAATCTAATATTTTGTTATTTTATTTTTACTATTGAGCCATCGCTAACTGCCTTAGTAGAAGATATGACAAAAAAATATCCATAATTTGGAAAAACATAAAAATAAAAAATAAAAAAGGATAGGCATCACATAGTAGCAGTTGTTTAACAATAAAATCTACTGGTTATTACAAAACTATTAAATCTTTTCTTTTTATGAGAAAAACCATTAGATTTTTTTTTTTTTTTAATGAGAAAACCCATTAGAACTTGTAAGGCATAAATGTAGTCATTAAATATAGGAACATACTCGTGCTTGTAATGCCAATCAAACACTGAGGAATAGTCTTTCTTTCTACAACAAGGAAGCCCAAATTAATTTTTCCTTCTTCAGTTAGGAAACCTAATTGACTTTCCAAGTCACAAATGGAATTTGAGGCAATTTCCCAACAATCTCCACCTTGACTCAAATTCCATCAATTGTCCACAACTATCTTCTTTCCTTTTGGGATTGCTCCACCTTAATCAAGTAGTCATCGTTTCCTCTTGGAATAACTCCACCTTAATCAAAGCAATCCCTTCTCTTCCATCTTAATTTATAGAAAGAGTCATCCACTAAATCAACCAAGCTCTAATACCACTGTGGTCTTTTCTTTCACAACATTGTGTGCAACTAATCTTGATAGAGTTAATCCAATATCTAAAGTCTGTTCCATCAAACTTTTCAATTCCTAAAGCCTTGCCTTCTTCTCTAGCCATCGCTTCTACTCTAACCTTGGTTCTGATACCACTTGTTGGATCCCAAATAATATTATCAATAATATTAACAATCCAAAATAACAATCACACACAAGAATACAAAATTTATGTGGAAAACTCTTTCTCTTTGAAGGGAAAAACCACAGGACAAACTCCGAATAATTTCACTATTTATCAAATTATTTACAATAATTCTTGTATATGTCTCACAGTTAAAGAAAAATCTCTCTTATTTTCCTTTGCTCTCACACACACTTTCTTTGTGTCTCAAAGGCAGCAACACTTTGCTCCGTCCTCCTTAACAGTCTCATCGATGGTGGTAACTCTTTACTCTCTCCTCTTTGGCTATCTCATCGAAGGTGGAAACATTTTGCTCTCTCTTTCCTCTTGCGTTCCTCCCAAGTGAAAATCCTTTTTTTCACTCTCTTGGTTTCATGCTCTATTTTCCCTCTCCTCATATGGAGGACCCTTGGACCAAAAGCCATCAAATTCTTTGTAACATTGTCTATTTATAAGACATTTTTCCTATTCCATCTTGGACCAAAAATACATTACCTCTTTAACAAGGAATTTATTCTCTCTTGGACTAGGAATACATTACCTCTTTAATAAAGAATAAACTTCCTTCCACACCAAGGAATAGTCTTTCCTTCTACAACAAGGAAGCCCAAAATAATTTTTCCTTACATTTCCATGAATTTTTTTCGAAATTAAATGAGATAGTGAACTCTATTTTCAACCTAGACAAGAAAATCCTCGAGCAAAGAATTGTCAAAAACATTGTGCAATGTTTCCCTGTAAGGTTCCAACCCTAAGTCACTACTGTTAAGAAAAAGTAAGGAACTTGACTCTGTCAAAATAGAGGATTTAGTTGGTTCACTTCAAACCTTCGTCACTTTGCATTAACCTAAGAGGATAGCATTCACAATAGTTAATTTGTTTATATAATGTGTCGAGTTAAGAAGTTGCTTAAGGAATTCAAGTTTCAAAAGACTCGCTCGAACAATCAAGATAGAAAGTTTGTTCGACCTCGCTCAAGCAAGATTATTGAAAACAGTATATACTTTGTTGAACCACATATTTAAACCATATTTCTCATACATAAATGCCGCCCTTGTTGCACTTATTTTTATTAGGTGACAGGCAGCCGTATCACTACCCTCGCAAGAACCAAAGTTTCTTGAGCCTAAAATTCAAAAAACCTAACGGTTGAGTGTTTTCTCCTTGAGGTTTGCTCCTAGAATTTCTCCAAGCAGTGTTTTATTCAAACACAGAATTTGTTGGCCCTACTTGTTTGGACAAAATTGGCCTTTGCCCCTTTCTATCAAACAATCCAGCATTTTGCCCTCTTTTCCAAACTAATTAGAGAAATGTCACTCTTTTAAAACTCAATTTTCTCAAATTCGAGTTTTAAAAAAAAAAAAAAAAATCGGAAACCCTATAGTAGCGTTTTAAGGAGCCTATAATGAAGTTTTAAGAACCTATAGTAGCGTTTTGAAACTCGAGCTCCATGAACTCGAGTTCCATGCAAGTTTTTTTTTTTTTTTTTAAACCTATAACTCAAGTTCATAAAACTCGAGTTCCAAAACGTCACTATAGGCTCCTTAAAACACCACTATAGGGCTTAACTCAATTTTGAGAAAATCGAGTTTCAAAAAATGGACTTTCCCTAATTAGTTTGGGAAATTAAGCAAAATGCTAAATTGTTTGATAGAAAGGGGAAAATGCCAATTTTGTCCCTACTTGTTTGATCATTTTGTAGGTGGTTGTGGATGAGTTTGTTCACGGAAGAGATTTAAGAGAGATGGAAATTTATTTTTTTGAAATTGGTAAGGGTGGTATCATTTTGCAGGGCTAACGGCAATTCAAGTAATATAAATGGATGGAAGTGTTAGAATGAATATGATTTGGAGAGGATGAAATTGAAAAACATTAATCTTTCGGGATCAAATAACAAATAACTTAAACTTGAAGACTGTAAAATGTAATTTAAAGTAAATAAGAAGGAAAGAGAGAAAAATATTAGGTGATTGAACAAAAGAGAAGACCTGTTAAAAAAGTGATTATTAGATACTCTGGAAATACAATGATGTAATTCTCTATCCTCTCACATTTATGGTATGTCTCATTAATTAAATTTATGTTGAGATCTACCATGAAGAAGGGAGCACCGCATCATCTCGCTCTAGAAGTACCGTATAATTTTTTCCATTTAAAAAAATAATAAGTAGTTTTCATAAGAGAGAAAAGACGAGGAAATGAGAGATTAAAGAAAAAGGAAAAATAAAAGAGAAGGGAGATTGATTAAAAAATAGAAAGGAGCAAAGTAAAAAGTAGATTCCACTTAAAAGAAAAGCAGTGGGGGAGAGAGAAAAAAAAGTAAGAAAAAAGAGAACCATTTAAAAAATAAAAAAGATGACTAATTAGTAATTATGATAAGAAAGAGGAGGAAAAGAAATAATATAAAAATAAAAATAAAAAAATAAAAAAGAGAAGGAGACAAAAGGGAGGCGGCTGTAAAATTATAAAATAAAAGCATAAAAGGAGGGAAAAGATAAAAAGAAAAGAGGGAGGTAGATAAAGAAAAAGAAAAAAAGAGAATGAGAAAGAATACATTTTATATATATATATATACACATATATATATATATATATATATATATATTTTAAAAAAAAAAGGGATAAAGACAGAAGAAAGAGGAGGCTGACAAAAAAGAAGAAAAAAGATAAAGCAGAGAGACAAAAGAAGAAAAACAAAGGAGAAGGAGATAAAAAAGGGTGGGTGTAAAATGAGAGAAAAGATAAAGGAAGTATGAGTAAAAAATAATGAAAAGAAGCACCGAGCGGCCGAGCCCATTTTTTTAATTTATCCAAATGCTCCTTAAACAATGGGAATATTATACTGGCGAAATAGTCTTGGGGTGTATATAACGTAGAATGAGCTTTCGCAAAGCACTAAAAACACTTGCATGCATTATGTATCATGTATCTCTGAAACATTTTCTCAGCTCTTGCAACTTTTCTCTGGACATGGAATGTTTTTGTCTCAGCAATTCCAATGTATCTCTGAGAAGTTTTTCCCGACACAAGGCAAATTCTAGTTTTTGGTTTGTCTAAGTTAAGTTTTTGGTGTTTTATTTGTTTAAAATGAAATTAAAAAATGGTCTTTTATATTATTTAATGAGCAAAATAAACAAATAAGCTACTTTTGTTTTTGTTTTTAGTTAATGATGTGTTACACTTACAAGTTAAACTAGGTTACCAGCTGACTAGAATCCACAACTGCCAAAAAAAGTTAAGTTTGTTTCTTTTCTTTTTTTTTGGTTTTTATTTAATGATTTTTTACCAGTTAAGTTTTGACATGTCACATTATATTCCATGTTTTCTTTTTTAATTTAACATTTTTGACATTTAGGTTATACAATAACATTTTTTTTTCCCAAAACACAATAACATGTTGACAAATGTTAATGACAATGTTAACACATGTAACAATGAACATTTACTCGAAAATAGACATCATACCTTCAAAAATTTCAAAGCATCATAGAAGGATCGTAACCAAAAACACGTTCATTTGTTTCCTTATGTGTCCATAAATTACACGGAAGAGTCCCATAAAATTTTTTAGTTGAATGCACGCATGCACTGATCCAACCAAGCCATCATAAGTTTGTCAAACCCTTTCATTGAAAAAAAAAAAATGTCAAATCCTCTTTTATTTCATGCCCCTCCTTTTTCTTTTTCTTTTTTCATATATTTGGCTATCATCAGGAGTGAACATTATAAATTGAATCTCTCAAAAAAAAAATATATATATATATATATATATATATATATACAATTTGGCTACAAGCTTAATTGCAACCTTGGGCTACAACACACAAAAAAAGATGATATGTGTCCCTATCATAGACAATATTGTATTGCACATGATAAACACACATATCATCTTCCTATTATGGGTTGAAGCCTAAAACTCTAACTGAGTTTTAACTAAATTTTGTTCATCCATATATATTTTGTTTCTTACCACTTTACTTTTTGTTTTGGTGTATAACCTTACCACTTTACTTGGTTTATAGTGTAATCCTAGGGCTATAAATGATCCAAGCCATTCAAAATCACTCGGCCTTGGTTCAGTAAAAACTTCCGCTCTATTTGTTTCAATGGAAAACTTTGTATAAAGATAGTTTTACGTGTTTTCTAGCATTTGGTAGCATCAAAAATACTGAGTTAATGGAAAACTATCTTTTGTAAACAATAAAAGTATAACTTATTTTTAGAGATTATTTTCCTCTAAATATTTTTGGAAAACAACTCCATCTCACAATAAGCTAAATAAGAAAAGTTATAAGATTTTTTTTCAACTTATTTTAGGTTGCTACCAAACATAGGAAAATAAAATCGTTTTATAAAAAATACATTTTGAAAAATGACTCAGTCATTTTCTAGAAAATGTTATCGCCAAAACAAACAAAGTGCTCATGTTTGTTTTTTTTTATAAAAAAGCCAAGTTTGATTTTTAGTTTGAGACTTGTTAAATAAAAAAACCAAGCCAAGAAAAAAAAAATCATGAACATTAGAGCTCAATATAATATAAGTTGAGCCTAGGCTCATTTATGGGCTTAGTAATAAGTTTGATATGAGCTTAACAAATAAACTCATATCTTTCTAAGACTTTAATTAATTAGGAGTTGGGACACACTCATCCAAACCAAGTAAGCTAGTTAATAAATTTGATATGTGCTTGATAATTTACTTGTGTTAGATCTCAAGTTCAAATGTTTGATATTATTAAGGTCAAGTTTGAGCTTGATATGGAGCTTGAGTTTGTCTTGAAAAATGATTTAAGCTAAGCCAAGCTGAGTTTAAGCATTTAAACTTTTTGATGAGCTCAAACTTGAACATTATTTGTGGGCTTGATTCAAGCTCAAGCCAAACTTGAACTTGTTACTTTTGGTGTCAAGCCAAATTTGAACACTCACTACATGACAAGGTTAGTCTCATTTACCACCCTATATCTTATCCCCACACAACTCATTTTGCACACATAAATACATTTTTCAATAAGACTAAGGTTACAACTAAACATCATAATAATTACATGACACTTAATTCATCTACCATCTCACACCAAGGCCTACCAAAGTCTATAACTATAACCATAGGTGTCTATTTACCCACCTAACCTGAGTCACCCAACCAGAATCGACTCAACCCACACCTAATCCAATGGTCAACAACGGCTATGCCCCTTTATAATCAATTTATAGCAGGTCTCCCTCTCCAAGATCTGACTTGACTTGATCTAACCATGAAAACCAAAAATTTGGCAAGATCCACCACCTCTAATGCAAAACCCAATCAACTCTGATGGAGATTTGCTAGATCTAGCAAGATCTCTACCAGATCTAGTGAGATCTCACCAAATTTTCCATGTATTAAGTTGTCCTTTCCCTTTCTCCACCATTGCTAATCCTGATCGAACCACCTGCTACCTATGAAGAGACCAAACTGCCCGATATGCTGCTCCTCTCAAGTCAATGAAGAGTTGATTTTTGTCCACCTAATCAAATCTAGTCGAGTGTTGGTTGAATACAAACTTGACCCGTACTAACCTGTGGACACCTCTATCTAATACTTTGTTTTTAAAGTATTGTTATGGATACTACAAATTTTACACCATAAAATTTACAAACTGATGTGACACAAATTAGGAAAAATCAATTCAAAGATTCATTCATTATGTTGTTAAAGTCCACCAATGGCTCATATGTGAGATGTTAAGAAAATTGAGTGTTATTGTGATATTGTGATGACCATTTGTTGTAACTCTAACTTTATTTTATACAAGTAATATGCTTGTGTAATGAGCAAATTAATTAAAAATTTTGTTAAAAAATATAATAATATTTTACAAATATTTTGAAAATATGATAATAAGTAATGAGCTACTTGAAATTCTAAATTAACTATCATTGTAAATACATATATTGAGTCATGCCGAAATGATATGTAGTGTGAAAGCATATAAAAATTCAAAATAATGATAAATTATTAAAATAAAAATTTTTATTTAGAACTTCTCGTAAAAATTTTGTAATATATATAATTTGAGTTGGCCGGAATAAAAGTTTAAATTTCTTAAAAAATTTTAAATAATAGATTTTAAAACTTATAATTTTTTGGAATAGAATTTTAATTTTTTGAAAATTGAGTAATAGATTCGTAGCTAAATTAAATTATCCTAATAATTAATAAGATAAATATAATTTTAATTGGAGTAAATAATTTTATTTCTTAAAACTTAGGTAACAGAGTTTTCATTATATTAAACTATAATAACAATAAATAAGATAAACTAATTTAAAAATAAATGAGAATGTGGTGAGTCACTTGTAGTAGTGTAGACACCCATTTTTGCAACTCACATTTAACCTCACTTGCATTGCATCATGCACTACATTGCATATCATATCACAGGGAAAAACTTTAATTTTTGACCGTTTGATTTCTAATTTCTTTGCATGATATGAATTTTGAAGTCATGATGATCAAGACAACAATTCATGAGCCTTAATTGGATAATCGAATTGAAATATAAATAAATAAATAAAAAGTTTTAATAATAAAATGCACTTACAAATTAAGTCCCAACCATACGTGGTTATGAATTTTTAATTATAACAGGCCTATTTTTAGTTTAATTTAAATTACATGATATGTCATAATGCTATTGGTTGAGTATATATTTTATGGTAAGGTTGCATGCACTTGATTTAATCCAGAGATAGCATTAATTGATTACTTGCCAAGTTGGTAAAAATTAATTAATTAATTGAATATATTTGGAATTAATATTCTGAACTTGAGAACCAAGAAAGTCCCAAAAAAATTGTAGAAATTCAGAGGAAATCAAAACACCACTAAAACAAAAGATGACAAACCAAAAAAGAAAATATACGGGAAAGATTTGGACCAAGATTGGATCAGCACTTGGACCAGATCTCCTAGATTTCCTTCCTTTTTTGCTCAGGTTTGCTCCCCTCTCAATTTGACTTTAAGACCTACATTTTTCATTCAAAAAATCTAATTTTCCTAAGTCCCATATTTCCTAGAAACTCATCGGTAACCCTCAGCCTTCAGTATAAATACCCCTATCCACTATCAAACTAAAGCACACCAAATTTCAAATCCATACCCCAGAATTTCAGAGAAAAATGAAAAGTGTTCTCTCTCTCTCTCTCTCGTTAATAGTAGGAAGGTTCATTTGGTGTCTTGGACCTCCTAATCTCAATTCACTAGAAAGGATAGCTTGGTCCTTCTTTTCTTAAGCTACCACCTTCCTATTCATGAATTTTTTTTTGTTTGGACTGCTTAAGAGTGCCAATGCATGCAGGTAATGTTTCTAACCTCCTCTTTTTAATTATGCTCTAACATTTAGATTCAAGCATGCTTTACTTTTGTTGTTCTTCATAGGTTCTTGGTTACTAGCATGTTAATTCTAGGTAGGAATGGAAACAAGTGGGTTTGGGGTGGGTTTCCCATTCCCCACCTCCACTCCACTTCCACTTCAGGGCGGGTTTTTTTCCCCCCTACCTCATTCTAGTAGGTAAGCACGGGTGCTCATGGGTACCTTTCCCGCCACACTCAAATTTTTTTTATATATAATTTATTAAAATTTTATTTTGAACACATTAAATTAAAACTCATGAACATTAAAAAATAAAAAAACGATCTAACATTACAAAACCTTATCAAAGTATAACAATACAACAATTCAAGTAATAAGAAATAAGAAATACAAAAATAATTCAAACATAGCAATAAAATAATTAAAAAATATAAATAACGTAATTATTAAAACATGAAAGTATAAATTCAATAATATAATGTAAAAAACATCATAAATTTAAAATTAGAAGGCTAAAAACACATTCATGTCTTCTAAAAACCTATAAAAATATTTTTTGATTATTTAAATATAAACAGGGCAAGAGTGTGGGAAAATATGAACCCCCATCCCCGCCCCATTTGTTATGTTGGGCAGGTAAAGCCGATCCATTAAGGGTGGGTGAGGTGGGTACCGGCAGGTGTGGGTTTAAATTGCCACCCCTAAATCTAAGTTGTTTTTAGCCTTTGCACGTTTTAGGGTTTTTCAATTCAAAAATCATGTTCATATGCTCATAGATTAGGGTTTATCAAATCACACACATATTCACTATGTCTTTCAATTCCTCCAATCTACCTTTGCATGCCTAGAATAGGCTTTCATCATGCTCATGAATGTTGTTTTAATCTTTGCAATCACATGTTGTAGGATGAAATAAACTAATTGTACGATGTGATATGATCATTGGTTACTCAAATCTAAAAAACTGGTTTTACCAAGCAAATTAAGTGTCTAACACTTTCCCAATCTTGAAACCTCCGAATTTAGATGAAGCAAAGATATGTATTTTTGCTTTTTATTGTATCTAGGGCCAAAGATTTGTAGTTTTTTTGTTATTATCAAGAGATATACAATTTAAATTCATCAATAAGAAAATACACTTTTCAATTTTTAATTTTCTTATTTTTCAGATTAATTAAGCAGCGACTTCATTATAAAACCCCTTAATCTAGGAGGGTAGAAAATGTCAATAGAACCTTCACTCTTGAGAGGCACCAATACAACTCCACTCATTCATGAAAGTTATGTCAAAACCTAGTCTAAAAGGTTTGGGCTAGGAGCATGGTCTCTCACAAATAGAGAGAAGGTAGTTACTTGGTGTAACCATAGCTTCAAGAACCCTACTTTTAACTTAGTCAATTTACGTAACTATGATTTCTATAACTTCATTTTTATTGCATAGTATATATGATGTTTTACAAATTTTATAAAGCAACAAGTCTAGAGGCAAAAAAAAAAAAAAAAAAAAAAAAAAAAAAAAAAAAAAAAAAAACTTAACTATGGAACAAATCAATATTGATAGGTGAAAAGAAAAAACTGATAGTAATTGTGGACTAAAAAAAAAAAACTAGTAAAAATTTATCAACTTCACTGTTATAAAAAATATTTTAAAAGTATTATGTCTATAATATCACTCTTAATAAAAATAAATAAATAAATAAAAAGGGGGACAAGATAAACCTTCATTTTATTTCATTACTTTTTTTTTTTTTTTTTTTTTTTGAGGAAGTATATCATTACTTCTTTTCTAAGATTCCACCGCCAGTAATGCTGAAGCTTAAGAAAACTATTTAATTACTTTGTCATATTTACCAAAATATCCTGCAATGACAGTGGCAAAACCTAACATTTGCATGTTTATATATTATATAAGGATTATGGAATCAACTTTCTCATTTCTCAAATCGCACACACAACCACCCCTCTCCTAATTTATAAAAAGAAAATAATACTAATTAAGGCTATGCCAAGTGTCAAAGTTAACTTATAGAGAAGGAAAAGCTACCTTATAAGTAGATAAAAAAAAGTTAAACAAGAGTCTTATAACTTAATTCATTAGCATACTTAGTATTTTTAACGAAAACATTTAGTATTAAAATCCTCTTATCCCATTATAACTATAGAATTATAAAAAATAAATTATAAAAAAAAAAAAAAATGTATCAACGGATAAGCACACTCACCTATAGTGCATATTGTTTGCATGACGGTTGTCTTCTAAAAAACAGTGACTTTCTACAGTATAAATAGTAGTGACGTTCTAGAGAGACATTATGCGAGTGTGTGCACTTTTATTAGAGAAGATGCTTCCAGGTTACTCATCTCTATCTTTCTCTTGGATTTGTTTGGATGCTTAGAATATTTCATTGGGATTCCTTGGAAATGAACACGAATTATATATTTTATATATATGGGTCGTATCTCCCTGCTGACTCTGTATCTCCCTCTCTATCTCTCTCTCTCTGAAATTGAAGTTGATAATATTTTCTTTCAACATAAGGGTAGCAACCCGCAAGAGCAATATTTTCTCTCAATGAAATTTTGTATGGATTGGACTTTCTCTTGCAAGAGAAAATACCCGAACATAAGCTATTTTTGATTTGTTAGAATTCTAAGCTTTTTATCACTAACATACCTCCTATTTTTTTCATTGATAGGTTCAGAACTCAAAACCGACTTCCAGAATCTTGACTCCATGGATCGTCTTCTTCGTTTTCTCATCTATATCTCCCTCATCTTCACCGTTTTCCTTTCCACTTCTGTACAAGCAAGCAACGCCGCAACCAATTGCACTATTGACTGTGGCAAGGATTTCGAGTTGACAGCAAGGACACCTAATGTTGTATGTGAATCATGTGAAAGCACCCATGGAACCTGTTCAACCAATAGGCATGGTGATTTCGTTTGCCTTTGTAATGGAGCGAAGCATCGGTATAACTGTAATGGTCCAACTTAGTATTATAGGGTTCTTGCTAGTTGCTTCTGTACCCTGCATGTCACGTGCATGGATATATTTAGAAGGTCATGTCGTGTTTTAATAGAGGTGTTTTGGGTAATGGGTTCATGTGTCTATGCATTCTCCTTAGAGCATGTACACAATGGGTGATTAATTAATCGAGACTGGTAGGGCTTCTATTGTGTTAAGCTGCTATCTCTGTTTTTTTTTAAAAAAAATTTTACACCCCCCCCCCCCTCTTTTTTTCTGTTACACCTCGTACAATACTAACGGATGGTTGAAGTAAATTTTGAAAAAAAGTTAAAAATTAAAAAATGAGAATGATAAAAAATGGTGTGTAAAAATGGGATAATTGCATCCAGAGCAATATCTAGTTATTACACCAGATCCAAATCCCTTCTTTTGTTTGTTTAAATTAAGGGTTTTTTTTTTTTCAAGTGCTAAATCGCAAATTTCATTAAGGGGTGAAGTTTCATCAAATTGAGGCATGTAAATTATACGAATTAAAATATATTTTTCTTGTAACTTTGTGCCTATTTGGTACAGTTTAATAGGTTTTTAAAAAGAAAAATTGGAAAACACAAAATTTGTCTTTAGTTTTCTTTATCCCGTTCTTCAATTTGATCTCGATAGAACAAATTCTTGAAGTTTATAAAATAGTAATCTAACTGGCATACGTGAGAAGGTCTCCACTAAGCATCCATGGTTGAATAGTTAAAGCACTCAAGGCGAAGTCATAAGTTCGATTCCTACTGAATGCACACCAATAGAAAAAATAACCATGCAGAATTACTGAGCTACATGGAATTATAGTGGAAGTGGGATGACAACGTGATGATTTTAGTCCAAAGTGGAGTAAAGATCAAATTAGATCTTTGTAAATAAATAAAGGATTCAATCACTAGTTTCAAAACTCTAGACACAAAATAGGTAACTGAGACAAACTTTAAGAAATATGTTTTGTGTTTGCCCTAATAAAAAAAGGTTAATGTTGCATTAAAAATTACATGCAAGCTATTACCACATGCAATTGACGTGAAAAAAAATAATAATAATAAATAAATAAATAAATCACTTTCTAGACTTGAATTTGTTAAACAGGTTTCTATTCTAGTTTTCCTGATTAGAAAATATTGGAAAAATACAGCAACATTAAAAATTAAAAATAATACTAAAAAAGGAAGAAAAATGGACCAAACTCTAAATCATTTTACACACATTGAAGATTTGGTCACTACTTTCAAGTTTCTAGAAACCAAATTGAAAAACGGACGCTTTGAGGACAATACTTGTTTGCAAAACAAAATGAAACTTGTAACCTATTTTTAAGCCCAAAAATTACCAAATTTCTCAAGGCCCATTTCACACCAAGGGTTTGGTGGGCCTATGGCATTTCTTTTTTGGTTCTTTTTCCATTTTTTTAAATGTATCATACTTCAACATGGGATTAATGAATCTCGATAGGGGTGGAATTAGTTCAGATTAAAACTCAATCATCTTGCTAAGCCCTAGAATGAAACGTCAAGCTTAAGGAAAATATGTTGGTCTATAGTAGTTTTTACTTGGTACCCCTTAAAAGTTGTCACATTTCATCCTAATTTCAATGTTAAGAAATATAATAAATAAAGAATATTGAGAAACTTGTTGTGACTTAAATAATGTTCCCAAACACATGATTATCGCGAAATAATAACTCGATAAGTCCAAGGTCGAATCCACAAAGAAAAAGGAATTGATTAACAAACCACAAAAGAAAATAACTAAAAAAATAAAATTATATTAAAGAGAAATTTTGATAGTTTAGTGAAAATAATTTTGAATGAGAGGAAATAATAATATATTAAGACACTAAGGTTTAGAGATCTACATACAACACATATATTGGTAGTCTTAACAATTATTTTATAGTTTTAATACTTATTGTAGGGTCCTAATTTGAGGGGTCCTCTACTGTAGATGTGAGCGAACTCAAACTCAACAAGTTCAATACAATGAATTTGGTAAAAAAGCGAGCTCAAGAACTGGGCCTTAGTAAGGACTTCGTCAACGGTCTGACAGGATCGTTGGGGAGCGGGTTCATCAAAGGCATGGTGGAGGGGTAAAGGTCTATTCTCGGGCTTCGTCCGAGGATGAGTTCTTCTCCTTCTCAGTTCTTCGATACTTCACGGCTAGAACTTTCAGGTGTCCTCAGAGCTGCCCCCCCCCCCCCCCCCTTTCCTCTCTTTGTGAGATCTCTCTAGTTATATATCCTTTTCTTATGTTCATCCTCCTCCTACACTTGTCAGTCATCCATGTCCATCCTCGAGTACACGTCCCATCGGCCATTCTTTCTGGCGCTCTGTGAGCAGATGTAGCCCCCATCGCGTTGTCCAGGGGTCACATCCACATTAACGGGGTCAGAGTGTTAGCTGTGTGTATTTAATATGGAGATGATGGCTCCTCCTGAGGTTGTCTCTCCACCATCCCCCTATGACTAGCCAATAGGGTCTGAAATCTCTCTCACGATCCTTGGACCGCCTCGAGTGACGTGGCGTTTTTCTCTCCCATAATTTTAGCCTGCCGAGGATAAAGTTGCCCTCGACAGTACAATCTAGAAGTCTGGATTCTCTTCATTTGTCCTCGGACATTTCTTACTCCTCGGCGTGGGCCTTGGGTTTGATATCAGATAGGCCGGAGTCCCCAGATCATTTGGTCTCACACTTATGTTATTATGTTTTTTTATTGATTTACTCATCTAGAAAACTGTTTAATTCTGTACAATTTTTTTATTTATCGTAGACTCTAAGCACGTTAAATGCTTACTTCCCTAGTCACTCAAGCTCAAATCAGTCCCACTCATCTCACATGTTCCGGCCTGCTCTCATTTTGAATCCAGGACTTGATAGCTAGGTTTACAATGTCAACTCTAAACCGTGTTTGCCAGTCCATTAGCTAGTCTTATCATCAATGTACAATAAACCGTGTTCACCCTGTCCATAATATTGGATTCATTCATGAAGAGACATTTCAAGTACCAAAGTCCATGCTATCGTATAGAGGAAATATTTTATCCAAACAAGAAAATTCCAACACTAGTGCTTAGTAGTACTAGTAGGTTCTCAATTCTCGTAACTTATTTTACAGGAAAATGCATTTACCACATCAGCAGTCCCATTAACTACAAAGGTTGCAAATGAATCGTCAGTGGAAAACAAGGTTGAATTGGAACTCATGTCTTCTCATTCCTTTTTAGGAGATTTTACCTTTTAGTGGTAGACCAGTACTATCACAGAACATCACAATTAACCACACGAAAGAAAGATGACAAATCACTACTTCAGCACCTCGTCACCATTTTTGGCTCAAATCATTCAACTGGACATTTTGGATGATGCCATTTTCATTCAAGTATTCAACAAATTCATCAATAAGAAAGGGCCATGCACCTTCAGCATCATAATTTGTTAATGCAGGGTCCACCGTCTGGATATACAAAGCATGAAAAATTAGTAGTGCCATGACCAGCATCAAAAGCAGCAAGACGCGTCAATATACATAATGCTCATGAAAGGACGATATCAATGTTTCGTTTTGTTTCCTTTCTTATTAAAGAAGATTCAAGTCTTCAACGGCTATGAATATTTTTTTCAATTAGTAAAAACAATTTTATTCATAAGAGATAAATCAATCACTCTCTAAAGGCAATGAATATCACAATACCTAGTAATTTATTCAGAAGATTAAAAATTGAAATGCTGGTGATTGTTTAATAATCTTCAACAAGATAAAAATTGATTAGGAAACCAAAATTCATGCCCTTGTTTTTAATTACACAAACAAAATTTATCTTTCCATATTTGTATACCCCATATCTATCTCACAGAAAGAAAGAGATGGAGTAATCAGAATTGCCATTAATGCAGCATCTTTGTTGTCTGGGAGGTAAGAATACCAAAATAGAAATGAAGGTATGAATAAGATTGTTCTGTCTACAGAATTAAAAGAATACAGATAACAAATGGCAGCAAGGATGGAAGGCAGGTATCAAGTGATTCCCAGTGGAGAGAAAAAAACACAACAAATAGGAAACAAGGAAAAAGAATGAAGTCAAGCTAAGATTCTCTCTCTCACCTATCCTGGAAACATATATTTCTCCCACTCTACATAAAAAGATAGCTACTTTTAAAATAAAATTTTAAAAAAAAAATTTTAAAAAGGTGGGAGAAAGGGGAGGCAGCACAATGCATATCGTACTTCTCGAGTTTGAGGAGAAAAAAATGCAGTTGAAAAGGGTACTGATTGCATAGGCAGGTGTAAATGAAACGTAGGCATTTAATCTTGAAATAATGATGCAATATGTAATAATCCTTTTTATATCTTACCCTAGCAAACTCCAATAGTTGAGACCACGTGTCCCTAGATATTGCTTTGTTATGCCGAGCCTGAGCATCAGCATCAAAACAGAAAAGAGAATCCAAAGGAAAAAATATTAATTAATCCTCTCATAAAATATATAGAAGAAAGCTGATGGAGTTCATAACATCAACCCAATCAAACATGTATAACTCAACACATGTCCATGAATTTATTTATTTTTAAATAACATTTAAAAAAGGGGACACAAATCCAATATCCTAGAAAAGATTTTATTTTATTTTTTGATAAATTACCCTAGAAAAGAAAATTCATCTATCCACAGAAAATTTCACAAGGGAATCAATAAGAAAAACAAAGCCTAGACCTAAAGGTATGTCTATTATCATGTGCTTAGATTGGTCATATGCAGTAACCACTGGTGCCTAACTAAACCAAGAATCGCAAAAAGTCCAGTCACAAAACCAACTACCAAGCTATTTTTTGGATTAAATAATTTATGAAGGCAAATTAGCCAATGAGACTAGGTGTAGAGCTGTTCACCCACCAACCATCACATCCTGCCATTGACAAAACTTCACCAAATCGACCGACAACGGCAGTTACCAATAATGTTGACATGGTGGTTGGTAAGATTCTTGCCAAAACCCCCAGGCATTTTGTCTCACAATGAGTGAATCCTTTTGGGGGGTCAGGGACGAAAGAAAGAAGATGAAAACAAAACAAAATCAAACACAGACAAACAAATCTAACAATGGCATAGATGCCTATGTGCCGTTTATAACATCACAGAGACCTGATGATAGATCCCCATAGGGCATCAAGGTTGAATTAATAATAAACATAATTAGCAATATATTCTCACTTCCTATTGCAGCTCACTTAACAGTGCCTTAAACCCAACATGTTGCCAGCTATATAATTCTTTTCACCATAGGTCACAAGAATTCACTATTCATTCTCATTAGATCAAAATATGGATAGTCAGCTACCTGTAAGAACTGGCTCCAGTGTTCAACCAATGGCCACTGCTTTCGGCAAACAGTAATTGCCACATTCTAATAGCTGTATCCAATGCTAAAGATTTCTGACCCTGAAATACTAAGAAAAATCAGCTACCTACATATGTAACCAGAATTTGGGTGACAATGACATTGTATAAAAAAAATAAAAAAATAAAAAAATAAAATAAAAAACAAAACAAAACAAAAAACAAAAAGCACATACATAATTGAATTTTAGGTGTTAAATATAATTTTTAGTAAAGTATATAAAATGTAGCACAGAGCTGTCATAGGAGCTGAAGGAAAAATCTGTTTGTAATCATGTGTGCATGCATACACACATGCATCCCCATGCTTTTGAATGTAGAGCCTTTTAAGCTAAATGAGATTTCACACCCATCAAGGATCATATCCACCTGGGCAGCCATAACAGTACGCAAAAAATTCAGCATGTGGCTCATTGTCTCTTTGCTATGTTTCAATTAGCTCAGTAATGTCAGCACGTCTCTCCATATTGTAAAATTGCTGGAAATTATCATCCATAGGAAACTGGAAAAATGCATTCAGCTTCGCCATTTCTGCCTATCAAAAATTTGCCTATCCATGTTTATTCCAACAAAGAATGGGGAGGAAACATTGTATAAATGAAACTTAAACATCTAAATCCCCTGCCATTGTTCTAGGGATAATAGTAATACAAGCTTTAAGAGGCACCTATCCATCAAAGATTCAGTCATTTAGTGAGTTGTCAAAAGCTCTGATTCCTGCCATATACATGCAGTAGTGACTTTTTGATGCTATTATGCACATGCAAGGACACTATATATCTTAGCACAACAGGACAATAATAAAATCCAAAAGAACAGGTAACTGTATAATTTAAGAACTAATGCAAAAAACTGTACATCCCTGGTTTGAGTTTTAGTACCTCAATCTAAGCTATCTTCCCAAGAAAATTCAAAGTCTATGAGCAGCCAGTGTCACACAACATGAAATGAACACAGGTATCAACGTACTTAGACACCTTCAATCATTCTTTCTCAAACTGTTTTTCAATTTCATGAATAATTCAAAATTTACCGTTTTGGATATTCTATGTTAATGTTACATCTACATCCTGTATGCCCTCAAGAAGAAATCAATTCCTAGTTCACTTATACATCACTTAATTTGATACAGATATTAAAAAATAAACTAAACCAAATTCGAAGCCTGGAGAACATCTGAGTTCATGAATCTAACATACATATCAAAATGCACCTAAGTCTAGACATTTCCACTTAAAATTAATGGCAGGATTGCATGCAGGAATTAATCAAGTTGATTTTTAACAATAACAGAAGGGCATAAAGTAACTCCAGCACACTCAGAGCACACCTCATTCTGAGGTCAGAGTAAAAAGACAAGATTATTGTGCATACACTCCATCTAAATGTTAAATAAGTGATATCACCTTAGGATGCTGATTTTTCTAATAAAAGGAATTTATTCAGGAAAAAAAAATAGCAATAACAAGTAATATACCTACCTAAAAGACTAACTGAGAAAAGTGAAAAGCTGAAAACTATTAAAAAGTCTTCATTTTCTGCAGTGGAAATAAATATCCATAGGTCAAGAGTATGTACAAATCCAAGCATTCACGCAGAGAAAAGAGTACCTTTTCTTTAGCCCAGCCAAATGCAAAGTTATATATCTCACGGAACTTTTCTGGACAAATACAAGCAAAAATCATTTTCAGCAACAAAAGCACAACAATTGTATCTCTAGCTTAGAAATGCTAATCAAACCAACCAATGAGCTTTAGTTTAAATGGTACCTCCTGCCTTGTAAAAGCAAGGTGGAGAGTGCGCTCAAGAGTTCATGACCATTGGGTGAGTGTTTTCGCCTAAAAGCAACATGAATTACAACGTTAAAACTAAATTTTAGAAAAAATCATAATTCATGAACACTTGCACATACGATCATCTTTCAGCTCCATGCACATAAATGGTATCTTTTCACAGAACTTCTCCAAAAAGTCTATCCTGTCATCAGAATATATAGCCTTAATCACGGCAGTTCCAAACTCTTAATCGATATCATTAAACACGAGAATAAGTATAGCATAAATAAATATTTATATACTTACCCTAGCCCTTGTAGACCACCTATAAACTCCTGCTTGGAAAATTCACACATGGTAGCAGCTTTCATGTGCCATGAAACAACTAACTGCAATAACAGCAGCAACCCATGTATTCAAAACAATTCATAAGCTATACATACTGAAACAAATCATAAACAATGGGGAACTATGAAGACTGAAAATATTCTGACTCTATGAACAGCCATAGTTTCTCTGTTTTGGGTATTTTCTAGGGCAAGGGGGAGGGTATAGAGAATCAAAATATAAACTTTCTGTCTTGCCAAATTTCCGAACACTTCAACACGGCTACATTTTATATAATAATTTTCTTGCTACCACATGGTCAGACTTTGTAGATTTTAATTTAAACCTCAAATTAAGGATACTTTCTTCATATTAATCAAAAGATATTTAGGTATGTATGCCTTGGATAGCAATAGCCTCAAAAGAATTAACTAGACAATTTAATGCTTTTTTCCCAAATAATTTTGAAGGCTCTTATGCCATTACAAATTTACAATAAATTAAATTCAAAAACAAATAAAATCACCATCAATTCTGCTTTTTCTTTGCATAAATTTCCTTTCAAATTGAATTAGTATCCCACATGAAAGAGCCCATTAATTTAGAGAAAGAGAATAGGAAGTGAAAAAGACCCCCAAATATGCAAATCAAACAATGCAAAAAAAGGAGACATACTCTGGCATTCAACAACATAAAATAAATCAAATGAAGATGATGCAAAGGAAAATAGTTTCAATGTAATAATAGTTCCATTTGCTATATCCATTAGAAGCCTTGAATCAGATGTCAAGGAAAGATACCCACTGTGATCAAGGACTAGACGAGGTTGAGCAACTGCCGCATTGGAAAATGGCTCTCTACCGTGCAGAAGTCTAGGCAGGTGTTCATAGCATTAAGGCGAGAAAAGTTGAAACCTATTACAGTCACAATCATCCAATTCATCTGCATGTTAAGACAATTTAAATAATAAAATAGTCAAAGAAAATAAGAACCATTATTTTCACCCTTTTTTGAACCAAATCTGGCAGGCCTCAGTTGCCAAACAAACACCACTCTGCCCCTTCAAAATCCCATAGAAAATATGCTTAACTAATTACACCAAAAAACCCAACTCGATACAAGTAATCTCTTGTGTGTGACCAAGTAGATGTTGACCATCATCAATATAAAATATTATATTCATTTTAACCTCACTTGTCCATTATGTTGCACAACTTAATGCTTTTTTCTAGAAGCATTTTGGAAACTTCTTGGCCTTAAAAATCAACAGAACTCAGCAACAGACCAAATTACTAATTTCTTTCATTAGTTCTGTTCATTTTTTGCATAATTATATCCTTCAAGTTGGCCTAGTACCTCTTTATTAATGAGTGTGTTAATACAACTAAAGAGGGAGACATACACTGGCATTCAAAAACTCAAAAGAAATCGAACAAAGATGATGCAAAAGAAAACAGTTTCAAAGAAATAACAGTACCTCGCCATGTTTCTTTGAAATTTAATCGAACTAAGACGTTTTCATTTTCTTCAACTGTGGATATGGATTGAGGTTTACGTTCTGTTAAATATGAGTCATTAAGCACTGCATTCAAGGGGATGGGCAATTGATGATGATACCAAATCACAGCCATCATTGTGAACGACCATCAAACTTGAGTGAAGCCCCCTCTTTGTCTAGTCCATTGAAAGCCCCCAAAGCTTCTACATTGTTGAAACTGTACGAAGTTGGCAGAGGAGGAAATAAATGCTGGAGCTCAGTGTCATGAGGGACTGAGGATGACCCCCCACCATCCATAGCGTTTGTGATAGTTTTTGGAGGGTGACATTGGTGTATCTTGTATCTCTGAAACACCGGTGAAGATGCTCCCACTGAATGCATAGAGCAGCTAGTTGCTACTAAGGGCCAATCAATTAACAAGAAAATTTAACAATGGGACAATCACAAATTCAAAACCCACTATTATTTTAGCTTCTACAACCATCTAAACCGATCCAAATGCCCCCAAAAAACAAGCATATACGCAAAGATCCGATCTGAGATCCAATCTTTTCAAAAATCGAATAAAACCCAGAAAAATAATCCGATTCCACATACCAATTCAATCTTAAAAAACAATAAAGCTTCGATCATTTTTAACAGCTCTATAAGAAATTTATTAGGAACTTAAGTCCAAAGAATCAAAGAATAAAAGAGAAGAGAAGAAAGGATTAAAGAATAAGAAGCAACAGAAGAAAGAGTTAAACGACACTGCAAGCTAAGTTGAACACAGGTGCAACGACTTGTAGCTTTAGTTGATAACTTAAGTTCAGAATGTATCACACGTGCATTGTAAATTAATCTTCACACGTGTTGTAACTAATTCCATTAATCACGGTTAGTTAGTTAAAGCTTCTGTTAGTTAGTTAAGCCCCTCTGTTTTTGGGCATTAGGTTCAGGGTTGTATATATATCAGAATAGTGTACAGATACAATTTAATTCATCAATTAGAGAATTCCATTTCAATCTTTCTCTCAGTTTTCTCTCTCTGAGTTTACAAACATTTTCCATTCTTTGCTTTTCACTTCGTTACATGGTATCAGAGCTCGAGCCCTCTTCAATGGCGTCGAATACTTAAAATGGTTCATCTTCTTAGCGAGAGCTAACTCCAATGGAAGATCCACGTAGTCCATTTTTTCTGCACCATGGTGAAACACCAGGCGCGATTCTGGTTACTCAACCATTAACTGAGAACAACTATCCTATGTGGTCCAGAGCAATGATTATGGCTTTGGATGCCAAAAGCAAGCTCGGATTTGTTGATGGCACCATAAATGCATCAATGGCTATCACGCCATTAGAGAAGAAAGCTTGGTCTAAATGCAATTCAATGATCTCTTCTTGGATCTTGAATTCAGTGTCTCCTCATCTCACTGCCAGTGTGATTTACAGAGATACTGCATTCGAAGTATGGAACACTCTCAAGAAACGATTCTCTCAAGCAAATGGACCAAGAATCTCTCAGCTACAGAAGCAAATTTCAACTATGATGCAAGGTGCTGCCACTGTAACAGGTTTCTTCACTGATCTTCAAGCTGCCTGGGATCAGCTATTGAATTTCAGGCCTTCACCTTGTTGCTCATGTGGAAAGTGTACCTGTGGTGTGAATGACAAGATTACAACGTTTCAGCACCAAGATTCCCTTATGCAATTCTTAAATGGCTTGAATGACTCTTACTCTCAAGTCAAAACACAGATACTTATGATGGAGCCTAGTCCTTCCATTGATAAGGCATTCTCTTTGGTTATTCAAGAGGAAAGGCAAAGGTACTCAGGTTTCAATGTTCCTCCTACAGTTGAATCAACTGCTCTTGCAGTTAGGAATCAAAGCTTCAATCAAGGAAATTCGTATCCAGGAAATAACAAGAAAGGTTTCAATGCAAAAGGGAGACCTATGTGCAGCCACTGTGGTAAGCTTGGACATGTTATGAAAAAATGCTATAAATTAGTAGGTTTTCCCCCAGGTTACAAGCAAAAAGGCAGGGTAGCAATGGCCAATCAAGTCTTGATTGAAGATGATCAAGGAAGTTTTGGCAATTCTGGAGGTTCACAGGGAAATACTTTTCCTTTCACATCTGAGCAATGTCAACAGATAATCACAATGCTTAATTCTCATCATGCATCCACATCTGGTGCTCTCAATGATGAATTACACCTAGCCAACTCTGCTCTTTCAGGTAATCTGTGTAATTCTTGGTCAGATTTTGTTTCCTTAGACTTGCATCATTTAGTGTTTGCTGTTAATCCTGTCAATAAAACTGCCTATGGTAAAGATATATGGATCCTTGACACTGGGGCTACAGACCATATTGTTCATTCACTATCCTTATTTACACACATTACTAGTTCCATTTCCACATTTGTTCAATTGCCTAATGGTGAAAAGGTAATAGTTACACACATAGGAACAATCCAAGTTACTCCAACACTAAAACTTGAGAATGTACTTTGTGTTCCTTCTTTCAATTTCAACCTCATTTCTGTCAGCAAATTAACCAAAACACTTTCATGTTGCCTTGTTTTCCTATCAACTTTGTGTTTTATACAGGACCTCACTTGTTGGAAAACGATTGGAGTGGGTGAATTACATGACAATCTGTACTTGCTGAACACTGCATCAACTTGCAAATCAGTTCCAGCAGCTTCTTCAACCATTGAGTCTATTTTTCAGTCCTTTGTTAATTCTGTGTCCAATTCTCTGTCCATTCCTAGTGTTACCAAACCTTACCTTTGGCATATGAGATTAGGACATGCCTCTGATAATAAACTTCATGCTTTACAAAATTACATTCCTGATGTACAATCATTTCATAGCAATAAAGACTGTATTTTGTGTCCCATTGCAAAACAGAAGAGACTTCCTTTTTCCTCTTTTAATCATGTTTCAATTCATGCCTTTGATTTGATCCATTGTGATGTTTGGGGACCATTTGCTACAATGACTCATGATGGGTTCAAATACTTTCTTACCATTGTAGATGATGCCACACGATCTACTTGGATTTACCTTATGAAATCAAAAGCTGACACTAGACCATTACTGCTTTCTTTTTATAACATGATAGTTACACAATTTCATGCCCACATCAAGATTATTAGAACTGATAATGCCCCTGAATTCTTCTTCAAAGAGTTTTATGCTAGCAAAGGAATCATCCACCAACATTCCTGTGTTGCCACTCCACAACAAAACTCAGTTGTGGAGAGGAAACACCAGCACATTCTAGGAATTGCAAGGGCTTTAAGGTTTCAATCTAATGTTCCACTTTGCTATTGGGGTGAGTGTGTGTTGACTGCTGTTCATCTCATAAATAGATTACCTGTTCCACTTCTTAATCAGAAAACTCCATTTGAAAAACTCTATGGCAAACCTCCATCCTTTGATCATTTAAAGGTTTTTGGTTGCCTTTGTTTTGCATCTACCTTAACCCATAACAGATCAAAGTTTGATCCTAGATCATCCTCTTGTGTCTTTCTTGATTACCCGTTTGGTGTCAAGGGTTACAAATTGCTTGATTTAAATACCAAACGCATTTTTTTATCAAGGGATGTTCACTTCCTTGAAACTGTGTTTCCCTTCATCTCACCTCCTCATTCTCTTTCTCCTCACACAAGTGTTCCTTTGTCTCACCTTTTTCCTTCTATTGCTCAACCACCTGCCTCATTTTTTGATTTTCCCACATCTGCTGGCCATTCTGGTTCACATATTTCTGCTTCTCCAAATCATGCCCCTTCCAATGGTATTGAACTCTCTCATTTAGATGCTTCTCATTTAGGTGATTTTCCTCCTACCAATTCTGCAGATTCTGCAGATATCCTTGCTGATATCTCTGCAGATCCTATCTCTTGTCCATCTGGTCAACCTGCTTTACCTGCTAGCATTCCCAACCATCCTTCTCCACCTTTATCTGCAGGTTCTCTTCCAACCAATCCATCTCAGTCCTCCATTCCTTTCAGAAAATCTTCCAGAGTGTCTAAACCTCCTGCCTACCTCACTGATTACAAGTGCAGCACAGTTGTTCATGAAATTCTCCCTCCTTTTTCTACCAACAAGTTAGGTACCTCTTTTCCCTTGTCTAATTTCCTCAGTTCATCCAAATTATCTCCCAACTATGCACACTTTTGTTCCCTCATTTCTGCCATACCAGAACCCACATCTTACCATGAGGCAGTCCAGAATCATCATTGGCAGGATGCTATGGCCTCTGAAATTGCTGCTTTGGAAGCAAATCAGACCTGGACCATTACACATTTACCTCTCCATAAAAGAGCTATTGGGTGTAAATGGGTCTATAAGGTTAAATACAATGCTGATGGTTCTTTGGATAGATACAAGGCTAGGCTTGTTGCAAAGGGTTTTACTCAACAAGCTGGCTTGGATTTCACTGATACTTTTTCTCCAGTTGCTAAACTTACTACTGTCAAGACTTTGCTTGCAATTTCTGCTGTGAGAGGTTGGCATTTAGTTCAGCTTGATGTGAACAATGCCTTCCTTAATGGGGATCTCCATGAAGAAGTCTACATGCAGTTACCTCAGGGGTTTCACAGCAAGGGGGAGAACTTAGTTTGCAAGCTCAACAAGTCTTTATATGGTCTTAAGCAGGCCTCAAGGCAGTGGTATTCAAAATTTTCCACAACCATTTTGAAATATGGTTTTAGACAATCAAAATCTGACTACTCCTTATTCACTAAGAAGGTTGGTCAGATTTTCATAGCCTTGCTTGTTTATGTTGATGACATTCTCACTGCAGGCAATGATGTCCAAGCAGTTGAGGATCTCAAGAGTTCTTTGCATCATGATTTCAAATTAAAGGACCTTGGAAATTTGAAATACTTTCTTGGTCTTGAAGTTGCTAGATCAGAAAAGGGAATCTCATTGTGTCAAAGAAAGTATGCATTAGGAGTCCTTAAAGATGCTGGTATGACAGGTTGTAAGCCTAGCAAAATACCAATGGAACAAAATTTGAAACTAAGTAAACATCAAGGAGAGTTGTTGGTTGATCCTAGTGTTTATAGGAGGTTAGTTGGAAGGCTGCTATATCTGACCATAACAAGGCCAGATATCACCTATTCAGTCCATAAGCTAAGCCAATTCATGGCCAAGCCCAGAAAACCACATCTTGATGCAGCTTATAAAATATTGCAGTATATCAAAGGTTCCCCTAGTCAAGGCATTTTACTGTCATCAAGATCAGACTTACAATTGAAAGCATACACGGATGCAGATTGGGCTTCTTGTGTTGATACTAGAAGTTCAACTACTGGATTTTGTGTGTTCTTGGGAGACTCATTGATCTCATGGAAATCCAAGAAACAATCTATTGTTTCCAGATCCTCAGCTGAAGCTGAGTATAGAGCAATGGCCATGACTGTTTGTGAGATGTCTTGGCTGCTAGCTTTATTGAAAGATTTGGAGGTTCATCACCAACAACCTGGCATGCTTTTCTGTGATAATCAAGCAGCCATCTACATTGGTGAGAATCCTGTTTTTCATGAGCGTAAGAAACACATAGAAGTGGACTGTCATTTAGTTAGAGATAAGGTGCAAGAAAGAGTGATTCGTTTGTTTTTCACTCCTACACATACGCAGCTTGCAGACTTGTTTACTAAGGCTTTATGCAGTCAACAATTGAAGGTTTTAATTTCCAAGATGAATGTGTTAAACATACACAGTTCTGAGTCTCATCTTGAGGGGGAGTATCAGGAACTTAAGTCCAAAGAATCAAACAATAAAAGAGAAGAGAAGAAAGGATTAAAGAATAAGAAGCAACAGAAGAAAGAGTTAAACGACACTACAAGCTAAGTTGAACACAGGTGCAACGACTTGTAGCTTTAGTTGATAACTTAAGTTCAGAATGTATCACACATGCATTGTAAATTAATCTTCACACGTGTTGTAACTAATTCCATTAATCACGGTTAGTTAGTTAAAGCTTCTGTTAGTTAGTTAAGCCCCTCTGTTTTTGGGCATTAGGTTCAGGGTTGTATATATATCAGAATAGTGTACAGATACAATTTAATTCATCAATTAGAGAATTCCATTTCAATCTTTCTCTCAGTTTTCTCTCTCTGAGTTTACAAACATTTTCCATTCTTTGCTTTTCACTTCGTTACAAAATTCAATACAGAAACCAAAATTACAATATATTAAAAAAATTGAAACCAAAGTTTCTCGGCAACCAAACGGTGAAACACAATTTGAATAAAGCGACTCACCTTTTTTTTTTGTTTTGAGAGACCGCGTAGAGTGAAGGATGTTGATGACTTGATGGGAATTTTCTTTTTTTTTTTTTTTTTTTGGGTAATAATTGATGTGAAAATTTTGATTTTTTGGCAAAGGTGATAATAGTGGAACAAGGTGAGACGGTGTCGTTTTAGGAATGTGGGAGAAGACAAAGGGTTCAGCTTAATTGTGTTTTGTTGTCCTTTGTCCGTTTGGTTTGCGGCTTTGCGCGACTTCACCCTACGTTTGCGTTGTTCTTTCTTTTCTTTTTTTTTTTCTTTTTTTTTTTTTTTGGGTGAACTGCCTTTTGCACTGTTTATGAAATAAAACAGATAAATAGTAACCAAAACTAAAATAGTATTTTTTTTTTATTGTTTTCAGTTTTCAACCAAATAAACGATATTCAAACACACACCTTAAACTAAAAAAATGACCAATGGACCACAGTCCACGTTTTTTTGTTATGGGTATTCTGATCTATGTCAACGTGCAGAGCATACACATGCATTACTACATAAAATTAATGTGCTAGAATACATTCAAATAAAAAAAAGGAAAAAAAAAGGCGAAAATACACTTTTGATCCCTATATTTTAGATCAATTTTTTATTTGGTCCCTAAATTAATTTCACTCCTAGGTCGGTCCCTGATTTTAGAAAATCATTTTTATTTTGGTCCTTGTCATCAACTCAATAACTGAAAATGCATATATGGCAAACGAAATGCACTGTTTGCATATTAGATGCTGATATGGCTAATAAAATAAAATAAAAAACCACCTCAGCATGCCATGTCATCATCTAATTTTTTTAAAAAAAATTAATTTATCAATTTGAAAAAAAAAAAAAAACATAAACCAAAATTAAAAACATAAAAATACATAGTTACAGATTTGAACGTGAATACACAAGAACTCGAGAACATGGACCTAGATCACAAGAACTCAAGAACACAAAATTCCTAGGCATTCAACATCTTTCCCAAAAAATTTCACCAAACACTGAAACAATCATCAACATTTTCCCTAGAAAATCAAGATTTTCTTTCAAGCCAAACACTAAAATAACTCACATTTAATAAACCAATGCTTAAAATACATACAAAATCTCTATCGTCCACCAAAACCTCCAACAAATCAAGCACATAAACCCAAAAAAATCACCAAATCCACATGAAAAAAGACAAACCCAAAAATTTAAAATAAACACATCTACAAGTGAACAGATCAAAAGCCCATCGATCAAGCCACATGAAGCCACCGATCTTGAAACATGAACAGATCATACCACCAATCAAAAACAATGGCGGTGACACCTTGGCTCACGAAGAGAACATGTGCATGGCAAAGCTTGTCGAGCAAGCCCAACGATACGAGGAGATGGTGGAGTTCACGGAGAAGGTCTCAGCGGCGATGGAGAGCGAGGAGCGAAACCTTCTCTTCCTGGTGTACAAGAATGTGATCATCGTGAGGCGAGCCTCGTGGCACATCATCTCCTCGATCGAGTAGAAGGAGGAGAGCCGAGGCAATGAGGACCACGTGTCCATGATCCGGGACTACATATCTAAGATCAAGCCAAAGCTCTCCAACATCTACGATGGAATCCTCAAGCTCCTTGACACCAAACTCATCCCCTCCGCCACCACTAGCGACTCCAAGGTCTTCTACCTCAAGATGAAGGGCGAGTGAGCTCTAGCCATGGACAGTGGAGAGTGAGAGATTCTATCCATTGAGCATGAAAAAGTGAGGGAATTTGAGATTAGTCTTTCAATGTAGGGAATGTTTTTAAAGCTGATGATGTTAAAGAAAAATAAAAACAAAATAAAAAAGAATTAAAAAGATAATGATTTTTTTTATTTTTAAAGAAATGATTTTAGTTTAAATTAGATTTAAGGTTTTTTTTAAAGAAATTTAATATGCTTTTTTTTTAATTTTCTGAGTTGGATTTTTTTATTAATTTAAATGCTGATGTGGCATTTAAAAAATGTTAAATATAATTTTTTATTATTATTATTTTATTAGCTATGCTAGCAAACAGTGCATTCTGTTTGCTATGTATGCATTTTCTGTTACTGGATTGACGGTAGGGACCAAAATAAAAACAATTTTTTGAAATCATGGACTAACCTAGGAGTGAAATCAATTTAAGGACCAAATCGAGAATTAGTCTAAAATGTAGGGACCAAAAGTGTATTTTCGCCAAAAAAAACCCATCCATAAGGGTTTAGATGATGGGAAATAAGTTATGACTTATGAGTTAGAAGCACTCATGCATTCAATAAAGAAAAGGTAAAAAAGAAACTGTACCAAATTTAACAGGGAAATGACTTTATGGGTGGACCATATAATCATTGGAACCATGCCCATTCCATCAATTAAATTGTACCAAATTTCACTCAAGCTATTTTTTTTTCATAACTAATACCACTGAGCCCCTCCAAAAACCCCATAACTAATATGCTCAACTAATAAAATTAAGAATTCTAATCATTACAAGTATTCTCTTGACAATGGCCAATAAGACATTGATCTTTCTCATTAGGGGTCTTTGTCACTTCCCATTCTCTTTCTCTAAATTATTACCCTGTATGAAAAAACCCACTAATTTAGAGAAAGAGAATGGGAGAAGTGTCAAAGTCCCCCAAAGATGCAAATTAAACAATGCAAAACAGTGAGACATACTCTAGCATTCGACAACATTTAAAAATCAAATAAAGATGATGCAATGGAAAATAGTTTCAATGTAAAAATTCTACTTGGGAAATTTTCTATTTTGAAGGGATGGGCTATTGAAGAAGAAACCAAGTCAAACCCATTACCATCTACTGAGTCAATACCCAAATTTTAGTCGAACCAACTTGCTATATCCATTGGAAGCTTTGAATAAGATGTCACCTAGTGTTATCAGGGTCTCCTGTGTCTGAGTCCACTGAGACACCCAAGATTCATAGATGAACCGTTAGAAGTGAACCAAGGAGGTAGAAAAGGTGTGAGCATAGTGTCTTCAAAGTCATCAACATTTTGAGAGTTTTCTTGGATGATAACGGAATTCTTAGGAGAACAAATGCATTCCACATGTACCCCCATCCTCATAATTATAGGAGCAAATTTTCTGAATTTACTTGTCCAATGAGAGATTTTACTTGAAATCTCAACATGATTCCAATCACCTTGCATCAAGTCTCCAAATGTCCTCTGTAACTAGCTATGAGGCTCATCGTAAAACCACAGATGATCACACTTCAGATATTGAAAGAATGCCGGCTTAAAGAAAGGTTGCTTATGACCATTGATGAAAATTCTAAGATCACAAATCAAATCGATTATATCATCACAAATAGAACCGTAGCTATCATTATTAGCATAACTATCTTTCAACGGAACTAGTTGAAAAACAACACAAAAAGCAAATGTGGGAAATTCAGGATCAACCCAGAATAATACAGAACTCCCTATGCTTTGATGGTTAAACCACTTTGGAATCTTCTTTCCTGGTACTCTAATATCATATCTCCTTCCAAAATTAATCATTAGATACACATCAACAGTGGGAACGAACTCATCTCTAATTTCTTCAAACTTGGAGAGGGAGACCCGAGAAGAGAAATTAATTTGATGCAATAATAGACATGAATGCAAATCCATTAATACGTTCCCTTTTACTTTTGAACATTTCATATCTTGTGGAAGTCCTAAGTTTCTTCCATACTGCAGCAATTCAGAATTTTGAGAAATTGAAGTTTAGCAAATCTACTAAATGTATTTGCAAAGATAACCAAACTTGTTTCTATTATATTACTTTAAGAGAGGGAGAGGTACTTGAAGGATTAATTTTCTCAATGATTCTGAATTCAATGAAATGCAACTTTTTGCATCTATTCTTCTTATACCTTCTGGAAGCTTTGGAATTCTTTTAAGGAACTTGGAATCCCAAATTAGAAGCCAATGTAATCTATTGAATCTGATAATACTTTCTCATAGGTTCAAATCTTTACTTTTCTTTGAGTGGGTGAAACAAGAAGTCAACTTTTTAAGAAAATTCAACATCGAAAAACAATATTTTGAAGAATTGCATGGTGCATGTCTACCAATCCCCACACCATTTGGAAATTGGACATTACCATAAAATATGATTTGTCAAAGATTTTGTAATTCATAAATGCTAATTGGAAGTTGACACGAATAGAAAAAGGAACCTATATCTAATCGTTCAAGCCCAATGAGATTCCCAATTGATGGAGGAAGCTTTGTAATGGCAGTGTGTGCCAGAATTAGATACTTTATATTCTCCATTTCTTGTGGAATATCGAGGAACCTTTTAACTCTTTCGCAACCATAAAGACTTAAAAGTTTAAGAGATTTCATCACAATGCAGCTTGGAAGAATTTGAAGTTCAAGGCAACCCTAGAGGTCCCAGTTTTCAAGCTTATCAAGATATCCAATAGAGTCATGAATCTTGACTAATTTTCTACAATAATGGAGATCCAATTTCTTTACATTTGGGGTGGCACTCAATAAGTCCGGTAATTTCCTAATGTGTTGATAGTTATGAAAATTCATGTGTCAAGCTTCTACTTTTTATCCTTTATAGAAAAAAAATCAAAATTTAACTTCAATAAATGTTAAAATATAGATTAACGAAGTTATAATAATTTATAAATAAATAACAAATTACTACACCTTGAAAATCTTGGCCAATATAATCTAACTTTGTGGCATGTTGAGTGCAACGAGTTTTTGAGGACGAAAATT
Source organism: Quercus rubra (assembly GCA_035136125.1). Classification (NCBI taxonomy): domain Eukaryota; kingdom Viridiplantae; phylum Streptophyta; class Magnoliopsida; order Fagales; family Fagaceae; genus Quercus; species Quercus rubra. The sequence continues at coordinate 66,915,325 of CM068733.1, forward strand.
GGATGGTAAGGAGAATAAAGAAAACCCTAGCCAATCAAGCACCCTTAATCCATTAGGGAGATATTCAAGACCTCTGCAAATATCTACATTACCAACCATAAGGAATTTCAAATTTTTCATCTTTCAAAACAATTAGCTTCTAGTTGCAACTTTGTTGGTTTAGGCAAGACTATCATCATGCCTCGAATGTTGTCTGATCCCTGATTGGACAAAACATTTAGTGCATTACATCATACAAAAGAATTCACTAAAAATATAATGCCTATTGAATTTTAACCTTGTTAATGGACTTGAATTTTCTTATATACCAAAGAAATAAATTATATCAAGGAAAAAACCAAAAAATAAAATAGCCATTAAATTTTCCCTATGAAGAAAAGGGAAAAGGTGAATGAGACCAAGTTATACCTTATTTTCCGTTAGTACTTCAAAAGCATCCTCATAATACCAAAGTCTACTACATAGTTCTGGTTTTTGTGGTGATTCCTGTCGAACAATCTCTATACCCATTTGCTGTAGCAAGTCATGCATCCATAATTTGTTAAATTGATCAACATTTATAAGACACTTATCAATAAGATTTTGAATACCAATAATTGGGCATAGATCGCAAGAATTTAGTATATCCAATACATTATCCTTGAAATGACCCTTGAAGAAACATGCAAGATCGAGAAAAATATTTTGTTCGGTAACATCCAATCCTTTATAACTTACTTGGAGTACTTTTTGAATATCTTTGTCAGGAATCCTTTCATACTTATCTAATGTGCTTTTCCATTCCATTTCACTTCTTCCGTGCAAATTGGCACCAAGGCACCAATTATTGATAGAGCTAATGGAATGCCCTTGGCATAACATATAACTTGATTAGTAAGTTCTGAATAATCTTCCTCAAGTTTGTTTTTTTGAAAGGCATGCATAGTAAATAGTTCAAGAGCTTCATAATCACCTAATTCATTAACCATGTAAGTTGAATGACATATTCTTAAAGCATGTAACAAAAGTTTATTTCTTGTTGTTATAATGATTCGACTTCCAGAAGCAAACTAATCACATCCTCCAATCAATCTTTCTATTTGGTCTGATTTATCCACATCATTAAGAATTAAAAGAATTCATTTATTGCGAAGTATGTTCTCTATTGCAACAGCTCCTTTCAATTCACAGCACACCTTCCGTTGTCTATTCCCTAGGGTCTCACAAAGAAGCATCTCTTGTAGTTGGATAATGCCATCAAATGTCACTGACTTTTCTCTAACATTTTCCAAAAAGTAGCTTCTTTCGAAATGGTAAAATTTTTTGTTATAAACAACTTTTGCAATGGTTGTTTTACCCACTCCACCATGACCATACATACCTAACATACAAGCATCATTTGACCCAATATCTAATTGTAATATTATGGCCTCTACATGAGAATTTATTCCAACTGGGTATTTTGCAACAAATAATGGCATCCGATTTAATTTAGAATTTGAGATCTCTTCAACAATTTCTTGGATAAATTCGAATTCTGTATAGCTGCCATTCACAAAGCATACAAGACATGTAAATAGTTAGACTATAAAATTGAAATATGAACCTAAACTAAATTCAAGATGTTCAGTTTTAGCATTACGACTATTTTTTTTTTTTTAAAGTAAACCTAATTTAGTTTATAGGTCTAAGAATGATAATTTGATTAGGATTTTTTCTAATTATTTTTTTCTAGGAAATTAGTTTTAGGTTGTTGGGAAGAAATTGCATGGAAATCCAAATAGATGAGGGGCACAAACTTATTGAAACCCCACTTAATACTTGAACAAAATTATTAGGAATATCTACTAAAAATTTTTTTTAACCACATGTTAGAAAAACACCTAATTATTTGGTAAGATAATATAATATTTTGTTATCCATAATTTTAAAAACATAAAAATTATTATATAAAAAAAAAATGACAGCCATCACATAGTAATAGTTGGTTAACAATAAAATCTACTGGTCATTACAAAACTATTAAAAATTTTCTTTTTATGAGAAAAACCATTAGAACCCTTTTTTTTTTGTGGAGAAAAACCATTAGAACTTGTAAGGCATAAAAGTAGTCATTAATTATAGGAACAAACTCATGCTTGTAATGCCAACCAGATATATTGGCAGCTTCATGTAAAGCTTCCTTCCAACTTTGCACCTTCTTGTTATCCTTTAATTTTTCTTCATGTTTAGATAATGCTTCTCCAAACTTTCCTTTTTGGTTACAACTTCTGATGGATCTACGTTATAAAAAACCGGTCACACTAGTTGGTCCTTCTTCTTACACTCAACAATCTTGACAAGTTCATCTATGCACCATGTGGAGGACGCATAATTTTTAGAGAATATAATTATTGAAATTCTTGAACTTTCAATAATTTTGAGAAGTCCTGCAGAAATTTCTTCTCCCCTTTGAAGGTTATAATCAATAAAAGTGTTAATACCCCGCTGACACAAATCATTATATAAATGGCCTATAAAACCAAGAAGACGTCAAAGTTCTTGAGTTGGTGGGTGAAAGAGGAAGATGATGATGAAGATGAGCCTCCTTTTCTAGTCATAAGAGCCATTGGGAGGCTTTTTTTAGCAGATTGTTGTAAAGATCTGAAAGGAGGAGAAAGAAAACTATGAAGGGATTGTCAATATAACACAAGAAATTAAGTGAATGACAAATTAGGAAAAGGATGAATAAAAGCTAGAGGGGCCTTTAAAGGTAGCTTGCTTTGGGTGTGAGTGTGTGACTAGTAACTCTTTGCACTTTCGACGAACCAACTGATACTTTTTTTCATTGCAAGATCATGCAATTTTCCGTGTGAAACCTAAAATAAATCTTTGAACATTCTAAGCACTACAGCGGTCATTGTGAGCTGGTCAAACGGAAGGGTAATTTCGTATTCAAAGTGTGATGGAAATAATGAAGTACCTATCAAACATTTCCCACCATAGTAGTTCATTTTTTGGGAAAAAAGGGGTTAATTATCAATGTTAGCATTTTGAAAGTGGGGCCGCTCAGCACTTGGATAACTCTTTTTTATTTTTTATTTTTTTAATTCGATGATTGAGAGGAACCTGGTTTTCTTAATTCCATGAACTTTTTGAGCATGTACATCTTATTAATTAATATGTATTAGAAAGGGTTTATTTTATAGGCTTATTTTACTTTGAATTTTAAAAATAAATTACACATAAAGTACAACAATACCTATGAACAGCAAAGATTTTTTTTTTTTTTTTTTTAATTATCAATAAGTCAAAGAAAACTAGAGGAAAAAAAAATCTCACGCAAACCGACAATTACGATAAAGTTTCTCTAGCGATCACTTCAACCCAGAGATGTTTGCCAAAGCTTTGTAGGAGTTTCTTTATGTTGTCTTGCTCTGAGTCTCTCATCCTCGGTTTGTCTTCTTCTCCCTTCAATTATAACCTTCTTAAATGCCTATTTATTTATTTATTTAATAACATATTGATAAGCTAACTCAGTAAGTGCAAAAATAATTACAGATTACATAGTCTCCTATCATATAATTTGCGAAGACTATGATTGCAGACTACAATATGAGAAGGCATGGTTTGTTTGGCTAATACCAAAAAACAACATAGCAAAAGGCCAAATTGATTCTATGATTGAACACAAACTGATATTTCAGTTTTGGCCTTTTGTTTTAATTGTAAGAGCCTATTGCATTTTCAATATATAATTTTTTGTGTCAAGGATATTTAAGAAAGAAACTTGAACCATTAGATTGAGAAGTCTGTTTTACTGACAAGCCTTTAAATTTTAGTTGCTTTTTGAAGTATTTTTCTTTAATGTTTGGTTTTTCTTTATGTCTTTTAAGTTTTGGATTTCTAAAACTAAGTTAGTCTTGAAGGTGTTAGCAGTTAGCACTATTTGAAGAGTGAATTACATTGGATATAGGATCAAGAAAGTTAACTAGTTTGTGCTAAAAATTTAGAATTGGGTATTGTTAAGAGTGATTTATCTAACGAGGAGAAAAAAATAATCTATTCAAGTAGTAATTCTACACTAACAAATGCATTTAAAAAATGAGAACCATGAGAACAGAAAAGAAAGCTTGATACTTTATAACTATCACTACAAAAAAAAGGGGCTATCCCAGCGTTTTGAAAAGCGCTGGGATAGCCCCAAAAAGTGCTGGGATAGGGTCAAAATTCCTATCTCGGCGTTTTTTTTCCCGGCGCTTCAAACTACCGCTTTTTGAATGTGGGGATAGGGTTGTGCGGACCTGTACTAGCGCTGGGACAGGCCTCTTTTCATAAGGGAACGGAGAGACCTGTCCCAACGCTTTTAAAAGCACTAGGACAGGTCTTTCTCATTCCCTTATCAGAATGACCTATCCCAACGTTTTGGAGAGACCTATCCCAGCGCTTTTAGAAGCACTGGAATAGGTGAACCCTATTCTAGCACTTTCAAATGCACTGGAATAGGCCTCTTTTCATAAGGGAATGGAGAGGAAAGCGCTGAGACAGGTCATTCTCATTCCCTTATCAGAATGACCTATCCCAGCACTTTTAAAAGCGCTGGGACAGCTCATTCTCCATAATGGAAATCAGTAACCCTATCCCAGCACTTTTGGGCTTCCTATACCAGCGTTTTTGAAAAATGCCACTATAGGCCTCCTATGGCAGCGCTTTGTAAAGCGCTGACAGAAAGCGCTAGTATAGGCTTATCTATTACGGCGGTTTGTAAAAACGCCGGGAAAAAAATGCTGGGACAGGACGATTTTTTTGTAGTGTATTAAGTTTGGTCTAGAATATCAAATTTTAAGGCCTACTGTTATTGGCATCATAAAGCACGAAACAACTTACTACATTCTATTTTCATTGAATACTTGGTATTATTTTTTTATGAGAGATGGTAGTTAAATAGTATTAATGTTATAGGTTATAGCAATCTAACACTTATCATTTTGAATGCCATTTGATATTCTATTATGAATTAAATTGCCATAAAAGGCTAGGAAAAATCAATTAGCCAAAAAAAGAAAAAAGAAAAAGAGAGATCTATCTATCTTAGCATTTATCTAGAGATTGTGTTTGTGTAATGTGTAATGAACATTGACTTTACTGTGTGTTTGTTGAGTTTGCATCATCTTTACATGTTTGATAAATTATGTTTGGTCCTGCATTTTATTATTGTCATTTTTTTTTCCTCCCAAATGAAAGGCTTTGGAGTGCCATTTGTTGGGTCTAAATTGCTGAATTATTTGATTGGTTGCACTTGATGTCATATGAGCTTGTTGTACTTTTTTGTAGAATATTTGTGTGGACCGCATAACAATAGATTGTATGGATTAGGGATAGCTATTCATGATAGTGCAAGCCAATGTATATGAGCAATGTGTGTAAAATTAGAAGTAGGGAATGACCATATTGAAGTGCAAGCTATAAGATTACAGAGTGTAGTGCTTTGTGAACTTGGGGCTTCAAGAAGTTGAAGTAGAGTGTGTAGTAAAAAATTTGATAGATGAACTAAAGTTAGTTGGTCCACTAATTTGCAGATTGCCTAGATCCTTAATGATAGTAGTGGGCTTGACTCTTCTATCAAGAATATATGTTTCTCTTATCATCTTCCTCGAAGTAGCATATGAAGCAAAGAACTATATTGATGTAATATATTGGCTAAAGGAATCTCTTCCATGTATTATGAGTCTAATAGATAGTGATGTACCTGTTACTTAATATTATTAATAAAGTATACACTATAGTTTTATTCACACACACACAAAAAAAAAAAAAAAAAAAAAAAGGTGTCTCTATTAAGCAAATTTATTTTTCCAACAATCTAAAAACATTTTTAGGCATGTATGATTAGAGATTCCAAACATGTAGATACCTTTATACAAATGTATTTTTAGTGTAGTTACTCCTTTGTTTGATATTCCATGTGTACTTAGATACATTTCAATAAAGATTGTTGTTTAAAAAAAAAAAAAAAGAAATAGTCATTTTATCCATTTTAAAATCACAGTACCTTCAAGCAAAGTAACGTTTGTAATTTTTATATTTAACTATCCAATGCATTGCATGGGTTAGCGACTAGTTTTAGATAATAATAAAACAAATTTATTAATTACAACATTAAGTCATACATAATATCATACACAGCATCATACAATAGGATTTAAGGGCACTAATCCTAACAGTCTCGGTGATGGATTGTTGATTTGTCAAATTGTCCATTCTTCCTCTTCTTTTTTCTTTATTTTTTTATAAACACTCTTCCTCTTCTTGACACAATAATTTGCTGCTATAAGTTTTCAGCACTTGCTTCTAATAATAAATCAGAGTATTGCTTTTGGATATATCTGCTTAATCAGTAAATTGGCTTATCAAAGTGTATGTGTATAATTTTTGCATAATGCTAAGCATCTAAAAGTTAAATTCACTCAATCTAAGCCAATGTGCAATGATGTATGGGATGACAACATGGGTGGATTATTAGATGACAAAAGTTATCGGGTACATTACATTTCAGGCTCTACACCAGCACCACATCTTGCTGTTTTTTGTTTGGATTGGAGGGTTACTTGAGAAGAGTGGAAGGAGGCTGAAAAATATTCTCCCTCAACCTAACATAGGATTAAATTCCCACCAGTCAAATATGGGAAGCATTATTCTTTGTTGAAAACCTTGTATGTTTTAACCAAAGTAATTCCAAACTCCAAAACTATATCCACCTGTGAAAGATAGAAACCTCCCAGATATATATATATTTTATAGATTATAAATGAGTTTTATCACATGAACTTATTTGCGTATATCGGCATGTATATCTGTCTTGTTTATCACATGCAGGTATAGATAGAAGGGAAGCTTATTTGATTTCTTCTCTCCATTTGTGACAGTTGGATTGGTCAATTGTAGCCTGATTTCTATTGAACTGTAGATTGGTGACTAGCTCTATGGCTAACCATCTTCTTTTTGTTCTCTTTATCAGCCTCCTCTTTGCCTATATCAATGCTGTTAGAAATACTGAAAGATTGTATTGTATTTCATATTAAAAAAATATACATCAGTGCCCTTATATAGGAGGTATATGTGTGTGGTACAAGTAAGCATGTGTGCAGTACAAGTAAAGTGTAGTACAAATACAAGTGTGCTATACAAGTAATCTAACCAGGCCTAAAGCCCATAACATAATATACGTTAACAGCCCCTCTCAAACTCAAGGTGGATGTGAGACCAGATTGAGGTTGTCAACCAAATCACCAGTGTGTCCCTTAGGAAGTGACTTGGTGAAGATATTTGCAAGTTGATATTTGGAGGAGATAGAGAAAAGCTTGAGAGTGCCCCTCAGGTATCGAAGAATGCACAAAACAGCAGCATAGTGAGTTGATCGTGGAGCAAATAGATACTGGCTCACCTGACGAACAACATAGGAGACATCTGGACAAGTAATTGTGAGATAAACTAGGTTGCCAACCAATCATCTGTAAAGAGAACGATTAGACAATGGTTTCCCCCCCAAAGGTGTCAGATGCGCATTAAGTTCAACTGAAGTATCAACAGTCTTGCTGTCAGTGAGTCCAACTCGAGACAGAAGGTCAGAAGCATACTTGGCTTGAGTAATATAAAGACCATCTGTGGAATGAGTAATTTCAAGACCCAAGAAATAGCTAAGATGTCCAAGATCTTTCATCTCAAACTGCTGACTGAGAAAACCCTTGAGTTCTTGAATGCCACTAAGGTCATCACCAATTATGATCATATCATCCACATATAGAAGAAGCAAAATGGTGCCTTTATCAGTACGACGAAGAAATAAGGCAGAATCATACGGACTGGCAGTGTAACCCAAGCGAAAGATAGTGGAGCTGAACTTGGCAAACCAAGCTTATGGAGCTTATTTAAGATCATAAAGAGCATGTCGAAGACAACAAACCTTGTTTGATTCAACAAAGAGACCAGAAGGAGGTTGCATATAGACTTCTTCACTCAGATCCCCATTAAGGAAAGCATTTTTAACATCTATCTGAAAAAGATCCCATTTACTAGTAGCAGTAATAGCTAAGAAGGCACGAACAGATGAGATACAAGCAATTGGAGCAAAGGTCTCTTCATAATCAATCCCATACTCCTGTGTAAAACCTTTTGCAACAAGACAAGCCTTGTAGCGCTCAATGGACCCATCAAAGTGAGTCTTGATCTTATAGGTCCACTTACAACCAACCACAGACTGTCTAAGAGGGAGAGTGACCAGATCCCAAGTATGGTTTTTGGTTACTGCATCAAGTTCCTCTTTCAATGCAGTTTGCCATAAAGGGTCAGTGGAGGCCTCACGATAGGTTTAAGGCTCGTGAAGTGTAATAAGGGCAGTGTAACAATGATAGTCAAGTAAATATGTAGGAATGGATCTTACCCGGGTTGAGTGGCGAGGACGAATGTCTTGTGGAGGATCTTCAGCCGGAGCAGGAGCAGGGGACCCAGTCTTAAGGTGTGGTAGCTCATCTTCAACCTATCTAAGGGAAGCATTAAAAATATCTAGAGAGAAGTCCAAATGATGATCAAAAGTATTTGTAGAAGGAACAAGAGACTGATCTGAAAAGATTTCTAAAACAGAGGAGGTAGTTAGGGAAGAATGAAGGTGAGAGAGTTCAACAAACAATCGGTGTTCCCAAAAGACAATATTATGAGAAACACGAAGGCGATGAGAGATGGGATCATAACACCTATACCTTTTTTGAGTTTCGCCATAACTAAGGAAACAACAAAGTCTAGATCGAGGCTCAAGTTTGTTGTGCTCATGAGGCTGAAAAAGAACAAAACAAGCAGATCTAAAGGAGCGAAGGTGATGATAGTCAAGGGGTGACCCAAAGAGACGCTCATACGGAGTCTGATTATGGATGACAACCCTTAGAATGCGATTAATCATATGAATAGCATGAAGAGCAGCTTCACCCCAAAATGGAATAGGAACTTTGGCAAAAAGAAGAAGAGCATGAACAGTGTCAAGAATATGACGAAGTTTTCTTTCGGCTCGACTATTTTGCTGAAAGGTACCTGGACAAGTTAGATGATATACAGTACCATAGGAATGTAACAGAGCTTGAAATGCATATTAAGTATATTTAAGAGTATTACTAGATCGAAAAGTTTTGATACGTTTGGAGAATTGTGTTTCAACCATTTTTGCAAAGTTGTTGTATATTGGTAAAATTTTAGAATGAGATTTCATAGGAAAGATCCAACTATAATGAGAATAATCATCAATAATAACAACAAAATATCGACAATACAAGCAACAGGAGAAGGTCCCCAAATATCAGAATGAATTAACTCAAAAATACTATTAGAAATGGATTCACTGTTATTAAAAGGCAAAGCTGGCTGTTTTCCTAACTAACATGAAGTACAATCAAAATTGTCTTTAGACACAGAACCCAACAGACCCATAGAAGCTAACTGTTGTACTCGAGAAGATGATGCATGACCAAGACGAGAATGCCAAAATGTGAGAAAAGGTAAGGAAGAAACTACAGCAGTTGCAGCAGTAACAGAAACAGGAGCAATAGGTGGAAGATGAAGATTGTCCATGGGAAACATACACCCAACTCTAGGATCGGTCTCAAGCTCCTGCCCCGTCCTCGGATCCTGCACAATACACTCAGAATAGTAAAAAATAAGGCGATAACGTAGTTCAACTAATTGTCCCACAGAGCACAAATTATAGGATAGGTCAGGTACATGGAAGACTCTAGGAACAGAGAGGTTGGAGGTTGAAAAAAAACCTAGACTATTCCCATGCATGGTGAAACCATCAGCTATATGAATATTTAGAGGATGTGGTATAGGGTCAAGTTTGGAGAATAGGAACGAGTGAGGTGTCATGTGACTGCAGCAGGCAGAATAAAAAAGCCAAGTTTGAGACTTACCTGGTAGAACTGAGAGAGCAGTGGAAAGAGATGCATTACCAGCCATACGAATAGCCTAAGCTATGATCTCTTATAGTTCAGTGAGGGAGATGTTGATAATGGATCCAGAAGACTGGGACTCAGCTGAAATGGAACGCATTAGCGGAGTAGACTCAGTATGAGCAACAGTAGCAGTAGATTTGTTGTGATGATAACAAGTCTCAATAGTGTGGCCAGGACACTTGCAATAGTTATAAAACTTTTTGTTGGTCTACTTGAGATGATTGCTAGAGTCAGAGGAATCACCTGATTGCTGAGGTTGCTCTATGGGCGGAGCAGAAGGAGTAATGGCCAGAACATTGAGCTTATTCTGGGCTTAAAGGGTTGCAAGATGAGCTTCTTTTCTAACCAACTCGTTCACAGCAGTATCAAGAGAGGGAAAAGGACTGCGATTAAGAAGCTGACCTCAAATGGGCTCAAAGTCCTTATAAAGTGACATCAGTAATTTATAAAGGCGAAATTCATCTCTAATGGTAGCATATTGCTGAGCATCCTTTAAGCATGCCCAAGTTTGATTAGAAAGGTCAATTTGGTCCCAAATAAAGCGAAGCTGATCATAGTAGTCATTGATGGACTACCCTGGTTCTTGCTTGAGTTAATGCAATTCAACCACTAACTGATATTTCATGGATTCGTGAGTAGTGGAGTACCTTTTGGCCAACATATCCCATGCTGATTTTGCATCATCAAAGCTGCCCAACAAATTGGAGATAGAGAGAATGGAAGTGTTTTGAATCCATGTAAGGATCATATGGTTATGACTATCCCATTCAATCATGCGACCAAGGAAAGCAACATCTTCTTCATCGACTCCTTTGACAAGAATAGTGATTGCACTAGTACAATAGTATTGATGGGGCGAGGAACAAAAACATTTTTTTTTTATCCATTTAGAGAAACAATATGCAAAAACAGACTACAAACATGAAATCTATGCGAAAAACTGGGTAAGGAGAACCTGGATTGAAAATGTCAACCCTGGAAAAAAGTCAATAGTCAAAGTCAACTGTCGATCAAAGTCAATGGTCAATGGTCAAAAGTCAACGGCCAGCAGGATGACATGGCACTGACATCAGCAGATGACTGGATGCTGACGTAGCTAAAGCTGACATGGCATTGATGACGTCACGGGTGACGTCAGTTGGAGTTGAGGACGGCGCGTAGGGCGCGTGGTGTGCTGACGTAGAATTTTTGGGCGGCGCGTGAGGGCGCGTGGCGTCTCCGGTGACTGCGAGGCTTTCACCAACGTGTAGATCGGATGAAGATGATCTTAGTGATACCTCTAGAAATGCAATCGGAGCAGTATGAACGGCAGTGACGACACGTGTAGTAATCTGTGCGGTGTAGAACTCCTCAACGACAGTGGCTACAGGTCCGAAACTCTAAGACAATGGCTGGAAGACGTCGAAGGTTCAACGGCGAAAGGCTGCGGCGACTATTGTGACGGCGGAAGCGATGTTGAGAATGGAGTAACACCAATAAAGACAAGGCTGCTAAGAAAAGGTCAGAGTAGTGACTCTGATACCATATTAGAAATACTGAAAGATTGTATTGTATTTCATAATCAAAGAATATACATTAGTGCCTTTATATAGGAGGCATATATGTGCAGTACAAGTAAACATATGTGTGCGGTACAAGTAAAGTGTAGTACAAGTACAAGTGTGCTATACGAGTAATTTAACCGGGCCTAAAGCCTATAACATAATATACGTTAACAAATGCCAATTCTCTAGAACCAAGAAACACTACTTGTCCCACTTTCAATTGTGGTAATGGTTTCATTATTGGCCCCCCATTCTGCCAACATCCTAAAGCTTTAGCATTGTACTGGATACGCAGGATTCCGCATCACATGCAAAAACCCAACCCTCTACCTATCTAATCACCCCTACAATGTAAGAACAATCAACTTTAATGATAATACCATCACCCTCGACTACCTTGAAGTAGTTGTTGGATCTAAAGAATGCCCAATAATAACTCATGATGTCATCCTAAACACTTCTTATTTGAACTATACTTCGGAGAACATAATGTTACAGTTCTTTTATAACTGCACATCATATCCCGACCCCGATCATTCCATAAAATGTCTTCAGTACGCTGATATGCTCTCATTCATGTACAAAGTGGGAAAGATTTCAGAGTTGGATCTGCCAGCAGGGTGCACGTCCGTTGTGACTGTCCCAGTAATTGCAGGGCCAATTACAAAAGCAGCTGCTGGAATTTCAGCCTTGCAATATGAGCTCAAGTTGACATGGTAGTCTGATGATGTATGCCAATATTGTGAGCTCTCCAAAGGAATCTGCACAATTGATCGCGGTGTTTTCGGTTGCCATTGTAATGGAATAATGCACCCACGTACCTGTCATGATAAAAAGTATTTACTTCTACTTAATTTGCATTTTACTTTTTGGTGTATAGCCAATTTGCCTTATTAAGATGATAATTAAACTATCAAATCATACTATTTAGCTACAATAAAGTCCCAAATTTTGTACATGTTTGGCAGTGATGAGTTTTTAATTGAGTTGTATTTTGGATTTATAGGAAATGATGCATTTGCAATCTTAATGCTGGTGTACCTATTCCTGCTAAATAGGTTCTTCTTTCTTATGATATGAATAAAATTTGAGCATGAATCTAAAAACACGAAATGCCAAGTATAGAAGCCCATTACTATACCAAGTTTAACTTTCTAGCTTTGTGGTTTCTCCCCTCTCATAGGAGCTCTCCCTCTCACACTAGGCAAGTATTCCCAGTCGTTTAGGTGAAAACCTATTCCTATTCAAATTCCCCATGGCTTTTGACATGGAGAAAGTGTTTCCTGGAATTTGGACAGTCCCATGCTACCACTCAATAGTGGGAGAAAAGGATATCCCCACAAACTGTGAAGTTTGACTACAGTAGCATGTGGATACAAGTTTGGGTTTCCTGTAGACATGTAGAGCTATTAAGGATTGGTAAGAGAATGGGTCGATTGTTGGAAGTAGATCAACAACGAAGCTTCAGGGGGCATTCTACTAATATGGGACACAAGGGTAGGAAGTAGTGACCAAGATTGACCAAGAAAGTAGATTAAAAAATGTAGCTGGACAATTTTGTTTGGGTGTTCGCTATAGCATGTGGTCCTAATGTGGATACAGGCATAAGAAATTTATGGGAGCAGCAAGCTAGTGTATAAAACTAGTGGGGAGATCTGTGCAGTTTAGGAGACGATTTTAATGTACTAGATTTCAGAGCAACAGAGCAAGAAACACCAGGGTGACCTCAGCCTCAGGTCCTCGGGTATGTGGGAACTTTCAAATTTTATCTTTATGTTAGGCTTGGTATATCTTCCTTTAGAAGGGGTTGTTTTCACATGGTCTAATAATCACAATCCTCCTTCTATGTCAAGGATCAATAGGTTCTTGGTTTATCAGACCAATTCTCCTAGATGGTAAAGGTATGTATTAGCAATGAAAGTGGGTCTTTCAAATTTGAGAACATGTGGCTTAAAGCGGAAGGCTTTGTGGAACAAGTTAGGTGGCAGTGGGCAGTTATAATAATCACGGGCTCTCCAGGTTCTATTTTGGCTCAAAAATAAAGTTAATGAAGTCCGGTTTGAAATTTTGGAATAAGGTGTTGATAATGTGGGAGAACAAAAGAATATTTAGGTGGAAGAAGTTAGGCTACTGGACAGATTAGATTAGGAGATATTACTGTCACCTGTGCAGAGAGAATGCCAAGGTAGAGTCAGAAAGAATGATGCTCTCAAAGGAAACCAACTAGATCCAAAAGTCTCTGGCTATTTGGTTGAAAGAAGGAGATATCAATATGGCTTTCTTTAGTTTTTGTTCAAAATGCATTTTGGTATTTTTTTCTTCAAACTGGTTCAGAGACTGTTTTGCGAGAAACTCGCGACTTAGAGCTTCCCACAAAATGTGCTTAAGGGAAATTAAAAAGTCACATTTTCATATAGAATGTCTCACTACTATCTCGCGACTATTTTGAGACTAAAATCTTCTCACAAAATAGTTTTAGGCAAAAACTGGAAATTTTTCAATTTCACACAAAGGCTATTGCGATTGTCTCGCAATATTTTCACATCTAAAAGCTTCAGTGTCTCACGACTAATCTCGCGACTGCCTAACTTGCGAAAAAACACGTTTTTCAGTTTTTATGTAGCAGATGTGACAGTTTTTCAAACACTTTGTTTTTCCCTTGCACTGCCTCTCTCGAACCCCCTTCAACCCAAAATCTCTTTTCACTCAAACCCCATCATTTTCAAGCAAAAATCTCTACAAAATCACTTCAAGGTATGTTTTCCTAAACATTGTTTTCATTTTTGTCTTAGATTAGGTAGATTTTAGCTTAGGGTTTTGAAAATTGGGGATTTTCGAAAAATTGGGTTGGGGTTCCTATTTTTTGTGACAATTTTTTCAAAATTTTGATTGGGCTAAATCCCATTTGCTGTGTTTATATTTGTGTTGGCCCCATGACGCATTCTAATCATGTATTGAGGCAGATTTCATCTTGTTCATGCATTATTCATAGGTGTTGCTCACTATTGCATATTAGGTGTTTTGACAGAATGTCCTAGTGACATCCTTGTATTGAATTGGACTTAAATGAGTTCCAATAATTGGGTTTCCTTTTGATTGAACATGCTAGACATGTTTTGATCAATGGGAGTGTCTTTTACTCACTTTAACTTTTTTGTGCCTCATTGCCATGCCTTGCACACACTAGGCACACACTATGCATCACCTGCTGCTCTCACATGCATCAGCTCATGCACACACATGCACAACACATGCACACATGCACAGTCACTTAATTTCATGCATTGTGTTTATGTTTACATTTTTTAACTATTATAGCTTGTTGTTTTTGAGTTGGTTATACTCTGTTTAAGCTATTTTACTTTATTTTGGACTAACTTGAATCTAATCAAGTTTTGTGTTCTGCTTTGTGTCTGTGCACTTGTTTCTAGTCTTCATTCTATGTGTAAATGTGTAGATGTCTTTGTTTAAAAGCTCAGCTATGAAAGGAGGCAGTAGCAAAGGGAAAGAGCCGGTGATTGATGTTGATGACCCTACACCAAGGTCAAAGATGACTCGTTTTTCAACGAAAGTGTGAGACCCTGAATTGTTTAGATCTTATACTACATTTCAAACCTATACGAACTACTTTTGAGATGCTCCATTGCTGGTTGAAAGGGTCGTTGATCAGTCATCTCTTTTAGACACTAATATTCCCACATGGTTTGCCACCAAGGATTGGAACTTTATTCTCTCAAATCTTGAGGATGCATACGAAAACTTGGTGAAAGAATTTGATGCCAATGCCATTGTTGAAGGAGAGGAAATCAAGTGCTGGGTAAGAGGAAAGCGATTCTCAGTTACACTTGTCTACCAAGCCGAGATTCTACACATCAACAGGTCAATTTTACCTATCCCACTAGTATATGATGAACCAAATCTGGATGAGGAGGTTCTTCGGGAAGCTTTAAGAGCTAATTTGGAATTCTCCTCCAATTGGAAGTCAATAAGTGTGGCATCACTTTCTCCCGAATTAAGGCTGCTCACAATGATCACGTGTAGCAACCTCAATCCTCTGTCTAGCACCAGTTACATGAATCTCGGTTGAGCATTATTCTTGCATGATCTGATCACTAATGTGGAGATTGATGTGTATTCTCATATTTTCCACATTTTGGCAAAAACGGTTGAACGGATTGTTTCAAGGAATTATATTCCTTTCTATTGCCTTATCTCAAGGATTTTGAAGCTTAAAGGTGTGCATCCTTTAGAAGATGAGCGCCCATATCCAAGACCAAGTCCAATTAATATCCGCACTCTCCATGCAAGAATGAGTCACACCAAGAAGAGTACCAAGCAAGAAAGTCATGCTACTCAAGGAAGCTCAAGCTTTACCTCCCATGTTTATGATGAACAGCTAGACAACATCATGGCTATCGTCCAAGAGATCACTACCAAAATATCCGAACTAGCTACCATCATGCACCTCCCAACACATTCATTTCGACACCAAGTTCACATCTCTCCAAACTCAAATGGACCAAATTCAGTGGAAGCTAGAGGAACATGAAGACTAGCTATTCCATGACAAAAAGGGGGAGATGGTGTCATTGACAGGGGGAGTGTAGTGATAGGGGGAGGAGAAGCTATAAGGGTGAGTGTCGTGATAAGGGGAGGAGAAGCTAGTAACTGCTGGTTTATTATTTTTATTGTTTAAGCTTAAAGTTTCAGTACTTTGTTCTTATATTGTTTTACCTTACTACTTTTGTAGCATTTTTTTTGTACTTTTAAGATATTGCTAATATGTCTTAAGTACCTCGCTCTTGTGCCCTAGTAGGATCTTGATTCCTCGATGCAAATACTTTGTGTATTTTGTATTGGTTGAGTGTTGGACATGCAAATTGATCATTGTGATTGGTCTTCATTGCATGCATGTCCGGATGAGCACTTTTCTTGCTAAATGTTCATTATGGTCATTCTTTATGACTGGTCTTGTTTGATCAAGCTATTGCTTGCATGATATATAGTGTTTTTCAAACTTGATCGCATTTTACTTGCTCATATACATACCTTGTATTCAACTTGTCATAAGCTTAATGAAAGTTTTGTTTGTGTGCGAGTGTTTCAGGTTACAGGTATATACGTGCAAGTGATTCACAGCTTCTAGATTAGGTGTGAGTGAGTTTTGCCACTGTTCCCAAACTCACGTTTAAGTCTAGAGTCTGTTTTAGGGGTTTTGTCACGGAATAGCCAAGGGGGAGATTGTAAAGTTGTAATTTACAACTATGTATTTTGTTGGCTTTAATTTCGTAACAAATTTGATTGTAATTCTATTCAATCTTTTATACCCTGTATTTATTATAGGACTTTATTATAAGGGTTGTGTAATAGAGAGAGAGTTTGTGAAGACTCAAGCAATTAAAGACAGAAGAGTTTTCGCGAGTAGCTCACGACTAAGCATCTCGCAAAAAGATGCATGTGCCCTGCATATGACTGGAATGTGAAGAGACGAGACAGATGGAGATAGCTGTGTTTCGCAAGTAGCTCACGAGTAAGGCTTTCCCATGAGACACCCGCGAAATATTCTGTTTTGCCAAACTGTCATTCTGATACACACTTTCTGTGCCTACACTATTTATACCCACACCACCCACAGATGTTGAGGAGTGCTTTAGAGAGAAAACCCTAGCCACAAACCTTATGAGTTAGAGATTGTTATACCCACATATCTTAACACATTTGTTTGTGGATTTTCCTCAACTCCTACCTCTTAATTTCCATATTATCGAGAGGTTAATAGCCCAAAACACTTACCACACTCTTTTAGAGTGTTCAGTGAAGTTTTGGTGCTGCTGGGAAGTATTGAAAGAAATCAAGGATGGCAGATGCAACATGAAGCTTATTGCGGGATCTAGAGAGTTAAACAAGACACAGTTCCAAGTAGCCTTGTTGGAGTAGGAGCTTGGAAGGCTTAGATACATCGGGTAGATTAGGCTTGGAGGATCTCTTACTAACTCATGTATCCCAACAGATTGTCTAATGAATCGATTACCGCTTGGAGGGCAGCAGAGAGGTTTATGCCGAGGGTTTCGGTTTCCTCTTCGATAACACATCGTTGTGTTGTCTTTGTTTTTTGCATCCTTCTTCCCTACTCTTTTAGTTTTCATATTATTGCTGTGGTATATTGAATATGGCTTAGAGTAGTTTATTTTTTCATCACTCACTTTTACTCTATTCCACACTTAGTATAAGTTAGTAAAATCTATTGAGCCGTAATTTTTTAACTTGGGGTCTAAACAGCTCTTGTGTTTTCACACATTTTAGAGCATTAAAAAATTACTACGAATTTCTTCTAAATAAAATTTTAAACTACATGTTAGAAAAACTCCTAATTATTTGGTAAAATAATCTAATATTTTGTTATTTTATTTTTACTATTGAGCCATAGCTAACTGCCTTAGTAGAAGATATGACGAAAAAATTATCCATAATTTGGAAAAACATAAAAATAAAAAATAAAAAAGGGCAGGCATCACATGGTAGCAGGTGTTTTAACAATAAAATCTATTGGTCATTACAAAACTATTAAATCTTTTCTTTTTATGAGAAAAACCATTATAATTTTTTTTTAATGAGAAAAACCATTAGAACTTGTAAGGCATAAATGTAGTCATTAAATATAGGAACACACTCATGCTTGTAATGCCAATCAAACACCGAGGAATAATCTTTCTTTCTACAACAAGGAAGCCCAAATTAATTTTTCCTTCTTCAACTAGGAAACCTTATTGACTTTCTAAGTCACAAATGGAATTTGAGGCAATTTCCCAACAATCTCCACCTTGACTCAAATTCCATCAATTTTCCTTAACTATCTTCTTTCCTTTTGGGATTGCTCCACCTTAATCAAGTAGTCCTCGTTTCCTCTTGGAATAACTCCACCTTAATCAAAGCAATTCCTTCTCTTCCATCTTAATTCACAGAAAGAGTCATCCACTAAATCAACCAAGCTCTAATACCACTGTGGTCTTTTCTTTCACAACATTGTGTGCAACTAATCTTGATAGAGTTAATCCAATATCTAAAGTCTGTTGCATCAAACTTTTCAATTCCTGAAGCCTTGCCTTCTTCTCCAACCATCACTTCTACTCTAACCTTGGCTCTAATACCACTTGTTGATTCAAAAATAATATTATCAATAATATTAGCAATCCAAAATAACAATCACACACAAAAACACAAAATTTACGTGGAAAACCCTTTCTCTTTGAAGAGAAAAACCATGGGACAAACCCCGAATATTTTCACTATTTATCAAATCAATTACAATAATTCTTGTGTATGTCTTAAGGCTAAAGAAAGATCTCTCTTATTTTTCTTTGCCCTCACACACACTCCCTTTGTGTCTTGAAGGTCGTAACACTTTGTTCTATCCTCCTTAGCAATCTCATTGAAAGCCTTAACTCTTTACTCTCTCCTCTTTGGCTATCTCATCAAAGGCTGCAACATTTTTCTCTCTCTTTCCTTTTGCATTCCTCCCAAGCAAAAATCCTTTTTTTCTCTCTCTTGGTTTCACGCTCTATTTTCTCTCTCCCCATATGGAGGACCCTTGGACCAAAAGCCATCAAATTCTTTGTAGCATTGTCTATTTATAAGACTTTTTTCTTATTCCCTCTTGGACTAGGAATACATTACCTCTTTAACAAGGAATTTATTCTCTCTTAAACTAGGAATACATTACCTCTTTAATAAGGAATAGACTTCCTTCCACACCTAGGAATAGTCTTTCCTTCTACAACAAGGAAACCCAAATCAATTTTTCCTTACATTTCCATGAATTTTATACAAAATTAAATGAGGTAGTGAAATCTATTTTGAGTTTTCAACCTAGACAAGAAAATCCTCAAGCAAAGAATTGTCAAAAACATTATGCAATGTTTCCCTATAAGGTTCCGACCCTAGGTCACTACTATTGAGAAAAAGTAAGGACCTTGACTCTGTCAAGATAGAGGATTTAGTTGGTTCACTTCAAACCTTCGTCACTTTGCCTTAACCTAAGAGGATAGAATTCACAATAGTTAATTTTTTTATATAATGTGTCGAGTTAAGAAGTTGCTTTAGGAATTCAAGTTTCAGAAGACTCGCTCGAACAATCAAGATAGAAAGTTTGTTTGACCTCGCTCAAGCAAGATTATTGAAAACAGTATATATATACTTTGTTGAACCACATTTTTAACCTATCTTTCTCATACATAAATGCCGCCCTTGTTGCACTCATTTTTATTAGGTGAGAGGCAGCCGTATCACTACCCTTGCAAGAACCAAAGTTTCTTGAGCCTGAACTTCAAAAAACCTAACCGTTGAGTGTTTTTCTCCTTGAGGTTTGCTCCTAGAATTTCTCCAAGCAGTGTTTTATTCAAACACAGAATTTGTTGGCCCTACTTGTTTGATCATTTTGTAGGTTGTTGTCGACGAGTTTGTTCATGGAAGAGATTTAAGAGTGATGGAAATTTATTTTGTGAAATTAGTAAGGGTGGTATCATTTTGCAGGGCTAACGGCAATTCAAGTAATAGAAATGAATGGAAGTGTTAGATTGAATATGATTTGAAGAGGATGAAATTGAAAAACATTAATCTTTCGGGATCAAATAACAAATAACTTAAACTTGAAGACTGTAAAATGTAATTTAAAGTAAATAAGAAGGAAAGAGAGAAAAATATTAGCTGATCAAGCAAAAGAGAAGACCTGTTAAAAAAGTGATTATTAGATACTTCCGAAGTGCGGTGATGTAATGCTTTATCCTCTAACATTTATGGTAGGTCTCATTAATTAAATTTATGGTGAGATCTACCATAAAGGAGGGAGCACTACATCATCTTAATCTAGAAAGTATCTTATACTTTTTTTTTTTTTTTTCCATTTAAAAAGAATAAAAAGTAGTTTTCATAAGAGAGAAAAGATGAGGAAAGGAGTGATCGAAGAAAAAGGAAAAATAAAAGAGAAGGGAGATTGATTAAAAAATAGAAAGAAGCAAAGTAAAAAGTAGATTCCACTTAAAAGAAAAGTAGTGGGGGAGAGGAAAAAAAAAAAGTAAGAAAAAAGAGAACTATTGAAAAAAAAAAAAAAAAGATGACTAATTAATAATTATGATAAGAAAGAGGAGGAAAAAAAAAGGAGTGAGAAGGAGACAAAAGGGAGGCGGCTGTAAAATTATAAAATAAAAATAAAAGGAGAGAAAAGATAAAAAAAGAAAGAGAGAGGGAGATAAAGAAAAAGGAAAAAAGAGAATGAGAAAGAATATATTATAAATATATTTTTTTTAAAGGAATAAAGAGAGAAGAAAGAGGAGGCTGACAAAAAAGAAGAAAAAAGATAAAGCAGAGAGACAAAAGAAGAAAAACAAAAGAGAAGGAGATAAAAAAGGGAGGGTATAAAATAAGAGAAAAGATAAAAGAAATATGACTAAAAAAGTATGAAAAGAAAAAGATCAGAAAGCCAATTTTTTATGTCATGTTTAATTTATCAAAATGTTCCTTAACGATGGGAATATTCTACTGGCGAAATAGTCTTGGGGTGTATATAACGTAGAATGAGCTTTAGCAAAACATGTACTAAAAACACTTGCATGCATTATGTATGATGTATCTCTGAAAGTTTTTCTCAGCTCTTGCAACTTTTCTCTGGACATGGAATGTTTTTCTCAGCACTTCCAATGTATGTCTGAGAAGTTTTTCCCAACACAAGGGAGATTCTAGTTTTTGGTTTGTCTAAGTTAAGTTTTCGGTGTTTTATTTGTTTAAAACGAAATCAAAAAATGGTCTTAATATATTATTTAATGGGCAAAGTAAACAAATAAGCTACTTTTTATTTTGTTTTTAGTTAATGATGTGTTTACCACTTACCAGTTAAACTAGGTTACCAGCTGACTAGAATCCACAACTGCCAAAAAAAGCTAAGTTTGTTTTCTTTTCTTTTTTTTGGTTTTTATTTAATGATTTTTTACCAATTAAGTTTTGACATGTCACATTATATTCCATGTTTTCTTTTTTAATTTAACATTTTTGACATTTAGGTTATACAATAACATTTTTTTTTTTCCAAAATACAGTAACATGTTGACAAATGTTAATGACAATGTTAACACATGTAACAATGAACATTAACTCCAAAATAGACATCATACCTTCAAAAACTTCAAAGCATCATAGAAGGATCGTAATCAAAACACGTTCATATGTTTCCTTATATGTCCATAAATTACACGGAAGAGTCCCATAAATTTTTTTAGTTGAATGCATGCATGCACTGATCCAACTAAGCCATCATAAGTTTGTCAAACCCTTTCATTAGTTTAGGAACTAATGTATTAGAACTTCACTTTGTATTTGTTGGCAAACCATGATCAAAACATAGAGTCTAGGTTGTGTCTTGCTCAAAGTTTGGTTTGTTGTAAATTTGAAATCAAGTAATTGCAGGAATTACTATTCAAAATCTGCAAGGCTCGATCAATTAAAAATTAGACTCAATCGATCGAAACACCTGCATTAGTAATTTTCTGCAGAATTATTAAACCAGCCCAAGTCCATGTGACATGTAGGGTTAAGTGTTTCACTCCAAATATAAAAGGAAAAACCCTAACTACGTTTTAGAAGTCATTGTTGAGTTATATGTTGAATCTTTTGTGAGATCTGAGAGGTGTTTACCTTCATACACACACATAGAGTTATCAAGATCAAGATTCATGTCAAGAGCTTGACAATTGCTTCAGTTGCTGCATAAAGAACTTTCAAGAACATCTAAAACCTTTGAGTGGAATCTCAAAATCACAAGTAGGAGAACTTGTGGTTGCTGGAGATTAAGGAAAGAAGTAGTCCGTGGACTCAGAGCTGTCACGTGGTCATGGTAGTAAGTTTTCTACATGAGATAGCAATAGGATGTTAGTGGTCTAAATCTTTTTGTACAAACTTCATTTCTTTCATAATTGATCTGTTTTTACCTTGAAGATAGTTAGGTTAAATCATCCCCATATTTTTTACCGGTTATGTTTTTTTGGGTCATCAGATCTGTGTGTTCTTTTTTTTCCGCATTATACCTGTTTTACACATAATGGTTTAACCTAGATTTACTTAACAAAATTGTTAATCAACTTGGCTTAATATAAGGTTAAACATATTGTGTTAAGGGGTCTAAAAACTTAACAAGTGGTATTAGAGCAAGTTAGCTCTTGTGTTAGATCTCTTGATCTAAGAGTTGATCCTTGACCCCTGTTGTCATGGAACACAATCACTCTCTTGTGATCCTTCTTCACTTTGATGGGAATAACTATGCTTATCGGAAAGTAAGGACGAAAGCATGCTTCCTGAATCTATAGATGAGAGAGTGTAGAATTCCGTTGACTACAGATGGGAGAAACTGACTATTCCTGTTAGTGAGTGGTCAACGTCCCAAAAAGAAACAGCCGCTTTTAATAGCAAAGTCATAAACGCTATTTTTAATGCTGTTTCTATGGAGGAGTTTAGGAGAATCTCAAATGTTAAAGTTGTTCATACTGCTTGGAAAATTCCCCAAACTGTGCATGAAGGCACAAAGGCAGTTAAAATAAACAAGTTACAGCAGTTAACGACTAGATTTAAAAGCATTAGGATGTATGATGATAAAAGTTTTGATGAATTTTATGCCAAACTTAATGATATTATTAATTATGCATATAATTTGGGTGAAATTTATGATTAACCTAAGATTGTTAGGAAGATACTTAGGTCCTTAACTGAGGACTTTAGACCCAAAGTGATTGCCATTACTGAAAGCAAGGATGTGGACTCCATCCTTGTTGATGAGCTTGTAGGATCTCTTCAATCCTATGAGTTAGACCTATCCAAAACAAAAAAAAAAAAATCCAAATTAATGGCTCTTAAGTCAATTGATGATGTTGATGATAATGGATTTGATGATGAACTCTCTTCTACAGAGATTGCATATCTTGTCAAGAACTTTAGAAACTTTCTTAAGAATAACAACATAAGAGCAAGAGGTAGAAACAATACTAAACCTAAGAATTTTAAGAAAAATGAACCAACTAAAATCAATAACGCTGAAAAATAAAAATAAGAAGTTGGTCAATCTTCTAATAATTCTTTAGGTCAACAATGTTTTGGTTGTCAAGGGTATGGTCATGTGAAATTTGAATGTTCGACATTCTTGAAATCAAAGGGTAAAGCTATGGTTGTAACCCTTAGTGATGGTGAAGTTTCTGATCACGAGTTTGGAAGTGATGAAGATGGAAACTTTTTTGCCTTTACAGTTACTGCTGTAGTTGATGAAAATGTTCTGGTTGAAGAGAACCTTTTTGATGGGAAACTCTCTGAGTGTGCTGACTTGCAAAAAGCTTATAATAAGTTATGCAAGGTTGCTGCAAAGCATGCAATGAGTGTAAAGTTAGGGCTAAAGAAGATTGCCACTCTTGAACTTGAAAAGAAAAACTTATTGTTGAATTTATTTGATGCTAATGAACTAGTTAATACGGTGAAGATTGAAAATATGATGTTGTTTGATAAGATTAAGAACCTAGAACTAGAATTATTTGTTGCTAGAGAACAAACAAATAGGTCTGCTGGTTCTAAACTTGATCACATGTTAAGTGTTCAAAAGTCTCCCTTAGATAAAACGGGTTTAGCTTTTGTTGATTGCATCTCTATGTTTGAAAAACATTCCCTAAGGAAAAGAAGCATGATAGACCTTTGTGGGTTCGTCATTTTTGTGAAAAGGCTAGGCATACTCTCTAAAATATATATATATATACAATTTGGCTACAAGCTTAATTGAAAACTTGGGCTACAACACACAATAAAAGATGATATGTGTCCCTATCATATGCAATATTGTATTGCACATGATAAACACACATACCATCTTCCTATTATGGGTTGAATCCTAAAACTCTAACCGAGTTTGAAACCAAATTTTGTTCATCCATATATATTTTATCTCTTACCACTTTACTTTTTGTTTGGTGTACAACCTTGCCACTTTACTTGGTTTATATTGTAATCCTAGGGCTCTAAATGATCCAAGCTGTTCAAAATGACTCGGCCTTGGTTCAATAAAAACTTCCACTCTATTTGTTTCAATGGAAAACTTTGCATAAAAATGGTTTTTTGTGTTTTCTAACATTTGGTAGCATCAGAAATACTGAGTTAATGGAAAACTATCTTTGGTTAACAAAAAAAGTATAGCTTATTTTTAGAGATTATTTTCCTCTAAATATTTTTGGAAAACAACTCCATCTCACAACAAGCTAAATAAGAGAAGTTATGAGATTGTTTTTCAACTTATTTTAGGTTGCTACCAAACATAGGAAAATGAAATTGTTTTATAAAAAATACTTTTTGAAAAATGACTCAATCATTTTTTAGAAAATGTTATCGCCAAAACAAACAGAGCATTCATGTTTGTTTGTTTATAAAAAAACCAAGTTTGAGTTTGAGTTTTAGACTTGTTTAATAAACAAACCAAGCCAAGCACCAAAAGAGAAAAAAAAAAAATATATATATATATATATATATATATGAACATTAGATCTCAATACAAAATAAGTTAGGCCTAGGCTCATTTATGGCTTAGTAATATGTTTGATATTATTAAGCTCAAGTTTGAGCTTGATATAGAGCTTGATTTTGGCTTGAAAAATGATTTAACCTAAGCAAAGCTGAGCTTAAGCATTTAAACTTTTTGATGAGCTCAAACTTGAACATTATTTGTGGGCTTGATTCAAGCTCACGCCAAACTTGAACATGTTACTTTTGGTGTCAAGCCAAATTTGAACATTCACTACATGACAAGACTTGTCTCGTTTACCACCCTATATCTAATCCCCACACAAATCATTTTGCACACATACATACATTTTTCAATAAGACTAGGGTTACAACTAAACATCATAATAATTACATGACACTTAATTCATCTACCATCTCACACCAAGGCCTACCAAAATCTATAACTATAACTATAGGTGTCTATTGACCCATCTAACCTGAGCCACCCAACTAGGATCGACTCGACCCGCACCTGATCCAATGGTCAACAATGAATATGCCCCTTTATAACCGATTTATGGCGGGTCTCCATCTCTCCAAGAATCAACTTGACCTGATCTAACCATGAAAACCAAAAATTTGGCAAGATCCACTAACTCTAAGGCAGAACTCAGTCAACTCTAGGAGATTTGCTAGATCTTACAAGATCTCTGCTAGATCTAGTAAGATCTCACCAAATTTTCCATGTATTAAGCTTGTCCTTTCCCTTTCTCCACCATTGATGATCCTAATTGAACCACCTACTACCTATGAAGAGACCGAACTGCCCGATATGCTACTCCTCTCCAGTCAATGAAGAGTTGATTTCCGTCCACCTGATCAAATCTAGTCGAGTGTTGGTTGAATACAAACCTGACTCATACTGACTTGTGGACAACTCTACCTAATACTTTACTTTTAAAGTGTTGCTATGAATACTACAAATTTTACTCCATAAAACTTACAAACTGATGTGACACAAATTAGGAAAAATCTATTCAAAAATTCATTCATTATGTTGTTAAAGTCCACCAATGGCTCATATGTGAGATGTTAAGCAAATTGAGTGTTATTGAGATATTGTGATGACCATTTGTTGTAACTCTAACTTTATTTTATACAAGTAATATGCTTGTGTAATGAGCTAATTAATTAAAAATTTTGTTAAAAGTATAATAATATTTTACAATTATTATTGAAACTATGATAATAATTAATGAGCTACTTGAAATTCTAAATTAACTGTCATCATAAATACATATATTGAGTCATGCTCAGACGATATGTAGTGTGAAAGCATATAAAAATACAAAATTATGATAAATTATTAAAATAAAATTTCTTATTTAGAACTTCTCGTAAAAATTTTGTAATATATATAATTTGAGTTGGCCAAAATAGAAGTTTAAATTTCTTAAAAATTTTTAAATAATAGATTTTAAAACTTATAATTTTTTGGAATAGAATTTTAATTTTTTGAAAATTGAGTAATAGATTCTTAGCTAAATTAAATTATCCTAATAATTAATAAGATAAATATAATTTTAATTGGAGTAAATAATGTTATTTCTTAAAACTTAGGTCAGAGTTTTCATTATATTAAACTATAATAACAACAAATTAGATAAACTAATTTTAAAATAAATGAGAATGTAGTGAGTCACTTGTAGTAGTGTAGACACCCATTTTTGCAACTCTCATTTAACCTCACTTACATTGCATCATGCACCATATTACATATCATATCACAGGGAAAAACTTTAATTTTTGACCGTTTGATTTCTAATTTCATTGCATGATATGAATTTTAAAGTCGTAACGATCAAGACAACAATTCATGTGCCTTAATTGGATAATCAAATTGAAATATATATTAAAAAAAAGTTTTAATAATAAAATGCACTTGCAAATTAAGTCTCAACCATACGTGGTTATGAATTTTTAATTATAATAGGCCTATTTTTAGTTATGAATTTTTAATTATAACAGGCCTATTTTTAGTTTAATTTAAATTGCATGATATGTCATAATGCTATTGGTTGAGTATATATTCTACGGTAAGGTTGCATGCACCTGATTTAATCCAGAGACAGCATTAATTGATTCCTTGCCAAGTTGGTAAAAATTAATTAATTAATTGAATATATTTGGAATTAATTTTCTGAACTTGAGAACCAAGAAAGTCCGAAAAAAATTGTAGAAATTCGGAGGAAATCAAAACACCACTAAAACAAAAGATGATGAACCAAAAAAGAAAATATACAAGAAAGATTTGGACCAAGATTGGATCAACACTAGGACCAGATCTCCTAGATTTCCTTCCTTTCTTGCTCAGGTTTGCTCCCCTCTCAATTTGACTTTAAGACCTACATTTTTCATTCAAAAAATCTAATTTTCCTAAGTCCCACATTTCCTAGAAACTCATCGATAACCCTCAGCCTTAAGTATAAATACCCCTATCTAGTATCAAACTAAAGCACACCAAATTTCAAATCCATCCCCAGAATTTCAGAGAAAAATGAAAAGTGTTCTCTCTCTCTCTCTCTCTCTCGCTCTCTCTCTCGTTAATAGTAAGAAGGTTCATTGGATGTCTTGGACCTCTTAATCTCAATTCACTAGAAAGGATAGCTTGGTCCTTCTGGTCTTAAGCTACCAACTTCCTATTCATGAATTTTTTTTGTTTGGACTGCTCAGGAGTGCAAATGCATGCAAGTAATGTTTCTAACCTCCTCTTTTTAATTATGCTCTAACTTTTAGATTCAAGCATGCTTTACTTTTGTTGTTCTTCATATGTTCTTGGTTACTAGCATGTTAATTATAGGTAGAAATGGTAACAAGTGGGTTTGGGGTGGGTTTCCCATTCTCCACCTCCACTCCACTTCTGCTTCAAGATGGGTTTTTTTTGCCCCCACCTCGTTCTAGTAGGTACCTGCATGTGCTCACAAGTACCTCTCTTGTCACACTCAAATTTTTTATATATATAATTTAATAAAATTTTAATTTGAACGCATTAAATTAAAACTCATGAAAATTAAAAAAAAAAAATCTAACATTACAAAACCTTTTCAAAGTATAACAATACAACAATTCAAGTAATAAGAAATACAAAAATAATTCAAACATAGTAATACAATAATTAAAAAAATATAAATAACATAATTATTAAAACATAAAAGTATAAATTCAATAATACAATATAAAAAAACATCATAATTTTAAAATTACAAGGCTAAAACCACATATATGTCTTCTAAAAACCTATAAATATATTTTTTGATTATTTAAATATAAACGAGGCTAGAGTGTGGGAAAAATTAACCCCCATCCCCGCCCCATTTGTTATGCGAAGCGGGTAAAGCCCATCCATTAAGGGTGGGTGAGGCGGGTACCGACGAGTGCGGGTTTAAATTGTCATGCCTAAATCTAATTTCTTTTTAGCCTTTGCATGTTTTAGGGTTTTTTAATTCAAAAATCATGTTCATACGCTCATAGATCAAGGTTTATTAGATCACACACATATTCACTGTCTTTCAATTCTTCCAATCTACCTTTGCATGCCTAGAATAGGGTTTCATCATGCACATGTATGTTGTTTTAATCTTTGCAATCACATGTTCTTGGATACTAATTGTATGATGTGATATGATCATTGGTCACTCAAATCTAAAAAACTGGTTTTACCAGGAAAATTAAGTGTCTAACACTTTCCCAATCTTGTAACCTCCGAATTTAGATGAAGCAAAGCTATGTATTTTTACTTTTTATTATATCTAGGACCAAAGATTTGTAGTTTTTTTGTTATTATCAAGAGATGTACAAGTTAAATCCATCAATATGAAAATACACTTTTCAATTTTTTTATTTTCTTATTTTTCAAATTAATTAAATGACGACTTCATTATAAAATCCTTAATCTAGGAAGGTAGAAAATGTCAATAGAACCTTCACTCTTGAGAGGCACCAATACAACTCCACTCATTTGTGTGAGTTATGCCAAAATAACTTCAAGAATACCCTACTTTTAACATAGTTACTTTACGTAACCATGATTTCTATAACTTCATTTTTATTGCATAGTATATGATGTTTTACAAATTTTATAAAGCAACAAGTCTAGAGGCACCAAAAAAAAAAAAAAAAAATCATAAATCATAAATCATAAATCATAACTATATATGGAACAAATTGATATTGATAGGAGAAAAGAAAAAAACTGATATTATTTGTGGACTTAAAAGAAAACTAGTAAAATTTTATCAACTCTACTATTATAAAAATATTTTAAACTATTTTGTCTATAGCATCGCTCATTTAAATAAATAAATAAAGGACAAGTCTGATAAACAAGCTTGCCTATCTAAAATGAACCAATACACTGCACCCTTTTTGAAAACGCAAGGCAAACAAGCCTGAACCTAAGTGCTTATCTAAAGTGAAAAAGGATTTCATCCCAAACAACATAAAATCTCACATAAACTCATAAAGGAAGGAATACTCTAGAAGTCATAAGATGGTAAATCTCTTTTGCGCCTGCTCAATCAACCGTGATTAGTTATATCATCACTCTCGATTACCCTGAGCCTGAGGTACTTAACCTAACAAATGATGTCATTTATTTATCTATTACCAAAAAACATATATATATATATATATATTTTAAAAAGGTGTCATTTATTTATCACAAAACCTTCATTTTATTTCATTACTTCTTCTCTAAGATTTCACCGCCAATAATGCTTAAGCTTGAGAAAACTATTTAATTACTTTGTCATATTTACCAAAATATCCTGCAATTATATATTTTATATATATGGGTCGTATCTCTCTGCATCTCCCTCTCTCTCTCTCTCTCAATGAAATTGAAGTTGATAATATTTGCTTTCAACATAAGGGTCGCAACTCGCAAGAGCAATATTTGCTCTCAATGAAATTAACTTTGTATGGATTGGTCATTCTCTTGCAAGAGCAAATACCCGAACATAAGCTATTCTTGAGTTGTTAGAATTGTAAGCTTTTTATCACTAACATACCTCTTATTTTTTTCATTGATAGGTCAGAACTCAAAACCGACTTCCAGAATCTTGGCTCTATGGATCGGCTTCTTCGTTTTCACATCTTTATCTTCCTCCTCTTCACCCTTATCATTTCCACTTCTGTACAAGCAAGCAACGCCACAATCAATTGCACTACTATTGACTGTGGCAAGGATTTCGAGTTGACAAGGGCACCTAATGCTGTATGTGAATCATGTGAAAGCACCCATGGAACCTGTTCAACCAATAGTCATGGTGATTTCGTTTGCCTTTGTAATGGAGCGAAGCATCTGCATAACTGTAATGGTCCAACTTAGTATTATAGGTTCTTGCTAGTTGCTTCTGTACCCTGCATGTCACATGCACGGATATATTGAGAAGGTGCTGTCGTGTTTTAATAGAGGTGTATTGGGTAATGGGTTCATGTGTCTATGCACTCTCCTTAAAGTATGTACACAATGGATGATTAATTAAACGACACTGGTAGGGCTTCTATTGTGTTAATTAAGCTGCTAGCTCTGTTTTTTGTTTTTTTTTTTACCCCTCTTCTTTTGTTTGTTTGAATTGAAATTTTTTTTTTTTTTTTTAAATGCTAATGCACAAATTTCATTAAGGGGTGAAATTTCATCAAATTGAGGCATGTAAATTATACGAATTAAAATAATTATTTCCCGTAAATTCGCACCCAATTGGTATAGACTGTGCAGTTTAATATTTTATTTTATTTTTTTGAGAAACAAACACACATATAAGGAAGAGGAAAAGAGGTTCTAACACAAAAGCACACTACAATTCCACTAAAAAAATATAATTGTTTGACTTTGACTTTGATCCAAAAATATTTATAAAGAAAAAAAAGCATTACTGTAGGTGTGGCTGTAACCGGTGAAGTTTAAAATTTTATATACAACTGTATGAAACCTCTCTATCAATGAACCCATAAGGTTTTTGAAAAGAAAAAATTGGAAAACACAACATTTGTCTTTCCTTTACTTTACCCAATTCTTCAATTTGATCCTGATAGAACAAACTCTTGAAGTTTATAAAATAATAATCTAACTGGCACACGTGAGAATGGATATAATGTAGAGGAGATCTCCACTAAGCATCCATGACTAAATGGTACTAAATGACACCAATAGGAAAAATAACTATGCAGAATTACTGAGCTACGTGGAATTATAGTGGCAAGTGGGATGAGAACGTGACGATTTTAGTCTAAAGTGGAGTAAAGATCAAATTAGATCTTTGTAAATAAATAAAGGTTTCAATCACTACTTTCAAAACTCTAGACGCAAAATAGGTAACTGAGACAAACTTTAAGGAATATGTTTTGTGTTTGCCCTAATAAAAAAAAAGGTTTATGTTGCATAAAAATTACATGCAAGCTATTACCACATGCAATTGACATGAAAAAGGAAAAAAAAAAAAATCACCTTCTAGACTTGAATTTGCTAAACAATTTTCTATTCTAGTTTTCTTGATTAGAAAATATTGGAAAAATACAGCGACATAAAAAAATAAAAATAAAGAAAAAGGACCAAACTCTAAATCATTTTACACACTTTGAAGATTTGATTACAACTACGAATTTTTAGAAACCGAATTGAAAAATGGACCAAACTTTGAGGACAATACTTGTTTGCTAAACAAAATGAAACTTGTAACGTATTTTTAAGCCCAAAAATTACCAAATGCTCAAGGCCCATTTCACACGAAGGGTTGAGTGGGCCTATGGCACTTTTTTTTGGTTCTTTTTCCCTTTTTTTTTTTTTTTTTTTTTTTTAAATGTATCATACTTCAACATGAGATTAGTGAATCTCGATAGAGGTGGAATTAGCTCAGATTAAAACTCAATAATCCTGCTAAGCCCGAGAATGAAATACTCGGTTAGCTAGGATAAAACTCAAGCATCCTACTAAGCCCTAGAATGAAATATCAAGCTTAAGGAAAATACGTTGCTCTATAGTAGTTTTTACTTGGTACCTCTTAAAGGTTGTCACATTTCATCTTAATTTCTATATGACGAAATATAATAAAGAAAGAATGTTGTCTAGCTTCCCTGGTCACTCCAGCACACAACTGGATGAATGAACCACTCCATGGAGTTGATACATGCTAGGTGACTTAACCCATATGTTTCCAGCCTTCTCTCATTTTGAATCCTGGGTTTGATAGCTAGGTTTACAATGTCAACTATAAACCGTGATTGCCAGTCCATTAGCTGGACTTATCATGTAGACTAAACCATGTTTGCCCGGTCCATAATATTGGATTCATCCGTGAAGCTAAAGACATTTCAAGTACCAATGTCCATACTATGGGATAGAGGAAATATTTTATCCAAACAAAAGAAAATTCCAACCCTTGCGCTTAGTAGTGTGTGTGTGTGTATATATATATATATATATATATCTTATTTTACAGGAAAATGCATATGGCACATCAGCAGTCCCATTAACAACAGAAGTTGGAAATAAATTGTCCGTTGGGGTTTTTAGACCCCTTGGTTGATTTTAGATGGAATTAATCAATTTCAAATAATTAACCTGTTATGAATTCAAATTGATTTCAAGTTAATTGTCACAGATTAAATATATCACCAATAAAGCAATAAAATAATTGTAAAGTCTATATTTTTAGGTTGGCAACCATGAACAAATTTAACCTTTTAAAACTTAGTTTGCATTGTCTAGTTTTTTAGTGTTGAAATATTTAGTTAAACAAGAAAAATGAAGTTTAAAACAGATGAAGACTCAAGAAATCAAAAAAAATTAAAGTGTAGATAAGATTCACTTATCTTGATTGATAGAGATGCACATCTCAACCGATCAAGTTTTGTGCATATTGCAGATCTGATTTTTCTTCTCAACCATTTGATCTAGGGTTTTGATGGATCTAAGTATATATAAATACAAACCCTAGAGCACATTTTTATTAATTCAAGAGGGCAATGTTCCATACACAGATCTAGAGATTTTCCATATCCTTTTAGAGCTATAGCTGGAAACCTTGTGCAAACAACAAATCCAATTATAAAGCAAAGTTGCTGCATTTAGTCAACCACAGTTGCAAATCTAAATCTTTGAGTGGAGATCTCAAAGTCACAAATTAGAGTGTTTTTGTACAACAATTTCACAATAGAAGAGTCCGTGAATTCGGATCTACTTGTGTTCATGATCGATAAGTACTACTTGAGGTAATAGTAGATTTAGGGTTAAGTTTATTGTATAAATTTCAACTCTATTAGTGAAATGTTTCCTTGAAAATTGTTTAGGTTAAATCTTTCCTATGTTTTTTACTTTGGAACCACAGTCTCAAAAGTTTTATTAGGTCATCATTCTTGGTGTTCATGTGATCTAGTTTGATATGTTAATCATTTAAATCAAGATCATAATTAATCTAATTAATTATTTGGTTAAAAGTTGAATAAATCGGAGACAATTGGCGTCTAAATCCCTAACAACAATAAATCCAACAGAAGTTACAGAAGACAACAATATGGTGGTGACCCAAGAAAACTTGTGAAACTATGGTTACACATTAGAGAAGATTTAACCTAAACAATCCTCAAGGTAACATAACAATAATAGAATCGAAGTTTGTACAATAAACTCAACCCTAAATCTACTATTACCTCATGTAATACTTACTGGCGTGACCACACGTGTTTTAAATCAACAAACTCTTCTATAATGCTCTATTTCACACAAACTCCCATGCTTATGACTCTAAGATCCACTCTTAAAAGATTTAAATCAGCAACTATAGTTAATTGACTACACACAAACTATCCTATTTGTGACTCCAAGAAATCAACTTCAAGGTTTAGACTACCAATTGTTGTAGATTGGATTGTTCTATGGCTTCATACAAGATTTGCACTATGACAGCTGCAACACTATGTTGATCTTTCTCTGTATGTTCTTGAACTCTCATAGGTTGAATAGGTGGAGACTCAAATTTATTCTCTAAAAGCTTAGGATTTCCGTCTTTTATACCTCTTAGTAAGTCTTGCTTTTTTCTTTTTCTTTTTTGATAATCAATCACTAAATAAACTTTCATTAAACTGAACTCTGGGTTAATAACATTACATCTCTGTTCACTTGACATTGAATAATGGGTGGAGTATCCTCCACCCACACTACACAGTCAGAAACTAATTTGGCATTCCGAGCCATTAAGTGGGCAGCAAAATTCCCAGTTCTACGAACATGGTTGGTTTTCCATACCTAGACCATCTGCTTCCAATGCTTTGCTCCTGCTATAATCATTCGGATTGAGGTTGGTGGAAGACATTTTCCCAACCGAGCATTGGTTACCACTTGAGCATCACCTTCCAAAATCACATGATTGAGCCCAAGGTCCCTCGCAAGCAGTAAGCCCTCCTCAAATGCCTTTGCTTCCACCTCCACAGCCCCTAACGGTAATTCCAACTTTTTACTCATTGCTCCCATAATATGCCCTTGCGCATTTCTGATAACAACACCAACTCCACAGCAACCCAACTCCATAAACACCGCCCCATCTACGTTTACTTTGTACCACCCTTCACACGGAGGCGTCCATTTCTCATTTCTTGGAGACGATGTACGTATCAAGGCTGCATTCAGCGAATTGAACTCCTCCACCAGAATTTTTGCTTCCTTAGCAATTAACTTCCCTGTCTTGCCACTGCCTTCAAATTTTACAGCATTTCTATTTTTCCAAATACACCAAGTTGTGGTGGCAAAGGACTCCCAGCTGATCTCCCTTCGGTCTCCCCATATCTTCCATACTACTTCTATGAAATCCCACAACGGGTTTTGAAGCTTTGGCAAAACAAGCTTTGACTCTCTCCACACCACCTCGGCCACCTCATAATCCCAAAGATCATGCCCCGAAGACTCCACTTTTCCGCAAATGCCACACACATCCTCCACCTGAATTTTTTTGAGCTTAAGACCGAAGTTTGTGGGGAGGATATTCTTGCACGCCCTCCACATAAAGTGCTTTACCTTGCTTGGGTAGTTTAGACTCCACATAAAGTTCCAAAATTCATTTCGCTTCTTTGGATTTGATGCCTCTCCCCCATTAGCCGTACCCCTTTGCTCCTTCAGCCAACTGCAAGCTACTTTATACCCACTACTCACAGTAAATCTCCCATTTTGGGTCCATGCCCAGGCTAAAGCATCCTCTTGGAAAGTGTGGCTAACTGGAATGCTTAAGATAGTATCTACTCCGTAGGGAAGGAAAACGCTGCACACCAAGTTTTTGTCCCAACCACCTCTCTCCCGATCTAGTAGAGAATCCATTGTATGACCCTCAAAAGCTTGAGGCCGAGGACTAGTTACCTTGAAGGAGTTGTGGGTTGGCAACCACCTATCACCCCATATTCTCACACTTTGCCCATTTCCTATGCTCCAACGCAGCCCCCTATCAAGGACATTTCTACCTTCCATCAAGCTCCTCCATGTGTATGTAGGCTTCTTGCCTATTTGCGCCTCCATGAAATTGCTTTCCAGAAAATACTTTGCTTTCAATACTCTGTGTGTAAGAGAACTCAGATTTTGGATGAGCCTCCACCCTTGTTTTGCAAGCAAAGCTAAGTTAAAAGCCCTGAGATCTTTAAATCCCATCCCCCCATCAGCTTTTGGTTTTGCACATGTTCTCCCAAGCTATCCATGCCAATTTCCTTTCTTTGTCATGTTGTCCCCACCAAAAATTATGAATCAGGGAGTTTAGCTCGCTGCATAGGGAGTCAGGGATTTTAAAACAATTCATTGTATATGTCGGAGTGGCTTAGGCAACTGCCTTTATTAGAATTTCTCTTCCAGCCGGTGACAGCAATTTTCCCTTCCAACTTGCTATTTTGCGCCCAACTTGGTCCTTAATGCGATTGAATGCTTTTCTTTTTTCCCTCCAAACCAAAGGGGGCAGCCCCAAGTACTTCTCATGTTGGAGAATGATCTGGGCCCCAAACATATCCTTTACCGCTTCTTGAACCTCTGCCTTTGTATTTTTGCTAAAAAATAGAGAAGTCTTCTCTCTGTTTAGCTTCTGCCCCAACTCTCTTTTATAATCCTCCAGAATTTTGGTGACATTAAGCCCTTCTTCCGTTGATGCCTTACAGAAAACAATACAATCATCCCAAAAAGTAAATGGGACACCCTTGGAGCTCCTCTACACACTAAAATACCCCTCAAATTTTCACCAGACTCATCTCTTCTTAGCATTGTCGAGAGGCCCTCCGCACACAGGAGGAATAAGTACGGGGAGATTGGGTCCCCTTGCCTAAGCCCTCGTATTGGAGTAATTTTTCCCTTAGGCTCCCCATTAATTAACACCGAATACGAGACCGTGGTTACACACATCATCATTAAAGAAATCCACCGATCCTTGAATCCCATTCTCCACATCATCGCCTCCAGAAAACTCCATTCCACCCAGTCGTACGCTTTGCTCATGTTCAACTTGATTGCTATTAGACCTTCTTTACCCTTTCTCCTTTGATTGATGTAATGCATGACTTCAAAAGCAACCAAGACATTGTCTGTGATTTGTCTTCCAGGAACAAAAGCACTTTGAGCATCGCTAACCACTTCTGGAAGTACCCCTTTCAGCCTGTTCGCAAGAACCTTGGATACAATTTTATAAATCACATTACACAAGCTAATAGGGCAATATTCAAAAAATTTTTGGGGGGATTTCACTTTGGGAATCAAGCAGATGTATGTATAATTTAAACCATTAGGCATCATTCCTATTCTAAGAATATGAATAACACTTTGAATAACCTGAGGACCCACCATATCCCAATACTTTTGATAAAATATAGGGGACATACCATCCGAGCCTGGGGACTTAGTCGGGTGCATCTGTATAAGGGCTCACCACACTTCCTCTTCCTTAAAATCCCTCAGGAGCTCAGCATTCATAGCTTCTAAAACTCTGCTGCCAACTACACTGAGATTGGCTTCAAACTCTGATGGGTAGGTTGTGCTATAAATCTCTGTAAAATACTCTAGAATTATATTTTCAACCTCCACTCTGTCCTTTCTCCATCTTCTCTGTCGATTTTTGGCTGTGGCGTGAAAGAACTTAGTATTCCGATCCCCACATTTGATCCAGAACGCCCTTGATCTCTGATTCCACATCAATTCTTCCCTAAATAACACCTCATTTATTTCCTTTTTTAAGCCTTGAATCTCTTCCGCTGACTCATGTTGCAAATTTAATTCTTCCAGTTGCTGTAAACGCCTTTGTTTTTGCTTCAGAACTCTATTGACATTCCCAAATACTTTGTAATTCCAGTCCTGCAGATGGTCTTTGCAGCTCTGTAATCGTTTATGAATCGGCATATCTGGGTTACAATTCAACGGGTCCCAAGCCGTTTCTATTACTTCTCTGTAACCCTCCTCCCTAGTCCACATCTCTTCAAACATGAATCTTCATTTAACTGCTCTTTTCAGACCTCTCATTCTAAGAGACAGAGACAGTAAACAATGGTCAGAAGACGTCATTGATCTATGGAACACCTTCGCTTCCAAAAACAAAGATAACCACTCTTCATTTGCTACCATTCTATCCAACCTGATCAGCGTTCATTGTTCCCCAATTCTCCCATTACACCAGGTAAACCACTGACCCACAAAACCCATATCAATAAGCCCACAATTACACAAACATTCTCTGAACCCTTCCATCTGCCTAGCATCTCTATCCAACCAACCCAACTTTTCATCAGAATTGAGAATCTCATTAAAATCTCCAAACATAATCCAAGGCATGTGACACTGTCTTTTTAAAGATTCAAGTAATTTCCAGGAAATTGGTCGCATACCTGAATCGGGGTGACCATAAAACCCCGTAGCATGCCGCAGCTGTGCTCCATTTCCTTCGCACATGACCACATCAATATAAGTATTGGAGCAACTCTTCAACCGAACATCAAAACCTTCTTTCCACAGCATAGCCAAACCTCCACTTCGACCATCGGACTTCACCAAAATACCTAGAGTCAGACTAAGCTTTCTCTGTAGGCCTTTGATTCTTTTCTGATTTGCTTTGGTCTCTGCTAGGAAGACCAACATCAAATCGCTACCTTTCACCTTATCGGTGAGAGCACGAACTGCCAAAGTTGATCCCATTCCCCGGCAGTTCCACGCTAGGATGGTCATTGAGCTCGGCGGTGCTGCCTCGTAGCAACCGCCTCTTCGCCATCCTTGATTTTTTCCTTTCCTCTGTTTTCCTTACTTTGCGCCTCTCCTTTCTTTCGTTTAGTATTTCTAGAGAGCTTGTCAAGCTCATCCAACGGTGTAGGTCCTTCTCTTTTCCTCTAAATAGGGCCGGTCTCCACTATAATATCTTTACTCGGGCCAGCCCGGGCTCTTCTCTTCCAGTGGCCGCTATTTGAGCCTAAGTTCTCCGCAACCCAACCCACATCCACTTCATACATCATGGCCACTGGGCCTTCCGTATTTTCTCCTAAGGCCAGGCCCACTTGACAGTCAGATGTTAGAGCTTGTAGCACTGACTTAAATTCAAACTTAGGGATTACGTTATGTTGTGTCCCTATCTCCTTTTGCATGCTTCCTCCATTCTTGCCCATACCAATCCCTCTTTCCCATTTTTTCTTTCCCAATTGAGCTAACATTTCACTTGGTTTTTCACCAAGGTTTCTGACCTTACCATTTTCGTGAATAACCTCTACGGTCAGTTCTCTTTCGTCAGACTTTTTTGTCAACTCCCCCAATGTACTCACATCGAGGATTGATGCTTCAATTGTTTGCTCATCACGGGCCACCACCCCCCTCGGCTCAATCAGATCATTTTGCCCCCCTACCACACCAACTTTTGTTTTGTATCTTGTGTCGCCACCTTCCTTCTTATTTGTGAAACTATACTCTACTCCCAACCGTCTTGCTAGTTCTCCTCTCAGCCAAGCCCCGTATTGGAGATCGTCCCTCCCTTCTACCTTATGCATTCCCACGCTTTCCGGGCACTCCTTCAGATCATGTTCTAATAGACCACATCTAGATACTACTACTACTACTAGGTCTAAGTGCTCTCGAGCCTTTTGGCCCGTAGAAGCAGAGTTGGTCCCACAGTTCCTTGTGGGAGTAAAGTGACCTTCTACTCTTGGTGGTGAGGTTAGGGAAGGTTTTTTGAGGGTGTTTTAACGGTAGTGGAATGGCGGAGGAGCTCGAAACTTTATGGCAGAAACTTAAAGTTACTGAAGAAGAAGAGGTAAGTATTTCGCTTGGAGAGGAATGTACGAAAGCAGCAAATGAGAAGGGGAAAAACTGCCTTGTCCTGAGGGTACTTTCAAGAAGAGGTATCATGTTAGATGCACTGAGAAAGAACATAAGGATGTTATGGAAACCGAACAAAAGTCTTTAGCTCTCGGTGATTGAAGAAGAACTGTTTTTGGCAGAGTTTGAGGATGAAAGAGACAAGAAGAGAGTGATGGATATGAGACCGTGGCACTACGAAAAACAACTGGTGCTCTTGCAAGAGTTTGAAGGAGAGCAGGATCTGAAAGATATTGTATTGAAATGGTCACCGTTCTGGGTGCAAATTTAGAACCTTCCCCTCAATAGTCGAACAAGAGAAACGGGTAGAGCAATTGGAGCTAGTTTGAGAAAGGTTATGGATGTAGATGTGGCAAACAACGAAGTGCAGTGAGGGAAATATCTTCAAGTTCGAGTTGAAGTAGATGTTACATGGAAGATAATTAGAGGCCGAAAAATTAATATAGAAGGGGAAGAAGCGAGGTGGGTGCATTTCAAATATGAGCGTTTGCCAAATAGGTCTTGCTTAATTGGCCTTTATATAGACTCTTCATTAGGGTTATAAAATCCCACGTGTATAACAAACTTAATAAATCACGTCATATGACTCATATCTAAAAAAATTAAATTTGCGATTCTCAATTGGTCGAATTTGCAATCGAATTGGAGTCAAACTAATCTCAATCAGTTAAGAAAGGTGTCAAGCCAGCAGTCAAACCGACAGAAACTCAGTTTTTTTCAGCGAATCTTGGGCTTTTGTCTTGAAACTTATTAATTTACATTAAAATTTCAACAAAACTCAATCTTTGTTGTCATCGGTTGCCAACACCTACTCCGTTGGACCTACCATCTTTAGTGGAAAACAAGGTAGAATTGCAACTCATATCTTCCCATTCCTTTTTGGGGTATTTTACCTTGCAGAGATAAACCAATACTATCACAGAACATCGCAATTTGACCACACTAAAGAAAGGACCACGCATGTCGTCATCATTTATGGCTCAAATTGATCAACTAGACATTTTGGATGATGCCATTCTCATTCAAGTATTCAACGAATATATCAATAAGATAGGACCATGCACCTTCAGCATCATAGTTCAATAATGCTAGGTCCTCCATTTGGATATACAAAACATGACAAGTTAGTAGTGCTTGCCAGCATCTTAAGACTACTCCCATGCTAAGGGGGGAATGGACACACCTAAGGGAATAGTCAAATGTTTGAAGAAGTCTGGACACCTTTATTTATAAATAAAAAAAATAAAAAGTAGTGCCATGACCAGCATCAAAACCAATAAGATGTCTCAATAAGTAACCAAAATCCTAATTAGTTAGATCAAGCATATAGATCAGCAAAATAGTACATTGCACATAAGATCAAATATTTTACATATATCAAAATTATAATTTACAAAGGGCTTAAATAAAAACATAAGAAATTCTTAGGGATGTAAAGCAATTCAAATATTCAAACAAAATCATATTTTTAACAATTTTATATGATTATGGTTACGCTATATCCCAATGAGTAGGCATCAGATTCAAATGAAACTAGTTTCATGCCAATGTATATCTCCCCTTAATTGGGTCTAGAAACATGATAATCTCGTGATGCTCTAGATGAAACTAGTTTTGAAACCAATGAATGTTGGTTAGGTATCAAAGATTCAGAGCATAGTCAAATTGTCCCTAAAAAAAATATAATATAAATCATAGTTTAAACTAATAAATATAATTCAAAATGTGCTTTCTTTCACAATATTATATATGATTGATCTAAGTTTGTAAAATATAAAGTTTACTAATAACCAAGTAAATCAAATTGTAGAGAAGGAAAATTTCCGACCTATCACAAGCTGACACATCATATTACTAAGTTCACAACGTATGACCAATTACAAAACGCCATGTACTGCTACTAGTTTCTACTATTACCATTTAGAAACCAAAAAAGATTTGCCAAGTGTCATTGAAATAAAAACATAAAAAGCATGCAAAATGCCAATCACACATCGGCGCATGTAAGCAATGACATAAACAGTCCAATCGGATGCTAACATGTGTCACCTTGAAAATCAAGATAGTTTGGCCAATCAAATGATGCCATGTGTCTTCGAGAAAAAGTCTTAAAGCTCCTCCAACCGAGCTGTGATATGTGTCACCAATCAAACTCTACCACGTGTCACTCATCAACCCCCAAACTCCTATAAATAGAAGTCTTCCTAAGGCATTTCATGCAAGGATAGTGAACTAATTGTAAAGAAAATTAAGGGTGATTGTATTTGATTGTAGTTGAGTTCGAGGACAGCTCTGCCTCTAGAATAGAGAAAGAATGGAGAATTAGAGAATTGAGATAGGAAGTAGATTGAATTAGTGACAATTTGCTTGAAATGTTATTAATGACCATCGTAGCCTTTTATACAAGAGAATTGCCCTGTTTGACTACATAATTGCCTCTTCTCTGTACCCTAACCAACTAACCCTCTCATCCTCACTAGCAACAATTACTAGTACTAACCCTAAGTCACTATTAACCATAGTTAAGCCCTAGTTAACAAGTATAACCAACTAAGACAACCAATACCATTAATTTGTACAACAACCAATACAACGGTGGTTATAGTGGCATTATAAAAGTGATCCTAACAAGACCCCCTCCCTTAGAGCACCTTGCCCATAAAGTGAGGAAATTTGGCTTGCAAATCATATAGGATTTCCCAGGTAGCATCTTCCTTGCTCTCACCTTGCCATAGTACTAGAACCTGGGTCACAAATATGCTTCTTAACTTAATAGATTTTCTATCCAAGATCAGCACAGGTTCTAGGGTAAGTACCAAATCTTCATTTACAGCAGGCAATGTAGGCCTAGGCACCACCTTGTCTCCCAACTTAGCTTTGAGGTAGGAAAAATGAAACACAAGATGAATGAGGGAACCAGAAGGCAAGTACAATTTATAAGACACTTCCCCAATCTTTTGGATGACCTGAAATGGCCTATAGTACCTTGGAGCCAGCTTCCCAAGTTTCTTATGATGCACTAAGGACTTTTTATATGGCTGCAACCTTAGATACACTCAATCCCCTTCTACAAAGGACCTTTCTACCCTCTTTTTGTCTGCAAACCACCTCATCCTCTCTTGAGCAACACACAAATTCTGCTTAAGCAAGGACAAAAGCTGTTGTCTGCCCTTAAGCAACAAGTCCACTGCCCCAACCCTTGTAATCCCAGCTACATAATCTAGAACCTGAGGAGGAGGGTAACCATATAAAGCCTCAAAGGGTGTCATCTTAGCAGCAACATGGAAATTGGTGTTAAACCAAAACTCTACCAAGGGTCTACATATAGCAGCTCACTGTAGTTTTTTTTAATCCAATTAGGGTCTACATATAGCAGCTCACTGTAGCTCATACTTATATATTTTTACATTTCCCTTCTTTGTTGTAGGACTACTTTTAAGGTTATTGGTTGCTAAATTAACTTTTTAGTCAATTTAGCAACATTATTGCAAGTGCACCACACAATATGCTGATTGAAAACAACAATATTTTTTTTTAACTCTGTTTGAAAATGATTGAAAATAATAAGGGATGTGGTCCAAGTGGTTTTTTTTTTTTTTTTTTTTTTTTTTGTTGAGGGAGGTGCATGTGGGGATCTGATGTGCATGAAATATATACAATAAATTACTCTCATATATGCATATTTAGCATTACTTTCCTATTATTTTGTAACTGATTATCTATTATTTTTGTCCTAGAGGTAATAAAGGGTTTACATGCTAATAGGTTTTATTTGAGGCAGAATAATGGTCAATTAAGTCAAGCCAATTTGAGAGATCCAACCCAGGCGTGAAGTGAAGCAAGCAAAAATAAAAGAAAAGAATAAAAGCAGTCCAAGAGAATGACTTACACAAGCACAGGCTGGCAAGTCCAACAAGGTGTGAAGAAAAGAAAAAGGAAAAATAAAGAGTGAGGCCAATGTTAATCCAACGTGGTGAATAAAAGTAGACAGAAGAAAATAAAATCTTGTCTGCGTGGGAGATGTAAAGATGGGCATTGAAAGTTTGACGTGGGCCTTTTGATTTATTCACCATAACATCTACCTAGGAGTACTTACTTTTGGACCACGTT
The DNA here is from genome assembly GCA_035136125.1 of Quercus rubra. NCBI lineage: Eukaryota > Viridiplantae > Streptophyta > Magnoliopsida > Fagales > Fagaceae > Quercus > Quercus rubra. Next base: position 66,958,812 of record CM068733.1, read on the forward strand.
GGTTTTAATAATAAGCCTTTTGGGTCTCAGCCGCATATGTGCATGTAAAGTATAAATAGAGGGAAACAGAAAATAATGGGGGCGGCTAGAAGAAAGCTGAAATGCAATGCAGAAAACAGGAGAAATAGGTAGTGCTGCATGTGGCTTTTTCTTCACCTTTTCTCTATGCTAGCACGGTAAGTTTTCTCTTTCATTCTAGTTAGCAGTTTAATTGTCTAGTTTAATGTTCAATATTTATTTTGTGTATTTTATTTCAATTACTATGAGTAGCTAGATTTTCAATTAAGTTTGACGATGAAACCTTGTTAAAGATTATTAGTATTATTTATGTGATTTGATTTTTCACACAAAAGTTGTTCTTTAATGATTTAAATTGTTCTTGCTTCATTACAATTAACTAAGATAGGATTCTTAATATCAGTTCAATCATGTTTTTCTCATGATTTTAGATTTATCTTAATTAATTGAATGCTTGTCTATTATTGCTTGATTTTAAAATTGGATATCTCTTGTGATTTATTTGTCAACAGATAATTAATTGATTTTATACCTAGGAAGTGAAGAAGTTCATACTTTAGATTTTTAAAATAGGGATTTTAATGAAAATATTTTCCATGATAGCAAGATATTTTTAGATTATCATTCAAAAGTTGGGAAAAATAAATGATCATAAATATATGCTAATATGACTTTCATTTAATTATTTGCTTAGTTTATTTAATTTCAAAACAACCAATTTTTATTAAACTATATTAGGATTAATTTGGTTAAGGTTTACATAATTTTCCTACGTTCACACAAGTCCCTATAGATTCGACCTCATTCTTGTCAAACTATACTTTGATACGATACTCGCGCTTGCAAGAACTTTAAAATTTCACAACACAATTCTAACCCCCAATTATAAAAACTTACTATTAGAAGTGATATTAAGCAAAATGACAGATTTTTTTTGAATCGGTTTGGATATTTAAAAAGAAAAAAGAAAAAAAAAATTCTAGAACCATAAAAATTACATAAAATATTTCACAATTGCTTATGTGACAGGTTATTAATGGAATAGGAATCTCAAAAGTAAAAAAAATAATAATAATAAGTTATTAATGAAAAATGATCACGGTGGACTAAGCTAAAACCTAATAAAAATTTGTCAACTCAACTGTTGTGAAAATTATTATACAAAACATCCTCTGAACTTTTATTTTAGCCAATTTACCCCCATAAACTATACACATTTGCCAAATCAATACATCTATTAGTTTGGGGTCAAAAAACTAACAGAATATGTGAGATGTATGTGTTCCTTAAAAACTAACTAAACCACATATAGACCTAACCCAAAAATTAAACCAAACCAAGTATTTCTACCGGAGAAATTCACACATTGAAATTAAAAATATAAAATATAAAAAGGTTCTTTATGGATCTAAATAGCAATTTGCTTTCAAGTGGACCCTATAATCCCTTAACCCAAATCCGCCCATATATGGATCCTAGCTATATCATCAATGGCACTAAAATTACTCCAGGTCTAGGAGAATAAGTTAAGCTTTTTACAACCATTAGTATTTGTTTATTTCAGTCATCCTCGTACTACTGCGTCGCTGGCAAGTGTTGCTACCAAAACACAGCTTAATAATTAAAGCCTCGAACACAGTTTCTTGACGTTATTATAGTAGTAAAATGATAGCTTTAACAACTGTTCTTAAAAGCGGTCAGGATATGAGGATCAGTACATACCACAAAGTCTGAGCAGAGAGAAACGATAACTACGTAAGAAAGGGGGGAAAAATACCAGGTGGTGGCTGGTGAACGGCACGGCGGAACCACCAAGACACCGCCGGTCTAGGCCAGTGAGATAACAGAGAGATGCTCTGTGGTGGCTCTGGTTCTACCGCCCCTCTCTTTCTCTCTTCTCTGCCGGTCAGACCTCTAGTCTCTCCCCTCTCTCTTCTTTCTATCGTGTGTGGTTTTCTTTCTATCTTTGTGTTTTAGTTAGTTTTTAAGGAACACAGTCATCTCATCTATTCTCTTAGTTTTTTTAACACCAAACTAACTTTTTTTTTTTTTTTTTTTTAAGGAAAACTAACAGATGTATTGATTTCGCAAATGTGTATAGTTTATGGAGTAAATTGGTCAAAATAAAAGTTTAGGGGTGTTTTGGCCGGTGGTTAAAAGTTCAAGGGGGTGTATGAGCATTTTTCCTTACTTTTTCTTTTGAACCCATTAAGTGGCAACTCAAATGAATTTTTAATTAGATTACATATTTAATAATCATATGATTTGTTTAAATAATTTAATGAGTATATGATCTAATACACGAAGATGATTTTAAGAACTCTCATGTAATGAGATAAAGGAGATTCCTACAACCAAAGAAGCTTTATCTTACTCCTCCAACAAAATAAAAAAAGGAAATCTTGAACCTTATCATTTTCTCCCATTTGTTTCCCTAAAATTTTTTTTTAGTTATAACTAGTTAAAGTCTCATATATATGTTGTACGGATTTGTTCCTGAAATTATAAAATATATAATTTATTTGAGAAACAAATCACAAAGCTCTACACGTAGCATGTGCAGCTACTATTTGTTATTTTTCTTACTATTATTTATTATTATTAATTTTTGAGAAGAATCTTACGTACTATTATTTTGAATATATATAACCATTTTTTAATCTAGAATTAGGCTAGAGGTAATTATTTCTTACTATTATTTGGAATTAGGATGTTTTCCCTCACTATTATTATAGTAAAGCATAACAATCTGATTAAATATAAAATTAGTCTACATAGTAAAAAAGTATACCATATTATCGTAATACAGGTAAAGAAATTTAAATATTGCCTCCACAATGTTAGATGACATAATTAACTTTTGTAAATAATCCATCATGTTTAGCGTTAGAAGGCCTAAAAATTAATTCAAAAGGCACAACCCATGAATTCTTGAAACATATATTATACATAAAGTACAAATAGATAATACAAATAATAGGGTATAATCGTGATGAAGCTCCTACTTTAAAGCAATATAAAGTATAAACTCCTATAACCTTATGGTGTGGAAGGAATACTTTCTTAGGTGATTCCAATACACAGATAATACTTCCTCCAATTCTATTGAAAACCCATGTAAAACTTCTTCCTCAGTATTTTTCATAAAAACAGATGATGAGTGTCTTTAAGGATTTTTTTTTTTTTTTTTTTGTGCTCTCCAAATTACACTATGTAACCTTAAAAAAAAGTGTATTGGAAATAAATAAATAAATAAATAAACAGAAAGGGAATTTTAAGGAAAAATAGTTTTTTTTTTTTTTTTAATTCTTCGATTTTTGCATAATCCCTACTATGTCTAATGGGTTTTACATGTTATGATTAGGGGTTTTTTTTTTTTGGCTAAATGTGAGTAGTTTTATGTTTCTCCTTTGTAGTTAAGTTTTTTTTTTTTTTTTTTTTTTTTTTTTTAAGAAAATTAATAAATTTTTATTCAGTGTGCATTTTTGAAAATTTCAAGATTGAATTATATTTTATTCTTCAACCTTTGATTATCTACGCAATTATGAGAGAGTGATTTTATTAGGTGGCGACTCCCTTTCTTCTCCGTATCTTTTTAATTCCAAGGAACTCAATCAAGATTGTAGATGGGAGGTGAAGGGATAATGAGAGGTTGTTGTGTAGGTTGCTTGCGAGGTTGCATTTTATTCTTCAACCTTTCATGTCTATAAAATTTTATGATGATCATATAAATATGTCTCATCTATAACATGTTCAAATTTTTAAAATTATGCATAAAAGATGAGTTTGTAAAAAGAAAAAAAAAAGTAAATAACATATGATTAACACAAAATTTGATGCACATGTTAAGGAGAATGAAAACATATAATTAATCTAAAGGTTGAGTTTTTAAAAATATTAATTAAATGAAAAAAAATTTTGAGTTGTGTAACTTGATCCTTGTATATACACAATAGATTGAGTTGACAAACAAATGATTGATCCAAAACATCACTTTTTTCACATTCAAATAGGCATTCCCGTTGACACCAATCACAGCATGCATGCACCTTGGGTGTGAGGAGAAAGTTGATAGCAAACAATTATCATAGTGGGTAACCAATCAAATTGAGGCATTTAGGAAATCTATGGGGACTTCATTGGAAGGCTTTGAGGAGCAAATTACGGGTCTGTTTTTAGCCTTAAAGGCCAGGAAAAAGGATAAACAACGGCATGAGGTAGACAATCAAAAGAAGGTGATTAAATCGAGGGAAAAGGGTCATCGGGAATTGAAAAACCTAATGACTTCTTTGAACGTTAAGTATGGGTTAGCTAAGAGAAGGAGTATTAGTAGTGAAAGGGCTGTGGTGGTGCATCAATGAATGTGAAGATTATTTCTTGGAATGTTAGAGGGTTGAATGAGTAGGATAAAAGGCTTCGGGTCCGAAATTTGATTAGGAGTTGGAGGCCAGATATTGTATGTCTTTAAGAAACTAAAATGGAGTTGATAACCAAAGCTGTGATTCGCAGTCTATGGGGTGGCCAACATGTTGATTGGTCATATTTAGGTTCTTGTGGAGTTTCTGGAGGGGAGTTAGTGATGTGGGACACTCGAGTAGTGAATAAAATGGAGGAAGCAGTGGGGAGATTTTCGGTCTCTTGTAAGTTTACAAGTGTATCAGATCAGTTTGTTTGGGCGTTTACTGGTGTTTATGGTCCTAATTTACACCGTGATAGGAGGTTTTTATGGGAGGAACTCTATGGCTTGAATAGCTGGTGGAGTGTTCCATGGTGTGTGGATGGTGACTTTAATGTGGTTAGGTTCCCTTCTGAACGATTGGGGTCTAATTCTTTCACTGCTGCTATACGGGAGTTTTCTAATTTTATTTTGGAATAGGGTCTCATTGATTTGCCATTGCAAGGGGGTACTTTACTTGGTCAAATTCTCGAGAAGTTGTTTCGAAGGCTAGGCTGGACAGATTCTTGTTTTCTGCAGATTGGGAGGACAAGTTTCCTACAGTTTCTGAAAGACAAATGTCTAGGTTGTGCTTGGATCATTTTCCAATTGTCCTAGAGGGCGGATCTTTCCAGAGAGGGAGTAGGCTGTTTAGATTTGAGAATATGTGGCTTAAGGATGAAGGTTTTGTGGATAGGGTTCGGTCTTGGTGGGAATCCTATCAGTTTCATGGTGCACCAAGTTTTGTTCTTGCCAATAAATTAAAACTCTTAAAAAATGATTTCAAAAGATGAAATGTGGAGGTGTTTGGTCATGTTGAAGATCGGATTAAAAAATTGTGGAAGGACTTGAGTGTTCTAGAGAATATGGAGGATAGTCGGGTTTATCAGTGAAGGAAACGGTAGAAGTGGGAAGAATTCGTGATGAGTTGGAAAAAGCTACTCTGTTGGAAGAAATTTGTTGGAGGCAGAAATCTAGAGTTCTCTATGTTAGGGAAGGAGACAAGAATACTAAATTTTTACACCGTATAGCTACCTCTCACAGGAGGGTTAATTCTATTAATAGGCTTATGATGGATGGGGAGTTGACTTCGGACCCGGCAGCTATAGCAAATTGTATCTCTCAGTTCTATAGGCAACTTTATTTTGAGGATGTGGCTTATAGACCTGTTTTAAATGATGTGAATTTTTCTAGTATCTCGATGGAAGATGCAAGTTGGCTAGATAGGCCTTTTGGGGAAGAAGAGGTGTTTGGGGTGATTAATAATCTTAATGGTGAGAAGACACCTGGCCCGGATGGCTTTTCCGTGGCATTCTTCCAGTCTTGCTGGAGTGTTTTGAAAACAGAAATTATGGCTATATTCCATAATTTTCATACTCAGGCGATGTTTGAGAAGAGTCTTAATGCTTCATTTCTTGCCCTTATCCCCAAGAAAGTGGATGTTGTGGAGGTAAAAGACTTTCGGCCTATTAGCTTAGTTGGTGGGATTTATAAGATTATTTCTAAGGTGTTGGCGAATCAGCTCCGTAGGGTGGTGCATGGGCTTATTTCGGATTCACAAAATGCCTTTGTGAAGGGTAGACAAATTTTGGATTCCATCTTGATTGCTTCTAAATGTATTGATAGTAGATTAAAGTTAGGAGTTCCAAGTGTGTTGTGTAAATTGATGTGGAGAAGGCATATGATCATGTGAGTTGGGACTTTCTAATGTACATGCTTCAGCGTTGTGGTTTCTCAGAGAAATGGAGAAAATGGATAAGGTATTGCATTTCAACTATAAAGTTTTCCATTCTGATCAATGGTAGTCCATCTAATTTCTTTGGAAGTTCTAAGAGGCTTCAGCAAGGAGATCCATTATCTCCATTGTTGTTTGATATTGTGATGAAGGCTTTAAGTCATAAGTTGGAGGTGGCTGTCTCCGCTAGGCAATTCTCAGGCTTTTTTGTGGGTAGTACGGCTGGTCCATCAGTGATGGTGTCTCATCTTCTATTTGCAGATGACACTCTGATTTTTTGTGATGCTGAATCTTATCAGATTACTAGATTTGAGGAGGTGTCAAGGCTTCGTATTAATTTGAGGAAATCTAAGTTGGCACCTATTGGTGAGGTGCATAATTTGAAGGCTTTGGTGGGTCTGTTGGGGTGTAAGCAGTCTTCTCTACCTTTGAAATATTTGGGTCTTCCATTAGGTGCCAAGTTTAAGGACTTATCTGTTTGGAATCCTATCTTAGAGAGAATGGAAAGGAGATTAGCAGGCTAGAAGAGAATGTATTTATCTAAAGGGGGTAAGGTGACACTCCTTAAAAGCTCACTCTCGTCTTTACCTACATATTTCCTTTCCCTTCTTCCTTTACCGGGTAAGATGGCAAAGCATATGGAGAAATTACAGAGAGATTTTCTGTGGAATGGGATTGATGGTGAACCTAAAATTCATTTAGTTAATTGGGCCAAGGTTTGTAAACCTTTGCAGGCTGGGGGGCTGGGTATAAGACATTTGGGAAGCTTTAATTCTGCCTTGTTAGAAAAATGGTTGTGGAGGTATGGCATGGAGACTGATGCTTTATGGAAGAGGGTCATAGAGGCAAAATATGGGAACAGTTGGGGTGGTTGGTGTATGAAAAAGGTGACAAGTCCTTATGGGGTCAGCCTGTGGAGATACATTAGAAGTGGCTGGTTGAACTTCTCTAAACTCCTAGTATATGATGTGCGGGATGGTACTAGAGTGAAATTTTGGAAGCATGTGTGGTGTGGGGATTGTACTCTCCAAGAAGCCTTTCCGAAGCTTTATTGTATTAGTAGGTCGAAGGATTCCTCGGTGGCTGAAATCATGGGTTGGTCTGCTGGGAGGTTTTACTGGAATGTGCAATTTCGTCGTCCACCCCAAGATTGAGAAGAAGAAGCCTTTGATCGGTTTATGGGGTTGGTCTATTCTTCAACAATGCGGGGATTTAGTCCAGATAAGGTTTGTTGGAAGCCTGCAAGGAATAGAGATTTTGAAGTTAGAGGATGTTATGGTTCCTTCTATACTCCTATTGTTGTTTCCTTCCCATGGAGAATGATATGGCAGTCAAAAGTTCCTCCACGGGTGGCATTCTTTCCCTGGTCTGCTTCCTTAGGTAAGATCCTAACAACAGACAACTTTCATAAGAGATGTGTGATAGTGCTTAACTGGTGTTATATGTGTAAGAGATTTGGGGAGTCGATGGATCATCTTCTACTTCATTGCTCCATAGCTTAGGAGTTGTGGTCTTTGGTTTTCTGCTTGTCTAGTATTCAATGGGTTATGCCTCATACTGTTCTTGAGTTATTTGAGGCTTGGCAAGGAAAGTTTGCGCGACATCGTCACATTGATGTTTGGAGATTAGTGCCTCATGGCTTGATTTGGTGCATTTGGCGTGAAAGGAATGCAAGAAGTTTTGAGGGTTGTGAACGTTCTTTGCCAGAGATTAAGTCTTTTTTCTTGTACACTCTCTTTGAATGGAGTATGCTCTTTTCTCATTTTTCTTGTTCTTTCTTTTCATATTTTTCTTGATCGTTGTACTTTTGTTTTTGGTTTGTCCGCCCATAATACATCCTCGATGTACTTGGTTTGGCACTTTTTCTTTTATTAATAATATTCTTATGTTATTTATCAAAAAAATAAAAAAAAAAAAGCAAGTTGAGAAAAAAAAAAGTGAAATATTATGTAAAAGTGTAAAAGACAAACAAAACTAAACAAAAAAAATTCTCACGTTTTCCTAAATAGCAATAAGTGAAGTTTCTTCTATCGTATGTACGTTTCTGTGCAATGTACAAATTATATACATACATGCATACACCATTTTCTTTTTGTTCTTTTCCTGCATTTTGTTGATAAACCAAACACACACACACACACACACAGACCTTTGGTTAAGCCGGAGATTGTGGAATGATCAAGGCCGAAGGTTTCAGACTCATGGTCGAGATCACCAGAGCGAAGCTTATCAGGCAACCTTAACACGAACTCTTTCTCAATGACTTCACCGAGTACGTCCTCCGACTCAGCCTCCCACCTCCTCTACCGTTTTGACTCGCCCCCAGAATCGGCGTTTTCAGATCCGTATCCTCCATCTTTCTCTCTCTGTCTCTGTCTCTGTGTCTCTCTCTATCTCTCTATCTTTGCCTGTGTCTCTGTGTCTCTCTGTTCTTATTTTTGCTGTTTCTGTGTCTCTTTGTTCATGTGTCTTCTAAGTTCTATCTCTCACTCGCATTGTCTTACCATACATACACAAAACAAATATAATCAGTATCTGAGTTGGACAACAGTTCTAGAAAGTAAAGAGGCCTAACTATAAACAGATTTTGTACGACAAAATATATATATATTTCCAAACAGCATGAATTTTGGAAATATTTAAGTAAAAAACATCATGTCAAACTTATTTAGTTATCTAGCATGTTATATGGACTGCTGAGTTCTTTTCAAAACTTCTCATTCAAACCACAAAAATTGTTAACTGTTATAAGTGAGAACACTAGTGAATCTCTCCAGAAAGTTCTTTGGAGTAGTAGACTTTCAGTGGTTGTGGACAAGTTTATTTGTGAATGGAATTCTATAGAAGGATTCCAAAGTTTTAGAAGTCACTACAATGGGAAGCGAACACATCGTTTGTTGAGATTGCATAGAGAGTCTAGGTTATAAAAGTTTGATAAGTTCTGAATGTTGTAACTTTTTCTTCTATAATGAATTTCCTATAGGGTTGGATACCAGGAGTAGTTTTTCCTCCAAGGAGTTCGTCAAAGATTTTCCACTTCGTCATCAAATTAGGTTGTGTTTTTCATTGCTTTTAGATTTTGGTGATATTAACTGTGATTATGCAATCTAATAATTTGTTAACACTACAATTAATATAAAAAAAAAATTTAGTAACAGTTAATTAATTTATCAGTAGCTTAAGTTATTAGAGTCTAAATTAAGTTTTTTCACATTTTAATTGTGAACGACAAAAAGAGCTTCTTACATAATAATTGCCTCTGTGCTTCAACATAAAGAAAAAGCATTTGAAGCCCAATGGAGACCATAAATCATAATTGCACTAGCATGTCACAAGGGGAACTATTAAAGCATTATTGATAGGGAATGAACAAGAAAAGTGAGTGGCTTAGGTGAAGAGACAACTATTTTCTCTAGGGCTAACACAATTCAGCTGGTGCACATCTCATGACTCATGACCCTCCCTTACCTTAGGGGCCGAACTCACTCATAAAATAAAATAAACTAAAAATAATCAAGGTGAACGATTTAACTCCACAATGTCAAAAGATTATAACACATCTTCCATGTCAGAGTTGTCTGAGCTATTCAAAATTCAAGTCAAATTGTTGGGTAGTCTGCTGAGAACAGAGTGCTCTGGCTTGTGATCACATTCATAATCAAGGTGAACAAATGCCCGCTCAACTTCCGGAAGTTTCTCTAGCTTCTCCTGCAAGGTCTCTCCGATGGCATGTGCTTCTTTTAGGGGTAGCTCTTCTGGGAGTTCTATGTCAACCTGTTTCAACAATAGAATAAAGATCATTACTTTGCTAGATATTCAAAACTAGGATATGCTTAGAAGAGTCTAATGTAACTTTACAAAAATTTCATCTGCATAGCATAATAAAATTTAAAAGAAAATCTCCCACAAAATATTTAATTTGCAATTTCTTCAATGGCATCTCAAAGGGAAGGGAGGATCACAGTTTTGATGTCTTATTGTAGACTAAACTTTTTTTTTAAATGAAATAAAAGATTGAAGTTGTGATCTAAAGCTCACCACTATTTATTTTTACTCAGAAATTTACATGACCCACCTCTACAAAATAGAGAACACCAAAGGTGTAGGCACGGACAGTGTCAATACGCTTGACTTGAGGGTGCCTCATGACAAGATATGTTAGTTTCTGCAAGACTTCAGGAGGTGCAGACTGTCCCACGAGAGAAACTGCATCAAGATATGCAGCTTAAAATAGTTCTAAATATGAATATTACAGCCATGTGAAGTACATAAAGCGTAGCCAAGCACATGGGCGGAGCCACGTTGAAGGGTGGGGGGGCCATGGACCCCCAAAATTTTGAAATTTTTTTAAATATATATATAATTATTTTAATGTTTTCAAATTTTAGTCTACAAAAATAAGAGTTGGCCCCCCCTAAGTATTTGAATTAGTCCAATGATACTTCAAAAAAAAAAATTTAGTCTAATAGTTATAGAGACAACTTTATTTTTCGCAATTCTATTTTTTATGGTAAAATGTGCTTTTATATCTGTTAAATATTTGAAAATGTTTGGCACCAAACATGTTTGAATTTATCTTTTTCAACCTGTTATGTGGCGATTAACAAGTCATTGACTCATTATAAAATTATTGTCACTAAAACTACACATGAAATGTCTTTTTAGTTGCCACATAATGGGTCAAAACAAAATAGTTTCAAATATATTTGAAGCCTAATTTGTTCCTCCAAATTTTGGATCATTCTTGTTTTTGAAAATTACATTAGTTCAATTGAATAATTTTACTTACAATAGTATAAAATTTGATAATTTTTATAGAAAATGAAACTTTTTAAGAATTTCACTATGAAAATTGTGAAAATGTATTTTATTAATTTTATGAGAGATAGCTATCAAAAATAATTTTGATTGAAAATATTAAGCTCTTTTTTTGTTGGATGTGTGTATATGTACAACTTATCAAATAAAAAAATGTGTGTATATAATAAAAAAAACATGTGTATTTATGTGTGTGTATGGGGTTGTCTTGATAAATATATTAGTGTTGCAACTTGGCCCCCCCAAACAAAAATTCCTGGCTCCGCCCCTGGCCAAGCACAAATTATAATTTATCAATAGTAAATTTTGTAGGACACATGCATTGGGATAAGGAAGTAGGCACTGTATTTGTAACTTCAATTTCTGCAGAAAATAGATATTTTTCCTTCTTTTCCAAACATTTATTGTTTAGTTCTGGTACCAACCAGTATCCTGAATGCTACGTCCTTGATAAATTAAATATGAAACCAGAATTTATTTTGATATTCTTCTCTTCGTTTCCTCATTTTTCTGGGAGGTAAAACTAAAACCTTTTGAAGCATAAATGATTCAGATAAAAGAATATCCTTCTTCAACCAAACTAATATATAAAGAAAGCACAGATAAAAATAAAATTAACAGAAATCAATCAACATAAAGAACCCAAATAGCAATCTCTGAAAGCACTGGAATTTAAAAAGCCTCCAACTTCAACAACTATTGTGATGAATAGTGAGAAATTCTTTAAAAGAACAAACATCCAAAGGAAGCATAACCTTTAATCTTGTAGGGATAATATGAAAGGAAGTGGTGGGTGAATAGTAGTGGACACAGAAGTAAAACTTTGACAGAAAATTTATAAGATTTTAGAGATGAACTTCCTTTTTATTCTTTTTGTTTGTTTGTGAGAATCATGCAAAAGATTGTGAGATCAAACAGAATGAAAATGAGGTTGAAGGAGTACCTGCATTTTCAAATACAGTTTGAGACCAATTTATCATTGTGTACAATGCAAGGATGATGGCACCAGTGGGGTCAATCCACCAGAAAAATTTATCGGCAAGAAGAGCTGCAGCTAATCCAACCACATTAGTTACCACATCGAAAAAGTGATCCTGCACATTGGCATCATTTCAAGAAGTTATGCAGCTGATAGCTAGAAGGATAATACATATGACAGAAGCTTAAGAATATAAAAGTAGAGATAGGAAACCTTTGCATATGCACGGACGATATCATTTTTTGAGCTTTTACAGTATATCCAGAGGGCAAGTTTTACTACAGTAGCAGATATCATGATTGTGCACGTCCATATCAATTCACTTTTGGACAGTTTTTCAGAAGAGTCATCTTCAATTAGTTCTTCTGCAGCCAGAAGCAACACCTGAAAGCCTGCAAGAAAAATGGAAGAGTGTAACAATCCCAACCTTATCAAAAGGAATCTATTCCATATTCAGAGAAGAAAACCCCTAATAGTTTCATCAGGGTGTTTTTTTTTAAAAGCATCAAGATTTTTGAATAAGTTGAGACAGAATATTATGACATTAGATGCAAATCTTTTCCAAGTTACAATTGTTGAATGTAAGAAGAAGCCTGTGAGAAACCCAAAGGTCAGATTATCTTCTGCAAAGAAATTAAGCAATATTCTGAGGTTATGAACACAACTGAATACATAATTCTTCTTGATACTACGTAGCCTAGCAAGTAATTAATCAATAGAGCATAGTAGTTGCAATTAATTATTCTTTGAAAAATCTGATTTAGACCCTTATGTGTTCTAAAAAAAGGTCTGATACCAATAAAGGAAAAAAAAAAAAAAAAAATCTGATTTCAACCCCAAACACTTATACAATGTATTAATCTGATTAGTTCAACAAGTTAAGTGTATTCCCAACAGATAATCCAACATGCAAGTCTGCCACAATAATCAATCACCAAATCTAAAGACAGTAATAATAAAAAACAGTAAAAAGGCGCACAGATTTATTAATGAAGTGGAAAGCCAATAAAAAATCTATATGTTATAAATCTTGTTATTAGAGATTATTATGTATTGTATATGATAGATGAGCACTTTACTTCAATCTAGCCTGCGCCTGAGCTTTGCGCTTTACCCTTAGTTTCGGAGAGGCCTGTGCACTTGACGCTTTTACCAACACGATATAATGTATTGGTCATAAAGCAATGGTCTCTCCTTCCTTTATTATGAGAAGGGAACTTCTAAATTATCTTTTGCTTAAGAGCAGTTACCCACTGAAACTTGAAGCAGGTGCTGTCGTCCTTAAACATAGCAATTCACAGAGCTTCTTCATAAGCAGCAGGGAAATGTGACAGTTACATCCACTAACCATATGAAAGTTCTAGTTAAACCCATCTGGAATTATATTAAGCACAAGCCCCAAGCAGTCTCCAGAAAAATGACAAGAATGACCAATATAACCTTTTCTGGATGCCTAATTGCTCAGCCATTATATCCCCAGGCACTTATGTAAATTACAACATCATGTCAGATCATGTGTCCAAACAAGAACAAATATCAGAACATTTTAAAAGCTCTCTGCCTACCTCAAACTTCAAGTGAACATTGTATGTTTTATGCATGTTTAAACTGCAGGAGGAAGCTCTTATTCTTAATCAATCACTAAGGAAGTATGAGTAAGCCACACTTTTCAGGAATAAGTTCCTAATGTGTCTTTCATAAGTCCTTATCTAAATCATGCTTCACATGTATTCAAAAATGTATCAACAAACTTGCTAGTATTAAATAATGTATTTGGTTTCTAACTGTTTATGTATTTCAATATTATTGTGACAAGAAAGAAGACAGTTTGTTATATCAACCAGAGCAGTAATTACTGATACAGGTTGCTTTAGAAAGCTTTATGTATTCTAATTAACCATCCAGAAACCATTCATTAGAAGAATACCAAAAAAAAATCCCTGTATTTTCTTTTACTTTTGTGTACAATATTTCACCAATTAGGAGTATTCGTAAACATTTTTTATATTTCACCAATTAGGAGTACAATATTTCAAGTTCCTATTTCTTTATTCTTAACAAGAAAAGCCAATTATTACACATCAAGTATGTTGCCTATGCTAGAAAGCTGATGTGATCTGGTCCAACTATCCAGAAACCATTCATTAGAAGAATATGAAAACTAGTCCCCTGTTTTTTCTTTTACTTTGTATACAATTCGTAAACGTTTTTGATCATTTATATAACATACGATCAAGTTCCTATATTTTTAAACTATTAACAAGAAAAGCCAATTGGTAAAAATCAATTACATTGCATTTACTTCACCTTATATGTCTTCAATGAAATGTAATTCGATAATTGGATAGGTTCAATTAACAAACAAGTTCACCGTAGAAAAAGGTCGTCAACAATGACATGACAGAAAACCAATGGAAACCTAAGGCAGGTGAAGGTAATGCAACATACCAAGTGTAGCCATGACAGCAGCAAAGATAATTATGCCTACTGGCTGCACCCTCAACTTTCCAATAGGATATTTGTAGATATTTATGTTCTTCATTGCCAGGTGAGTGAACCAAAGAATGCCACCGGCCATGAGATCAAGTAAAGAATCTAGTGTTGATGCAGCAATGGCCAAAGATCCACTCTTTATTGTGGCATAGACCTGCACATTGTAATGCATATTGTTATTCTGGGAGTTTGTATATGAGCAATGGGTTATATATATATATTGATAACATGGGGAACCTTACTAAAGAAGATCCCTTTGGACTTGCCTCTAGCCAGTAACATATTATATAAAATGGTGATTTAGGGGTGTCCGGATACATGTTAATCAATTTAATACTTTTGTCATATAAAGTGAATTATTTTAAGTTCTTTTTAACTCGAAGTATATATATTCTTCCAGAATATTGTTTGGTTAGATTACATTATTTTACAAGCTCCACCTTTGAGCTTTATCAGAAATAAAACTTGGATTTCCCAGAGCTTTTAACAGTTTTTTAAAAAATAGGGGTTTTTTTCTTCATCAAACTCAACTGAAAACATATATCCTGTAAAACATGAACAAAAATGAAAGCCCGTCTTCTTTATATATGCCTCATAAAGTTTTAAAACACACCATCCAGGCCAGAGACACGTTCTTGGAGTCTGGTAGACCATGAAAATAAAAAAGTTATATATCTACATCACCTTAAATGCCAGAAGTATTATATTTGCATAATTAGATATCATCATTGCTCTTTCATGTCGAGCATCTTCATCCTCATCAATACCGTTAGATGTCACCAAAGCATCCACTTCTTCAAAGGAATTCATGGTATTGATTTGTCTTTCATAGTACTCCCTTTCTCCTATAATGAAGACAATGCATTCATTCATTCTAAGAAAAGGAAGAAATTTTTAACTTCACTCATGACTTTATATTCATAATCTCATTTCTTCTTGTTCCCCAATTTAAATGAAACTTTAAATTCTTCTCCTAGCTACTTCCTAGGCCTACTGTACAATATATATATATGTGTGTGTGTATGTCTGCTAATTTAAAAACATATGAATGAAAATATATGTCATCTATAACATGGTTTAAATTTCCAAATTTTTATATTTTAAAATTATGCATAAAAGATGAGTTTATAAAGGAATAGTAAATAACATTGATCAACACAAAATTTGTTACACATGAATGAAAACAGATAATCTAAAGGATGATTTTTTTTTAAATGTTACTTAAATGAAAAGTTATTTAGTTG
Source organism: Quercus rubra (assembly GCA_035136125.1). NCBI lineage: Eukaryota > Viridiplantae > Streptophyta > Magnoliopsida > Fagales > Fagaceae > Quercus > Quercus rubra. Next base: position 66,974,534 of record CM068733.1, read on the forward strand.
GGTAACTTGATCCTTATACATGCACGATTGAGCTAACAAGCTATGATTGATCCAAAACATCACCTTTTTTTCACATTCAAATAGGCCTAACATTGACACCAATCAGAGCATACACCTCAGCAAGTTGAGAGAGAAAAAAATGTGAAATGTTGTGTAGAAGTGTAAAAGACAAACAAAACAAGAGATATTCTCACGTTTTCAAGTTAAAAGCAAAGAGTTAAGTTTGTTCTATCCTATGTACTTGCCTGTATATATTATATGAACCCATTTATTTTCCTGTATTTTTTCTGATAAACCAAACACAGAGACAGAGACAGAGACAGAGACAGAGACAGAGACCTTTGGTTAAGCCAGAGGCTTTGGAAAGGTCAAGGTCGAATGGATCAGACTCATGGTCAATACCAGAGCGAAGCTTATCAGGCAACCTTGACACGAACTCGCTCCTCAGCGAGTTCACCGAGTACCTCCGACTCAGTCTCCCCCCTATTCCACCACTTCTACTCGGCCCCAGAATCGGTGTTTTCAGATCCGTACCATCCATATCTCGCTGTGTCTCTGCCTCTCTGTGTTCTTATTTTTGCTCTGTCTTTGTCTCTGTGTTCATGTGTCTTCTTCTAAGTCCTATAATCTCCCACTCCACTCACTCGTCTTGCCGTATAATAAGTTACGTTAGTTACATGTGTTTAAAAATTGAAATTTATTATTTGAAAATATTTTTAAAAATATTTATAAATAAAAAAATATGTAAAAGTACCTAAAATATTATTTAAAAGTTAAAAATAATTGTTTAAAAGTACAAAATACTCCATAATATCTAAGAGTAACAGTGGTGCTAAGTAAGACATCATCTCTGTTTGTTTTTTGTATTTTTAGAACCAGTCGTACAACACTTTTAGAAATTAAAAAAAGGCCTTGACTTTAAGTCAGATTTGTACGGAGTATAATTAATGTCTCTAAATTTTAATTTGTCAGTCCTCTAATACGTACTCAATAATAAGTAAATATAAAAAGAATTCGAAAACATTCTCCAAATTTTAACTTTTCTATTCCTTGGAAAGGAGAGGTAAAAAATAATACTAATTTGTTTTGATTTTCCTTCTAAATTAAGATGTAGGGATGAGCTTAGGAATTGGGTTGTTAGTTTCACTAGGCATATAGGAGCAACTAATATTTTTGTTGTGTAGTAGATTAAATATCTTTTGTCTTATTGTTGAGATAGATGCCAAAGTGATTGTAGATGTCATGAAGAATTGTAATTATGTAAATCAGATTATATCTCCCATTTTAGATGACTGCAGACAGTTAATGACCGATTTTTAACAAATTCAATTGAAGCATTGCTACCATCAAGCTAACCGATATTCTGATGGCTAGACTAGGAGCTAACCAAGAGCAAGAATACATTTTGTTTTCAAGTCCACCTGTGGACTTAGCTAAGGCTATGGAGGATGATTGTACCGGTGTTTTCTTTAACAGATTATGCAGTGATCTAGATGTAATTGGTTGAGTTTTATGAAATCGTCTTTTTCCCCCCAAAAAAGAAAAGAAGAAGTAGGTAAAGTAGGTAATGATGCAAGTACTTTTTATTTTTATTCTTGACTCGAATGATGGCAAGTACTTGTACTGCAAGGGGGTACCTGATTATTATAAAATTATGTTTAAAAAAATTTTTTTTTTTTAGTAGCTTACAACTTTTGTTTTTTTGGGGGGGAAAGAAAGTACAACCTTTGTATCTAATAAAGTATAATATTAATAATAGAAATAGTAATGGTTGTCGGTATAAAACAAAAAACAATGAAAAAAGTATTTTGTTTGGTACTGACGTCAAGATCTCTTTACAGAACAGTGTTTTGAGCGTGCCATCTTTTGGATGGCGTGTTTTACGAACATCCGTGATATGAATATGTTTAAATATCACTTATTTTGTTAAAATTGAAAAATTATTACTGAAAACACAGTAAGTAAATATAAAATTTAGTTGAAACAGTAAAGTAGAGTATATAAATAGTGTTAAAAAATATAGTAGGACCCATAAATAGTAGTAAAAATATCTTTAATTATTTGTATAAGAAAAAAACAAAAAAAAACAAAAGTATCTTTGTTTGGTACTGACATCAAGATCTCTTTACAGAACAAAAGTGCGTCCTGTCTTTTGGATAATGTATCTTAACCATATATGCTTTTAGTGTGTTTGAATATTGTTTATTTTATTAAAATTGAAAAATTATTATTAAAAATATTGTAAATAAAGGTAAAATTTAGTTGAAATAGTACAGTGAAACTCATGAATAGTGCCAAAAAATATAGTAAGATCATAAATAGTAACAAAAATATCTTTGGTTATCGTTATAAAAAACAAAAACAAAAAAAAAGTATCTTTGTTTGGTACCGACATCAAGATCTCTTTACGGAACAGTGTTTTGTGCGTCTCATCTTTTGGATAGCATCTCTTACGAACATATGTGCTATAGGTGTGTTTGGATACCACTTATTTTACTGAAACTATAAAATTATTGCTAAAAGTACCGTAGATAAAGGTAAAATTTAGTTGAAATAATACAGTGAAGCCCATGTATAATGTATAATGTCAAAAAATACTCTGAGGCCCATGAATAGCAACAAAAGTAAGCTAAATAGTGAAATCATTTTCATTTTTCATCTATATCCAAACACACACTATATGTTTGTGAGAAATGCGCTTCTTAAGACAAATGCAGTATATATCTTCCTCTTTACCAAGAGATATGGCTTGTATGAGAAGTGCTCATTCGTTTAATAGATTTAGAGGGTTTGACCAAAAGTTAAGACACTGCTTCTTTATAATAATTATAAAAAATCAAAAAAATAAAAAAAAAATTCAAAAATGAAGAAGAAGCAATATGGTCACTCCTATTAGTTTACAAACTAGTCGCAGACTCGTGCATTGCGCAAGATAATTTTTTTTTAGGGTGATCTTATTAAATATATTTGAGGTAATAAGTAATAACACTCTCCCATTCTGTTTATATTAAAAAAAATATTTTAAATTTATTTAAGAATCTATTTATAAATGTTTAACCATGGTTAGTAAAGACACTACTCATAACTTTAGAATTAAAATACAAATTTATAAAATACCAAAACATTTGAAATGACAAATCTTTCCATAACTCATTGGGAAAATAAAAGGGGGGGGGGGGGAAAGCAAAAGAAATTACTTAATATTTTGAAATACACTTTAATTTAAAATTTTAAAATAAGAGAATTTGATTTTAAAATTAGGATAATTTTGGAACCTACCTTAAGCACAAGTAGGTTAGTACACAATATTTTAATATTAATTTAACAAAGTTTGGTCAAACAAATGTAAAAGATGAAAATATTTTTTCCTTTCAAGTTTAGGGTAGAGTGTCATTTCCTCAAATCTCAAAGAAGGGGAATGTAATTACCCCTATATTATTATTATTATTATTATTGTTGTTGTTGTTGTTGTTGTTGTTGTTGTTGATAATTGATTTTTCATTTTCTTTTTAAGTTAATAAAGACCTTACATGTACCTATTTATTTATTTATAGAATATACATTTTTTTTTTAGAACCGGAATATACAATTTTTTAACCTTTACATATCTTTTTTTTAATGTGAATCTTTACATATACCTTAAGTAAACTCTATATATTCCACTTCTTTAGATGTGTAAAATCATAGACTACTACTTCATAATGATAGTAGCTAATTAGTTTATCACTTTTTTTTTTTCATAATTTCATTTATAACGTTTCTTACTATTATCATATATTTACTGGCTAATGATTTTCATAACAGAGAAGTTAAATGAGATGTAGCATCGTTTATTAGATTTTAAATGTAATTGTGTATGAAGATTACACACACACACACACATATATATATATAAAGTTAAATGTCAAAAAAGGGATTTTAAAATTTTCTAACTTTATTTCTTATGTAATTTCTATTATTACATGAGAACATCTCCTTTTAGTTATGAATTAGAGTTTGATTAGTTTTAAGTTTAAATATATTGCTATAATTGTGTTTAATTCTTGATTATTGATTCAATTTTTTAAGTGAATGTAATAGTTGATTTTATTGCATTGTAAAGTTTTTAATGTTCTCCATATTGGTCATATTTATTTTTCATTTTTACTTCTCCTTACAACCTCTTTGTTTTCCAATTAATGGTTACTAATTGACATTTGATTTTTTTTTCTCTAGCAACTCTCTCTCTCTCTCTCTCTCTCTCTCTCTCTCTCTCTCTCTCTCTCTCTCTCTCTCTCTCTCTCTCTCTCTCTCTCTCTCTCTCTCTCTCTCTCTCTCTCTCTCTCTCTCTCTCCATAGGCAACCTACTGTTTCCCAAAATTTGATGATGATTTTATTGCATTAAATATGCATTGAAGTTTTTTTTTTTTTTTTTTCATTTAATTTTGCTACCCTTAATTTAGTATATCCATAACTATTCTTTATATTATATTTGGTTTAATATCCTTATTATTATTATTATTTTATTTAGTGTTTCCCAATTGGCATTTGTTTTGTATTATATTTTTTCTTTGATGTTTTGGGTTTGAAAATGAGTGTGTCCCTAGTATTACTCCACTTTATGAGGACACTTTTATTTATTGAATTTAAGTAAAATTTTTAATTTTTAATTTTTTTTAAATAAAAATGAGAGAAAAACATAAATAATTTAATGATATGAAAGATGTGGGGAGATGAATAGTGATATTAAGGTAGAAGGCAGTGGGGAGATGAAAAGATAAAGGTAAGGAAAAAGTTTGGACAAAGTGTAAATGTAAAAAAAAAAAGTACAATTTTTTTAAGGATAATTTTATTGATTTGAATTTAAATAAAATATTCCATGTTTAATTATTAAAAATAAAAAGAGAGAGAAAATATAATAATTTAATGATGTGGAAGATGTGACCGAATTTAAATGTTGAATAACATAAGATGAGAAGAGGAAAAAAAAAGTAAAAATAAAATATATAACAATAAATACCAATAAAGAGAACAATTGCACATAAAAGATTTTTGTTTTTTCTTATAACTCTAATTAAGATTGATGGTTTTTTTTTTTTTAATATGTGTTTTTGTATTGTGTTTTTTTAATTTCCCATCAAAAAATCTTTTCTTTCCCTTTTATAATTTTGATTGAATTTTGGTTTGGATTAATACTTAATTGTTTTTGGAAATAGGAATTTGAATATGCCTACCAGTTTTTTGAATAATAAATTATTATAAAAATTTATTTTTTATTTCTTTAGTTTTATTTTAATTTTGGTTAAGTTAATATTTGTAATTTTGTGATGTTTTTTTAATTATTATGATAATTTCCTTATTCCTTAAGATATGAGTTGTATATTAAGCAAATGTAACACACTACAACAAAATTAGAAGAATATGGTTCACCTTAAAAAATATTAATGAAATACACAAAAAAAATTATTAAAATGATATATTTGTAGAGATAAAAAGATTTTTTTTTTTAAAAAAAGTGTAAAAATCTTTTCTTTTCTTTTTTTTTTGAAAAAAAAGACAAGGCTTGAAGTAATTGTTACTTTTTATATATTACACTTCATTGAATAATATTTATATTTCCATGCATCAAGCCAGTTTGCGGCTAGTTTCCTATAAAAACTAAATGATTCTACAAGTCTTCTATTGGGAATAAATTTTAATCTTAGGTTGCTAAATGCAAATGTAGTAGAAACATGATGAGAGAGAATAATGGGTTGTGCTCATGGTTAGTGTAATAAGCATGTGATATGATTGTGGGCTTCCTTTATAATAGGATCTTTTGTTACTCTTAGAGCAGTCAAAATGACACCCTTATCCCCACCCAAAATGTTTTCCTATAATGACAAGCTTTATCTTTTAACCTCTAAGAAATGCAATGCAATGGCCAAATGATATGCCCCTTCAATATACTGTCTCTAATCAAATAAACAAAGGCTCCTATCCCCTTTAGGTACAGTTTTATATGGAATTCAATTGTTTTCAATTTTTTCTCTTCTCTATAAGAAAGAACCATCAACCTTAACTAACCAAAAAAAAAGAGCCATCAACATTAATTAGAGTTATAAGAAAGAACAAAAATAGAATAAAATTTAACAATTAAAGAGAAAAAAAAATTTTAAAAACAAATCTAAATGGCATTAACCAATGTGGAGTTTTAAAGAACTCTTGGTTTACCTAGAATATAATAGAGAAAATAAGAAAGAGAATAATACTAATTCTAGGAAACATATATAGAGAAATAGAAATAAGGATGCTAATTAAAGAACATTGGCAATACCATCAATCCCGTTTGATGCTTAATCATAGCTCCACTAATTTGTTGACTTTCAACTTTTGGCTGGTATATATTTAGGCATTCTCCAATACCATAAAATTCCTTATTGTCTGGTTTTACTTGAATTCTGGCAAACTACCCGATTAAATTAAGTGAGAAAATGAGCATAATGATTCTAGGTGTAGAAAAAAAATAAAGAATTCCCAAAGATTAGTAATTTGGCATAAATAGAAGAATGTATAAATATATTCATCGAAAAATTGAGAGAGAAAGAGAGAGAGAGAGAACCTTTTTTTGAATTCCGGCAAACTACCCGATTAAATTAAGTGAGAAAACGAGCATAATGATTCTAGTGTAGAAAAAAAGAAAAGAAAAGAAAGGATTCCCAAAGATTAGTAATTTGGCATAAATAGAAGAATGTATAAAAAATTCATCAAAAAATTGGGAGAGAGAGAAAACCTTTTTTTGTGAGAGAAAACCATGCATAGAATGGAATAGATAGTTACAAATTTATAGTAAGAGAGTGTAAATAAGAATGGACAAAATAAATGAAGATGAAGAGAAAGAAGAAGAATAATATTTATGTAGAGGGTAGTGGGGAGAGGAAAAGAAGAAGAATAGTATTTATGTAGAGAGTAGTGGGGAGATGAAAAGGTAAGAGTGGAGAAAGGTTGGAAAAAGTGTAAATATTAAAATAAAATAAAAAGTAAATGTTAAAAACAATTATATGAAAATTGGAAAGAAAATGATAATGAGATTGATGCTGATGTGGCTCAACTGGAGCGTAGCAACAATTAATGCTACGCTTCAGCTTTTAGATATATATAAATTTGTTGATTATATTAATGATTTTAAATGCTGAGATGAATATTATAAAGTAAACTTGAAATTAGCGGCAGATCACGTCTGTATTTTTTTATGTGGGTCTCGTGCATTATTCACAGGACCCGCAAGTACTTTTTTCAGCAAAAATAACTTTAAAACTAGGTCTCATGGAACTATTCACACATTTAAAAATTATTTTACTATAATATTTTCAGCGATATGTTGTAGGGGTGTGCAAGGGAGCCGAAAAACCGCTACAACCGACTGGAGTCGAGAAACCGCACTGCACTTATAGCCGACCGCAGGAGCTGAGGCCAACAAGCGAAGACTAGTGGTCTTTCCGACGCCGGTGCGGTGATGCAATCGGAAATCAATTCCAATTACCAATATTTGTACCGAACCGATATGTTAATGCTCTAGTCCAGTTCTATAAGACAATGATGCTATGAATCTATGATGAGAAAACATTAGGTCAGGCTTGGTGTAAAACATTGGTTTTACGCCAGCCAATAGATGTTTGCCATGTCAAGCCCATCACTTAAAGAAACATAATGCCTTTAAAAAAAAAAAAAAAAGTTCACCCTCACAGCCTCTGCTTCCTTCACACCGAACCTCCACACAAATCGACAGAGTAAAATGATTTCGAAGAAGAAAGAGTTCTCGTCGTGACCTCTGCTTCCTCAAACCTCTGCTTCCTCCTCTGGGGTTGTGTCGTCCTTTGCTTGCCCGAACCTCCACCACACCAGACTTCGAATCACACCGCCACACAGGTCGCCGGAGCTGTGCGTGGAGCTTGTAAACATACCAGAGCTGCTGTTAGCTACGATCCAACGGTTTGTTTTTCATAATTTGCCCTTTTTCCCAATTTGGATTTCGAATTATTTTGATTAGATTCCTAAGAATTAGGGTTAAATGAATCTAATTATAGTTCTTGGAGGATTGTAGTTCTTATAACTTCTAATTTAGTTCCTAAGTGATAAGGTTAAATGAATCTGATTGTTTTTTGAAACTTACTTTTTTTTATGCAAATCATTATATCTTGATGGTTTTTGATTAGATTCCTAAGTATTAAGATCGGTTTTTGCTTATTTTTTGTTATTTTCGTTTGTGGTTTTTTTTTTTTTCCCTGTATAGGTTACTTTTGTATGCTTTCAAAATGGTAAAAATTAGTGATTTTTCACAAAGCTCAATGATAAAAATTAAAGCTAGATGTGAAAAACTAGAAGCCTAAAAGAGGTCTTTCTTCCTCTTTCCATGGTCATGTTACATTTGTGTGAGTAGATCTTCAATGATCAAGATGATTTCAATTCATTGTCAATTTTATTTTCAACTAGATAGACTTAGTCTTAAATTGCGATAATCCTACATTTGCACACAAATCCTTAGATTCAGCATGTTTCAATGATTAATGTAGCTTAAAAGAGAAAAAAAAAATGCTTGTAAAAAGTTGGTGGACATTCATCAAATCACATTGCAATAGTCAGATGTTCTTGTCTTGAAATTGATCAACCTTGCATCATTTTAACCTTTTTTTTTTTTTTTTTTTTTTAAAACATTGGGCAGTATCTTGAATACCTTTCCCTGCCCCATCATATATTATCTTCATTATGCGGGATGATACTTTCTGCAATGTCATCATCTTTTATTTTGTTAAAAGTGGGGGTTGTATATGTATTGCATTTGTACGTGATTCTATCATATAAGAAGTGAAAATTTGTTTGTCGGTTGCCATTTATGAGTTATGGATTTCTACTGTGAACATCCTGGTTGGTTTTATTTTGATATTTATCCTAGCATTACCAAGTAGCTCTAGCTCATGAACTTCTAGTTCCTCTATATGCTCTTTCCTTTTCAACTTTATCCTCTTTTACAATCTTTGTTTGCAGGTTTTGTTCTCAAATGTAAAAACTAGTTTATGAGATTGGAAAATAGGGATATATGGCATAATTATGTTTTTTCTTTTACCAATAGAGAAAAAAGCTACCAGTAATCTACTTTGGTGAGAAATTCCCACATGATAATATGTCTTGTATCTCTTGTCCTGCACTTTATTATCCATTAAAACCTATATATTACTCAGTTCTTAAATTGAATTCTAATTATTTTGCTTCATCTTCTTCGATTAGATTGTATATAGATAGTTAGTCTTTGTAATCTATACTCACAACTTGTAATCTCTCTTTCATTCAACAAAATTTGAGTTTTATTTAGAGAGAGTCTTCAAGTTTTTACAATTATGCTTCCATGACTTTACAGTTTAATATTTTTTATGTGTATTTCCTTATAATGGTGTTAGGGAGCAGAGCAACAAACATTTGTAAGTTCTGAAGGCATAAACCAAGCATTGTTAAGCTCTGAAGACATAAACCAAGCATTGTTTAGAGATGTCGGCTATGGTGGAAGATGTCTATAAAAGAATAAGGTGAAAAATGATTATTCTGGAGCATATTACAAGGCTTGAAAAGATGGATTTTTAAATTTGTTCTTCTTCAAGGAATTTTCCAAGCAAGAAGTTGTAATTATAATGTCTTCTAAATAAATTTTCGCACATTTATTTGGTCCATCTCAAAAGCAATTATGTACTGTTTACTTGAATCTTTTTTTTTTTTTTTTTGAGGATTGTTTTGGTTCTTCTCTAACTCCAGAGTTCAATAAACAAAGCAATAGCAAAATAGTTTTGTTATACTATGTAAAAAGATTCTTATTGTTGATGGAAAAGTGTGACGTGACAAATTGAAACACATAAATTATATAATTATCTTGATATGGAGTAACTTCAATAGCTGTTTTGACTGCATTCTTGTCACCAGAGTTCAAGCTTATCAGACATTTCTCAGCATCTTGAATTAACCCCAGCTTCAATTTGTTATCATAGGCATACATGTAACATCAATACGTATGGCATTTGGCATTAGTTGTTCACAGAATGAGAAAATTATTGAAGCTTAATTCAATAGAGAAGTCATCATGATTGTTAAAAGTTAGTCACCAACACAAACAATATGGAAACAAAAAAATTCTCACTAAAAGTCATGTATACGGACTTATAGTCACTTTGAAAGTCATGTATACATATTGTAACATCAGCTTTTAAAAGGTTTTGATGAAGCCACTACATATCTGATGGACAGCAGTTTACATTTCATGTTAGTTACATTGCCACTGATAAAATTATATAAGCATTATTGAGTAGTAAATATCTAGCCGAAGGTTACCGGACAAGTTTTCAAGACCAAGAAATCATGGTGAACAAGATACTAGCCAACTGCATAAAGGTTTCCAACAAACATCATATTATATTCCACCTTTCAACATGTTTAAATTTCCTTGAATTGTTTCAAACAATAACAAAAAATATCTAAGCATTCAATCCACTTCAAATACCCAATTATCTCCACAAGTGCCCTCACTTCTGCACATTTATCTACAAAAAATTTCATTCACTTCTACCCTTGTGCATTCTTATAGAACTTTGTAATTCTTTTGGATGTCTCACTTGCAACAGCCATATCTCAACAAGTGACATTTCATCAGAATTATTATCTTCATATATCTTTACCTCCCCTCCCCTCCTTCATATTTGTATGGATTATTCCTAATCTTCCCCTGATAGTAAATGGCGATTGTGAAGGCAAAGTTGTCCATCCCTACAATAAGAGCAAGGATTTCACCATTAAAAACAGACATAGCAAAGGGCTGAATTATTCTTAAAAAGTTATTCTACTATTTCAATACATATTTAAAAGTGATGGAAGTAGTATAATAAGACAATTAGTGTCTAAGTGTGAAGATTAGAGACAATGCCTTTGATCCATGAATTTATTGTGATCCATGAATCTCTTTTACCCAACTACCAATAATGTGAGTATATGAATAATAAGCAGGAAAAAAAAATCAGTGAGTGCTTAAAAATTTGGAATGCAACTTATAACTGTCATTTAGGCATGGTATTAAGTATCAAAGTACCCTTCACGTCAGTACAAACAAATGGTTTCCTTATTCCTGTAAACACCTAAAGGTATGCCAAAAAGAAAAAAACTCATTTCCTTAAATCACTTGATATATTCATGTTAAAAATCATTCCATCCCCTGCAATTTGCTTAATTAACAGGTTCATATGGAGGTCTCCTAGGAAGTTAGATAACTTTTGTACCAAATTGAACGTGCCAATGCCTCTGCTGAAATCATGAATAGATTCTTTATTGGTGATTAAATGACTTCTGTTATTGCATTGCCTGAATTGTTTGAGCAATAATTTCAGGAATTGTGTTTTTGAGATTTTAATAAATTGAAAAAATTGGCATTGCTCTAGGAAGTGTATTAAGTGGTGGAGGGAGTGTCCCTGCTCCTTAGGCTACTGCATAGCAATGGATTGATGCAGTATTCACATAATTAAGAGGAGTAATAATCATTTTCCCATTGTTCACTTCTAATGCATGTATCCCTCATGACATCTTAATCCTTACTACTATGACAGTGTTATGAATTATAAGCTGACTTAGCCAACCAAAGATTATTACACCATGTTGCTCATCATAATCTCTAGAGATGGCAATAATCTCTTAAGTTTTAAGAATTTCAATATCATTTGTACAAGCTCTTTTTTGATACTGGACAGAATTTTGCAAATACATGTCAAAATAGAATACTTTTATCAAAGAATAAAAATTATACAGATCATAAATAGTATACAATCTTTACATGCTATAGTGAACTTGAAAATTTAAACAATACATTTTTTGACCATGGAAAGAGGAAGAAAGACCTCTTCTAGGCTTCTAGTTTTTCACATCTAGCTTTAATTTTTATCATTGAGCTTTGTGAAAAATCGCTAATTTTTCAATTTCAAAAGCATACAAAAGTAACCTATACAAGGAAAAAAAAAAAAAACACAGGAATCTAATCAAAAACCATCAAGTAGATTTGGATGACAAGAAAATGTAAGTAAATAAGTTTATGCTAAAGAAAATAGTCCTCGGCAAAGTCCGAGGATATCTGTTCTTATATATTTCTCACAGGTTCGATTACACAGTTAGTTTTTGATGCTACAGTGTTTTCTATGTGTTTTTCTCGATCCCCATGTCTCGTTCCCTCCTTCTTTTATACTCTCTCTCCTTTTCGTCTCCACCTTCCACGTGCATTCTAGATGGTTGGTGTTGATACTTGTCCCATCAATGCCTCCCCTAAGTCCTCACATAGTAGCTGTAAGGCTGAAAACCACTGTTCAGGTATCACCTCCACATTAATGTGGTCAGAGAGTTAGCTGCAGAGCATTTAATGCGGTGGTGGCAGCTTTCCCCTGAGATATTTCAGAACTTTTCCCTGTCTGACGTCTCTACAATGCTTATCAACACCAACGAGACTTCCTGGAATGTCACCTTGAGCGACAGACAATCTCTTCGGACCTCAACATTGGTCAGTCGAGGATGCATTTATCCTCAGCCCACCCTCTTGAGCTATTATGATCAAAACTAACCTATATTTACTAACATAGTCTTTTCCAATAAAGATTTCTCCTCCTCGAACAACCCCTCGTCCTTGGATTGGGCCATAGGCTCGAAAAACAAACAAATAATGAACTCCTGAGCCCAATATCCCTATACACACACACACACACACACATATATATAAATCACATTATTTTCTTCTTCTTTTTTTGGTTAAAATTATAACATTTTTCAACTTATAGTGTTTGTTCTTGATGATAACTCTTTATCGTCAGATTAAGACACCAATCAATTTTTGGTATAGTTAGAGATTGAACTCTAAATCTCTTATCCATCTATCAAAAATTTTACCAGTTAAACTAACTAAAACCCACTACTAGTTGTGAATGCATATATTGCTCACAAAAGTTTACCAATGTTATCCCATGTAGTCACTTTTAAAGAAAGAGTTTCAAAGATGACTATCTAACAAGAAGAACTAAGTTCATTAGTCATATTATCAATTGAACATAAGATTTATTACAAAATTTTCATTATTAATTTTGTATATCAAAAAGTAATAAGATAAAGTTTAGTTACAAAATTAGTTGTAGTTTTAAGCTATAATCTTAGCTAATATATTTTTATTGGAGGTGAATTTTGACAAATCTCATTGAATTATATATTCTTCTTATATTTTCAATGCTTGCAAAATTTTTAAAAAATTAAAGATTAATAGTTATATCATTAATAAATTGTTTAAATTGCAAGTTTTTATAATTTAAAATTATGCATAAAATATAAGCTTATAGATCATATAGTAAATAATATCTGATTAATACAAAATTTGACATGTGCATTAAGAGTGTAAAGAACATGCAATTCAATGGTTAAATTTTTAAAATATGTAGTAATTTTTATTTTATTGGGTAAGATTGTAATTTTAGACTACAATCAATTTTGTAGCTAAACTTTATCCAAAGTAATAAATAGATTTTAAGTTTAAAAATAATATATAGATTTTAAGTAATAAATAGATTTGGTGTGGTGGAGGTTCGGGCAAGCAAAGGATGGCACAACCCCAAAGGAAGAAGCAGAGGTTTGAGGAAGTAGAGGGCACGGCGAGAACTCTTTCTTCTTCAAAATCGTTCTGCTCCGGCGATCTGTGTGCGTGAAGGAAGCAGAGGTGAACGGCGTGAAGGAAGCATAGGCTGTGAGCGTGAACTTTTTTTTTTTTTTTTTTTTTGTAGTCATTTTGTTTCTTTAAGTTATGGGCCTGACGTGGCAAACATCTATTGGCTAGCGTAAAACCAGTGTTTTACGCCAAGCCTGACCTAATGTTTTCTCATTGAAAAATGGACCAAACTTTGAAAACAATACTTGTTTACCCGAAAACAAAATGAAACTTGTAACATAAATCCAATATATGGCGATGGAATATATTCTGGACATAGTTTTAAGCCCAAAAATTACTACATGCTTCAAGGCCCATTTCGCACGCAGGGTTGGATCTTGGATGGGTATATGGCACTTTATTTTATTTTGTTTTTTTAATATATCATAGGATTAGTGAATCCCCATCGGGGTGGAATTAGCTCGGACTAAACTCAATAATCCTGCTAATCCGTAGAAGAAATTGTCAAATCAGCTAGGTTAAAAACTCAATGATCATGCTAAGCTCTAGAATGAAATAGTCTAGCTCAAGGCAAATGCGTTAGATTAGAGTAGTTTGTACTTTATACCCCTTAAGAGGTTCTCACATTTCATCTTAATTTCTTTGTTAAGAAAATATAATAAAGAAAGAATGTTGTCTAGCTTCCTTGGTCGCTCCAGCTCGAGGCAGTCCCACTCATCTCACAGCATGTGAAGCCCACAACTGCATGAATGAACCACTCCATGGAATTGATACATGCTAGGTGACTTAACCCATATGTTCCAGCCTTCTCTCATTTTGAATCCAGGGCTTGATAGCTAGGTTTACAATGTCAACTCTAAACCATGTTTGCCGGTCCATTAGCTAGAGTTATCAAGTTATCATGTAGACTAAACCGTGTTTACCCGGTCCATAATATTGGATACATTCATGAAGAGACATATTTCAAGTACCAAAGTCCATACTATGGTATAGAGGAAATATTTTATCCAAACAAAAGAAAATTCCAACGCTAGTGCTTAGTAGTACTAGTAGGTTCTTGATTCTCATAACTTATTTTTCAGGAAAATACATATACCACATCAGCAGTCCCATTAACTACAAAGGTTGCAAATGAATCGTCAGCGGAAAACAAGGTTGAATTGGAACTCGTGTCTTGTCATTCCTTTTTGGGGGGATTTTACCTTTTGGTGATAAACCAATAATATCACAGAACATCGCAATTTAACCACACTAAAGAAAGATGACAAATCACTACTCCAGCACCTCGTCATCGTTTTTGGCTCAAATCATTCAACTGGACATTTTGGATGATACCATTTTCATTCAAGTATTCAACAAATTCATCAATAAGATAGGGCCATGCACCTTCAGCATCATAATTTGTTAATGCAGGGTCCACCATCTGGATATACAAAGCATGAAAAATTAGTAGTGCCATGACCAGCATCAAAACCAGCAAGACGCCTCAATTTTTACATAATGCTCATGAAAGACGATATCAATGTTTCTTTTTGTTTCCTTTCTTATTAAAGAAGATTCAAGTGTTCAACGGCTATGAATATTTTTTTCAAAAAGTAAAAACAATTTTATTCGTAAGAGATAAATCAATCACTCTCTGAAGGCAATGAATATCACGATACCTAGTAATTTATTCAGAAGATCAAAAATTAAAATGCTGGTGATTGTTTAATAAACTTCAACAAGATAAAAACTGATTAGGAAAGCAAAAACCATGACCTTGTTTTCAATTACACAAAGAAAGAGATGGAATAATCAGAATTGCCATTAGTGCTGCATCTTTGTTGTGTGGGAGGTAAGAATACCGAAATAGAAATGAAGGTATGAATAAGATTGTTCAGTCTGTGGAGAGACAAAAATAAAAAAATAAAATAAAAAATAAAAAACAACAACAACAACAAATAGGAAACAAGGAAAAAGAATATCCCTCTCACCTGTCCTGGAACCATAACTCTACATACTAAGATAGCTACTTTTAAAATAAAATTTGAAAAAAAAAAAAAAAATTTAAAAGGTGGAGGAAGGGGAAGCAGCACAATGCATATCACTTCATGAGTTTGAGGAGATAAAAATGCAGTTGAAAAGGGTACTGATTGCATATGCAGGTGTAAATGAAACGTAGGCATTTAATCTTGAAATGATGATGCAGTATGTAATAATCCATTTTATTTCTTACCCTTGCAAACTCCAATAGTTGAGACCACGTGTCCCTAGATATTGCTTTGTTATGCCGAGCCTGAGCATCAACATCAAAACAGAAAAGAGAAGCCAAAGGAAAAAAAATTATTAATTAATCCTCTCATAAAAGATATAGAAGAAAACTGATGGAGTTCATAACATCAACCCAATCAAACATGTATAACTCAACACATATACATGAATTTATTTATTTTTAAATATCGTTTAAAAAAGGGGACACAAATCCAATATCCTAGAAAAGATTTTATTTTATTTTTTGATAAATTACCCTAGAAAAGAAAATTCATCTATCCACAGAAAATTTCACAAGGAAATCAAAATGAAAAACAAAGCCTACACCTAAAGGTATATCTATTATCATGTGCTTAGATTGGTCATATGCAGTAACCACTGGTGCCTAACTAAACCAAGAATCGCAAAAATTCCAGTCACAAAACCAACCACCAAGCTATTTTTGGATTAAATAATTTATGAAGGCAAATTAGCCGATGAGACTGGGTGTAGAGATATTCACCCACCAACTATCACATCCCGCCATTGACAGAACTTCACCAAATCGACCGACAACGGCAGTTACCAACAATGTTGACATGGTGGTTGGTAAGATTCTTGCCAAAACCCCCAGGCATTTTGTCTCACAATGAGTGAATCTTTTTGGGGGGTCAGGGAAGAAAGAAAGAAGATGAAAACAAAACAAAAACAAACACAGACAAACAAATCTAACAATGGCATAGATGCCTATGTGCTGTTTATAACATCACAGAGACCTGAAGATAGATCCCCAGAGGGCATCAAGGTTGAATTAATAATAAACATACTTAGCAACAAATTCTCACTTCCTATTGCAGCTCACTTAACAGTGCCTTAATCCCAACATGTTGCCAGCTATATAATTCTTTTCACCATAGGTCACAAGAATTCACTACTCATTCTCATTAGATCAAAATATGGATAGTAAGCTACCTGTAAGAACTGGCACCAGTGATCAACCAATCGCCACTGCTTTTCGGCAAACAGTAATTTCCACATTCCAATAGCTGTATCCAATGCTAAAGATTTCTGACCCTGAAATACTAAGAAAAATCAGCTACCTGCATATGTAACCAGAATTTGGGTGACAATGACGTTGTATAAAAAAGACACAAGCATAATTGAATTTTTAGGTGTTAAATATAACTTTTAGTAAGGTATATAAAATGTAGCACAGAGCTGACATAGAAGCTGAAGGAAAAATCTGCTTGTAATCTTGTGCGCATGAATACACACATGCATCCCCATGCTTTTGAATGTACAGCCTTTTAAGCTAAATGAAATTTCACACCCATCAAGGATCATATCCACCTAGACAGCCATAACACTTCACAAAAAATTCAGCAATGTCAGCATGTGCTGGAAATTATCATACCCATACAGAACTGGAAAAATGTATTTAGCTTCGCCATCTCTGCCTATCAAAAATTTGCCTATCCATGTTTATTCCAACAAAAAATGGGGAGGAAACATTGTATAAATGAAACTTAAACATCTAAATCCCCCGCCATTGTTCTAGGGATAATAGTAATACAAGCTTTAAGAGGCACCTATCCATCGAAGATCCAGTCATTTAGCGTAGTTGTCAAAAGCTCCGATTCCTGCTATATACATGCAGTAGTGACCTTTTGATGCTATTATGCACATACAAGGACACTATATATCTTAGCACAACAGGACAATAATAAAATCCAAAAGAACAGGTCACTGTATAATTTAAGAACTAATGCAAAAAACCGTACATCCCTGGTTTGAGTTTTAGTACCTCAATCTAAGCTATATCTTCCCAAGAAAAATCAAATTCTATGAGCAGCCAGTGTCACACAACATGAAATGAACACAAGTATCAACGTACTTAGACACCTTCAATCATTCTTTCTCAAACTGTTTTCCAGTTTCATGAATAATTCAAAATTTACTGTTTTGGATATTCTATGTCAATGTTACATCTACATCCTGAATGCCCTCAAGAAATCAATTCCTAGTTCACTTATACATCACTGAATTTGATATAGATATTAAAAAATAAAATAAACCAAATTCGAAGCCTGGGGAACAACTGAGTTCATGAATCTAACATCCATATCAAAATGCACCTAAGTCTAGACATTTCCACTCAAAATTAATGGCAGGATCGCATGCAGGAATTAATCAAGTTGATTTTTAACAATAACAGAAGGGCATAAAGTAACACCAGCACACTCAGAGCAGACCTCATTCTGAGTTCAGAGTAAAAAGACAAGCTTATTGTGCACACACTCCATCTAATTCTGCTCAACGTGCTAATTATATCTGTAGCTGAGTCCTAGCATCATATCACACACCAGAAATGGAAGATAAAAACACTTGTACACCTTTTTTAGTGAAAGGAAACAAGCACCCATCTGAGCAGGCATATGAGGAACTATGATAGAAGATTATTAATTGCTTACACAAAATAAATGGGGAAAGTTCATACTCATGCACATATACAGGGTATATGGAGCTAACCTTCCTGTAAAGATTACCAGTGGGCATCCACCATTTTCCCTCACGGCAATGACTGCAGTTGCAAATTCCTCTACAAACAGGGCAAATCCAATCGGGATTTTGATTGGCTTCTATCACATTCTCTCCGTATCTGAGTAAGCTAATAGATTTCAAACACAGATTGCCAACATAGTTCAATGTGACTGATATTCATAGGCCGGGCGCTAACTTTTCAGTCACATACAGTTACAGTTTAATAATTCCAAATAATGTATAGATAATCTACATTCCAAGTTAATTAAGTGATATCACCTTAGGATGCTGATTTTTCTAATAAAAGGAATTATTCAGGGAAAAAAAATAGCAATAACAAGTACCATACCTACCTAAAAGACTAACTGAGAAAAGCGAAAAGCTGAAAACTATTAAAAAGTCTTCATTTTCTGCAATGGAAATAAATATCCATAGGTCAAGAGTATGTACGAATCCAAGCATTCACGCAGAGAAAACAGTACCTTTTCTTTTGCCCAGCCAAACGCAAAGTTTTATATCTCACTGAACTTTTCTGGACAAATACAAGCAAAAATCATTTTCAGCAACAAAAGCACAACAATTGTATCTCTAGCTTAGAAATGCTAATCAAACCAACCAACGAGCTTTAGTTTAAATGGTACCTCCTGCCTTGTAAAAGCAAGGTGGAGAGTGCGCTCAAGAGTTCATGGCCATTGGGTGAGTGTTTTCGCCTAAAAGCAACATGAATTACAATATTAAAACTAAATTTTAGAAAAAATCATAATTCATGAACACTTGCACATACGATCATCTTTCAGCTCCATGTGCATAAATGGTATCTTTTCACAGAACTTCTCCAAAGAGTCTATCCTGCCATCAGAATATATAGCCTTAATCACGGCAGTTCCAAACTCTTAATCGATACCATTAAACTCAAGAATAAGTATAGCATAAATAACTATTTATATACTTACCCTAGCCCTTGTAGACCACCTATAAACTCCTGCTTGGAAAATTCACACATGGTAGCAGCTTTCATGTGCCATGAAACAACTAATTGCAATAACAGCAGCAACCCATGTATTCAAAACAATTCATAAGCTATACGTACTGATACAAATCACAAACAATGGGGAACTATGAAGACTGAAAATATTCTGACTCTATGAACAGCCATAGTTTCTCTGTTTTGGGTCTTTGGTAGGGCAAGGGGGAGGGTATTGAGAATCAAAATATAAACTTTCTGTTCTTGCCAAATTTCCGAACACTTCAACATGGCTACATTTTATATAATAATTTTCTTGGACCACAGGGTCAGACTTTGTAGATTTGAATATAAACCTCAAATTAAGGATACTTTCTTCATATTAATCAAAAGATATTTAGGTATGCATGCCTTGGATAGCAATAGCCTCAAGGAATTAACTAGACAATTTTATGCTGGTTTTCCGAAATAATTTTTAAGGCTCTTTTGCCATTACAAATTTACAAGAAACGAAATTCAAAAAAAAATAAAATGACCACCAATTCTACTTTTTCTTTGCATAAATGTCCTTTCAAATTGAATTAGTATCCCACATGAAAGAGCCCATTAATTTAGAGAAAGAGAATAGGAAGTGAAAAAGACCCCCAAATATGCAAATCAAACAATGCAAAAAAGGGAGGCATACTCTGGCATTCAACAACATAAAATAAATCAAATGAAGATGACGCAAAGGAAAATAGTTTCAATGTAATAATAGTTCCATTTGCTATATCCATTTGAAGCCTTGAATCAGATGTCAAGGAAAGACACCAACTGTGATCAGGGACTAGAGGAGGCTGAGGAACTGCTGCATTGGAAAATGGCTCTCTACCATTGAGAAGTCTAGGTAGGTGACCATAGCATTAAGGCAAGAAAAATTGAAACCCATTACAATCACAATCATCCAATTCATCTGCATGTTAAGACAATTCAAATCATAAAATAGTTAAAGAAAATAAGAACCATTATTTTCCCCCTTTTTTGAAGGGAGAAAAATCTATTCCCAAAATTTTAAGTCTAGGCAGGTTAAATGCTTACTTCATCCAAATCTGGCAGGCCTCAGTTGCCAAACAAACGCAACTCTACCCCTTCAAGTAGATGTTGACCATCATCAGTATAAAATATTATATTCATTTTAACTTCATTTGTCCATTAAGTTGCACAACTTAATGCTTTTTTCTAGAAGCATTTTGGAAACTTCTTGGCCATTAAAAGCAACAGAACTCAGCAACAGATCAAATTACTAATTTCTTTCATTAGTTCTGTTCTTTTTTTGCATTATTATATCCTTCAAGTTGGCCTAGTACCTCTTTATTAATGAGTGTGTTATCAAACAATACAACTAAAGAGGGAGACATACGCTGGCATTCAACAACTCAAAAGAAATCAAACAAAGATGATGCAAAAGAAAACAGTTTCAATGTAATAACAGTACCTTGCCATGTTTCTTCGAAATTTGGATGGCAAAGAAAGGTGCTCAATGCATACCAGATATGAGTCATTGCGTGAAAGGCCATCAAACTTGAGTGAAGCCCCCTATTTGTCTAGTCCATTGAAAGCCCCCAAAAGTTGAAACTGTAAAAAGTTGGCAATAAATGTTGGAGCTCAGTGTCGTGAGGGACTGAGGATGACCCGCCACCATCCATAGCGTTTGGGATAGTTTTTGGAGGGTGACATTGGTGCTGTTTCTTTTTTTTTTTTAATGGGTTTTTCTGGTTTATCTTGTATCTTTGAAACGCTGGTGATGTTCAAGTCAGCAATGGCTGGCATATCCCTGATTAGACCATCTGAATTGCTCGAATGCACTGAAGATGCTCCACTGAATGCATGGAGCCCACCTCTTTTAAACATTGGCAACGGGTTTGAGCTCCACATAAACATGAGTAGCTAGTTGCTACTAAGGGCCAGTGTCGACCAAAAGTACTCCAATTTGGCCACTCGGTATTGTACAGCTTATGCAGAATAAAACTTGGACCTTGTAGAAGACAATTAAAATCATAAATTTTCAAATAAAATAAGAACCATGATTTTCCCCTTTTTTTAAAGGGAACAAAATATATTCCTGAGATTTTAAGTCAGTCCTAGTGAAATTCTTAGTTCTGCCAAATCCTGCATACCAGACCCCTTTGTAAAAATGTTTGACCAAAAGACTTTGAAATTGTACCAAATTCAAAAAAAAAATATGACTATCGATCCTGCTTTTCCATTGGGGTCTTTGTCACTTCCCAATTCTCTTTCCCTAAATTATTACCCTGTATGAAAAAGCCCATTAATTTAGAGAAAGAGAATGGGATGTGTCAAAATCCCCCAAAGATGCAAATCAAACAATGTAAAATAGTGAGACATACTCTGGCATTCAACAGCATTAAAAAATCAAATAAAGATGAGGCAATGGAAAATAGTTTCAATGTAAAAATAATACGTAGGAAAATTTCTTTTTGGAAAGGGATGGGCTATTGAAGAAGACCCCAACTCAAACCCATTACCATCAGCTGAGTCAATACCCAAATTTTAGTGGAACCAACTTGCTATATCCATTGGAAGCCTTGAATCAGATGTCACTTAGTGTAACCAGGGTCTCCAGCATCTGAGTCTGTTGAGACACCCAAGATTCGTATGTGAACCATTAGAAGTGGAGTAAGGAGGTAGTAAAGGTGTGAGCATAGTGTCTTCAAAGTCATCAACATTTTGAGAGTTGTCTTGGATGATAACGGAATTCTGAGGAGAACAAATGCATTCCACATGTACCCCCATCCTTGCAACTATAGGAGCAAATTTTCCGAATTCACTTGTCCAATGAGAGATTTTACATGATATCTTAATATGGTTCCGATCACCTTGCATCAAGTCTCCAAATTTCCTCAGTACTTGGTTGTGAGGCATAAAAAAAAACCACATATGATCACACGTCAAAAAATAAAAGAACACTCTCTCAATAAAAGGTCGCTTATGACCATTGATGAAAATTATGAGATCACAAACCCAACCAACTTTTTCATCACGAAAACCATAGCTATCATTATCAACATAACTGTCCTTTAACGGAACTAGATGAAAAGCAACACAAAGAGCAACTTTGGGAAATTCAGGACCAACCCAAAATAATATGGTACTCTCTGTGCTTTGATGGTTAAACCACTTTGGAATTTTCTTTCCTGGTACTCTAATACCATATATTTCTACTAACTCACTCGCCAGATACGCATCTAGAGTGGGAAAGGACTCATCTAAAAGTACAAGGAGCTTCGAGATGGAGACCCGGGAAGAGAAATCAATCTGATGCGATAATTTGTGATGTGAATGCAAATCAATCTTCACACCCAAACATTTCATATCTTGTGGAAGCCCAAACTTTCTTCCAAACTGCATGCAATTCAGAATTTTGAGAAATTGAAGTTTAGCAAATCTGCTAAATATATTTTCAAAGTTAACCAAAATTATTACTTTAAGAGAGGGAGAGGTACCTGAAGGATTAATTTTTGTAATGATTCTGAATTCAACAAAATGCAGTAATATGCATCTATTCCTCTTAACCTATTGAATCTGATAATACATTCTTGGAGGTTCAAATCTTTAGTTTTCTCTAGGTGGGTGAAACATGAAGATAACTTTTTTAGAAAATTCAACGGAGCTTGTCTGCCAATTCCCACGCTCTTTGGAAATTGGACATTTCCATAGAACCTGAGTTGGGAAATATGTTGCAATTCATAAATGCTAATTGGAAGCTGACACAAATAGAAAGGGGAACCTATATGTAACATCTCAAGCCTAGCAAGATTTCCAATTGATGGAGGAAGCTTTGTAATGGCAGTGTGTGCCAGATTTAGATACTTTAAATTTTCCATTCCTTGTGGAATATCGGGGAACCTCCTAACCCTTTCGCAACCCAAAAGACTTAAAATTTTAAGAGATTTCATCACAATGCAGCTTGGAAGAATATGAAGTTCAAAGCAACCCTTAAGCTCCCAGCTTTCAAGTTTATCAAGATAGCCAATAGAGTCATGAATCTTGACTAATTTTCTACAAAAACGGAGATCCAAGTTCTTTACATTTGGGGTGGCACCCAATAAGTCCGGTAATTTCCTAATGAATTGACGGCCACTAAAATTCATATGGGTCAAGCTTCTATATTGTACCCTCTGTAGGAAAAAAAAAAATCAAAATTTAACTTCAATAAATGTTAAAATACAGATTAATGAAGTTATAATAATTTATAAATAAATAAAAATGACAATACTTTGAAAAGCTTGTCCAATATAATCCGACTTTGTGGCAAGTTGAGTGCAACGAGGTTTTGAGGACGAAAATTGGATGGAAAGGAGGATAAAGGAAACCATAGCCAATCAAGCACCCTTAATCCATTAGGGAGATATTCAAGACCTTTGCAAATATCCACATTACCAACCATAAGGAACTTGAGATTTTTCATCTTTTCAAAACAAGTAGCTTCTAGTTGCAACTTTGTTGGTTCAAGCGGGACTATCATCATGCCTTGAATGTTATCTGATCCCTAATTAGACAAAACATTTAGTGAATTACATCATACAAAAGAACTCACTAAAAATATAATAACTATTAAATTTTAACTTTGTTGACAGACTTGAATTTTCTTCCATAACTAAAGAAAAAAATTATATGAAGGAAAAAAAATCAAAAATAAAAAGCCATTAAATTTTCCCTATAAAGAAAAGGGTAAAGGTGAATGAGACCAAGTTATACCTTATTTTCCATTAGTACTTCAAAAGCATCCTCATAATACCATAATCTACTTCGTAGTTCAAGTTTTTGGGGTGATTCCTGTCAGACAATCTCTCTACCCATTTGCTGTAGCAAGTCATGCATCCATAATTTGTTAAATCGATCAACATTTATAAGACACTTATCAATAAGTTTTTGAATACCAATAATTGGGTATAGATCGCAAGAATTTAGTATATCCACAACATAGTCCTTCAAATGACCCTTGAAGAAACATGCAAGATCGAGAAAAATATTTTGTTCTGTATCATCCAATCCTTGATAACTTACTTGGAGTACATTTTGTATATCTTTGTCGGGAATCATTTCATACTTATCTAATGCGCTTTTCCATTCCATTTGACTTCTTCCGTGCAAATTGGAACCAATTATTGATAGAGCTAATGGAATGCCCTTGGCATAACATATAACTTGATTAGTAAGTTCTAAATAATCTTCCTGGGGTTTGTTTTTTTGAAAGGTGTGCATACTAAATAGTTCAAGAGCTTCATGATCACGTAATTCGTTAACCATGTAAGTTGAATGACATATTCTAACAGTATGTAACAAATGTTTATCTCTTGTTGTTATAATGATTCGACTTCCAGAAGCAAACCAATCACATCCTCCAATCAATCTTTCTATTTGGTCTGATTTATCCACATCATCAAGAATTAAAAGAATTCTTTTATTGCGAAGTATGTTCTCTATCATACTGGTTCCTTTTGATTCACTGCACACCTTCAGTTGTCTATTCCCTAGAGTCTCACAAAGAAGCATCTCTTGTAGTTGGATAATGCCATCAAATGTCCCTGACTTTTCTCTAACATTTTTCAAAAAGAAGCTTCTTTCGAAATTGTAAAAAATTTTGTTATAAACAGCTTTTGCAATGGTTGTTTAACCCACTCCACTGAGGCCATACATACCTAACACACGAACATCATTTGACCCAATATCTAATTGCAATTTTATGGCCTCTACGTGAGAATTTATTCCAACTGGGTATTTAGCAACAAATAATGGCATTCGATTTAATTTGGAATTTGAGATCTCTTCAACAATTTCTTGGATAAATTCAAATTCAGTACAACTGTCATTCAATACAAGACATGTAAATAATTAGACTATAAAATTAAAATATGAACCTGAACTAAATTCAAAATGTTTAGAGTTTGAGCATTACGAAAAAAATTAGTTTGATTAGGATTTTTATTTTTAAAGTATACCTAATGTAATTTATAGGTCTAAGAACTATAATTTGGTTAGGATTTTTTCTAATTATCATTTTCTAGGAAATTAGTTTTAGGTTTTTGCGAAGAAATTGCATGGAAAATCCAATTAGAGGAGGGGCACAAAATTATTGAAAACCCACTTAATACTTGAACAAAATTTAAAATAATTTCTTCTAAAAAAAATTTAAAACCACAGTACAGCTGTCATTCAATACAAGACATGTAAATAGTTAGACTATAAAATTGAAACATGAACCTGAACTAAATTCAAGATGTTCAGAGTTTGAGCATTATGAAAAAAATTAGTTTGATTAGGTTTTTTATTTTTTAAAGTATACCTAATGTAATTTATAGGTCTAAGAACTATAATTCGGTTAGGATTTTTTCAAGGAAATCATTTTCTAGGAAATTAGTTTTAGGTTTTTGCTAAGAAATTGCATGAAAAATCCAGTTAGAGGAGGGACACAAAATTATTGAAAACCCACTTAATACTTGAACAAAATTGATAAGAATTTCTTCTAAAAAAATTTTAAAACCACATGTTAGAAAAAATCCTAATTATTTGGTAAGACAATCTAATATTTTGTCATTTTATTTTTACTATTGAGCCATAGTTAACAGCCTTAGTAGAAGATATGACCCAAAAAAATATCCATAATTTGAAAAACATAAATAAATAAATTTAAAAGGACAGCCATTACAAAACTATTTAAACTTTTCTTTTTACGAGAAAAACCATTAGAACCCTTTTTTTTATGAGAAAAACCATTAGAACTTGTAAGGCATAAAAGTAGTCATTAAGTATAGGAGCATACTCATGCTTGTAGTGCCAACCAGATATATTGGCAGCTTCACGTAAAGCTTCCCTCCAACTGTGTAGCTTCTTGTTATCCTTTATTTTTTCTTCATGTTTAGATAATGCTTCTCCAAACTTTCCTTTTTGGTAATGAACTTCTGATGGATCTACGTTGTAAAAAACTGGTCGCACTAATTTGCTATTCTTCTTACACTCAACAATCTTGGCAAGTTCATCCAAGCACCATGTGGAGGACGCATAATTTTCAGAGAATACATTTATTGAAATCCTTGAACTTTCAATGATTTTGAGAAGTCCTGCAGAAATTTCTTCTCCCCTTTGAAAATTATCATCAATAAAGGTGTTGATACCCTGTTGACACAAAGCATTATACAAATGGCCTGTAAAACCAAGACGGGTATCTTCACCTCTAAAATTCAAGAAGACATCAAAGTTCTTGAGTTGGTGGGTGAAAGAGGAAGATGAAGATGAAGATAAGCCTCCTTTGCTAGTCACAAGAGCCATTGGAGGGATTTTTGAGCAGATTGTTGTAAAGATCTGAAAGGAGGAGAAAGAAAACTATGAAGGAGTTGCAAATATAAGACAGAAAATTAAGTGAATGACAACTTAGGAAGAGGATGAATAAAAGGTAGAGGAGCGTTTAAAGGTAGCTTGCTTAGGGTGTGACTAGTAACTCTTTGAACTTTCCAAGGACCATACTGATGCTTTTTTCATTTCAATATCATGCAAATTTCCGTGTGAAACCTAAAATAAGTCTATGAACATTGTAAGCACTACACCAGTCACCATGGACTGGTCAAACGGAAGGGTAATTTCGTATTCGAAAGTGGGACTGAAATAATGAAGTATCTATCAAACATTTCCCATTTTCTAGGAAAAAAGGGGTTAATATTCTATGTTAGCATTTTGAAGTCAAATGTGAGACCACATCATAAATATCCATCTAAGTGGGTATTGGGTATAAAAACCAAATAATCTAGAATTAGTTAATAAAAAAAAAAATTAAATGGAAAAATTACATTTTCTACCTAATAATATTCTTATAAGACTTTTTAAAGAGTTAAAAAATATATATAAGAATGTTTATAAATAATATTTAATTTATATATTTAAAATTTATATTATGCATCTTAACATATATCTTTTAAGTATATACATGCATATGCATATATCTTTTAAGTATATCTTTTAACTAATTACTTCTAACTTAAACCCAACTCAACCCAATTATTATGGGTAAACCCAAACCCACCAAATTACCCAATAATTATTCTTAAAAAAAAGACCCAATAACTAAAATTACAAAATTGCCCCTAAAACTTGAAGATGACCAAAATTTAGACATTTGCTAAGATTTGGTTTTTTTTTTTTTTCTTCTCACATGATTGAATTTTTGTTTTACCTAAAATTGATTGGGGTCAAGATTGGATTGAATTAAAACTACCTCAATCAACCCAAAAAAAAAAAAAAAACAACCCTCAATAAAAAGGAGTTACTACTTTTAAACATGTATGACAAGAGTTTAGTTTAGATCAACATTAACCCATAATTTTTTTTTATCTTAAACATTAAAGAGAAATTAATCAAAGTTTTAAAAATATTGGCAAAATCAATATTTTTAGAGAATTCATAAATATTTTCCATTTAAAAATGTTTAAAAGGTGAAATATTGTTCCGAAGAGTGGCATTCAGTCTTCAAAGAAGTCCGCCAAACGGGCAATTTCTTTGATGATGAGAAGAAATAAAGTAGAAAGTGACTCATGCACAGTGTACTATTAAAGAGACTTTGAAATCGGTGGAAGCCAATCAATATATATATAAAAGCAGAAATCTCATGCGGGAGTGTATGAGGTCTTACCAAGTGACGCTCTAACTTTGCATTTAGCCTTTTTTTACCTCTTTCATTAAGTTTTTCTATATTAATATGTGCTGTGATGGTCCCAAGTATTTTCATTTTTCAGTTTTCTATTAAAAAGTGAGAATACAAAATTTGATCGATTCACCAATATTTAATACTTTTTTTTTCTTTTTTGATGAAGTTTCATACTTTTCTCACAACCCATAATTTTGAGAAAAATTTGTGTTCTAGAAATTTTCTTAGCACAATCCTTCAGACGGTCCCATTATTTTTTCAAAAAAGACCTTTCTTTTGAAGAAATTGTTTAATGTAATCCTTCTATGTACAACTCTCTCTTCTTCCCTTTCCCTTCCCTTACTTTTTTCTCCCTTCTTTCCTTTTCATCTCCCTTACAACCAAACAAGATATTAGTTTCCAAATTTAGCTAATAAAAAAAAGTGTTTTGAGGATATTAATAAAAAGAGTTTGAATTTGGTAAGAATGGGGTGTAAAATTCATGTTTTACACTATCCAATAAGAGATGTTACATCAACTTTTTACTTAAAACTTAGTACATCATACCACAATTAATAACATCTTAATAAACTTCCAATTTGGTTGAATTTTCAGATGAGCATTATAATTGATTAAGTGTGGTTGTTCTTATTCTTTAATATGTGATAAGATGATGTGGCATGTTGGAATTGGAGGGTGTAAAACTTGGGTTTTAAACCACATCCTTATAAAATTTAATCTTTAATAAAAATATGTAAAAAAACATGTTTAATTACCGTTTTAGTCTTTAACACTTGTACTATGCATCAAAATAGTTTTTAACATCTTAAACATGTCAATTTTGTTTCTAAACTTTTGGTATCGTGTCAAAATAATCCTTATTATTAAGTGGCACATTAAAAGAATTGATGTATCTAACATTAATATCAAAATAACATTTTTATGCCATCTAAGCTATCCTTTGAATTATCACATGTCCTTAATTAGAAAATAAAATAAAATATTTGAAAATATATTAATTGCATCTCCATAAGCAAATGAGATGTCATTTTATTAGTAGAAATTGAAAATTTCTTTTCTTTTCTTTTCCTTTGCTATCTCGGCAACCAAATGGGGTCTAAGTCTTGACTTTTTAGTTAAAGTGCTCATGAACATCATCTAAAAAAATACTATTTACCTAATTTAAAAATGAAAATTTTAAAGAAACAAAAGCCAAATGTCAATTTTTTACATTATCATTTTTTTTAAGAAGTTAAAGTTATTACCAATTATATTATAAAAATCTTGTAAACTAACATGGTAATGAATATAATTAGTGTCATGTCAACAAGGTAAGAAATCAATTTCCTAATTATTTTTCTATTTTGTGTTTAAAAATTGATACATTCATTTAATAAAAGTAGTGTGTAACCCTATGCATATGCACATGTAAATTTAAAAACAATCACAATTATATATATATATATATATACATGATTTAGAATCTAATTGGATCTAGACTCTTCGGTTTTTGTACGAAATAATTCACTTGCTACAAAAATCAAAATATTAGATGGGATACATGGTGTAAAATTGAACTCCAATTAAAATTCAATTTAGAATCTAATTGAATTTAGACTCTTTGATTTTTGCACCTAATAAGTCACTTGACACACACATTTAAAAATTAGATGAGACACGTGGTGCAAAATTAGACTCCAATTTAGAATTTAATTAAATTTTCTCTTAGTTTTGGCTACATATGTTTGTGTGTGTGTGTGTGTGTAGCAAATTAGTAACCTACCCTCAGTCTATTTAAAATTACATGTTGTTCATGAAATCACAGTCCCATATATGGCCCTTTTTTAGGAGCCACTATCTCATCAAAAAAACTACCTAATAAAAAAAATAAATAAAAAGTTAGTATATTGCAATGTATTTGGAATGGTGAGTCCATTGGTATTTGGAATCAATGTTTTTTTTTTTTAAAAAAAAAAAAAAAAAACCTTAAGTTGGACACATGACACAAAATTAGGCAATAATTGGAATCTAATTTAGAATTTAATTAGATTTTCTCTCAGTTTTGGCTGGTTATTGGCCTATGCGTTGCACGATTTTTTTTGGTATGATCTTTTTTGGTAAATATTATGACTGGAGAACATTTTTTTGGGAAGAAAAACTTCTTTTATTTTTATGTAGTGATTTAAAAAAATACAATGAAGGGTTTTATGATAAATTTTGTTAATTTTATGAAATACATTTATATAAAATAAAACTCATAAAATGCATAAGATATACGTAAAGGTATAATTCATGACTACGCATGAAAGTTATTGTATTTTTTTAATTTCTATAGTAGCTAGATCACATTTCTTAAATAAACTAAACAACCATTTCATCACCCCATTATACACATAATGATTGGAATGTTGTTAGTTAGTACATATTGCTTGATAAACAATATTGAGTAAAAATTATTTTAATTCTATTTAAGAAATTTTTTGTGAAATTTTCATTTTCATGTCCATTTTTTTAATCTAATAGATTTAATTTTTCACATTAGTTTAATTGAATAGTATTGTGTTTATACTTTTTTTTTTTAAACTACAATTGATAATTCACAAAATGAGTAAACTTATTGAGTATTGCAAAATATACAAATATGAACATCAACATGAGCATGAACATGAAGGGGGATTTCTATTCATTTTCTTGAAGAAAAAATTTACTTACAGAAAATTCCAAACTTTATTAGGTAAAGAAGAATCAAAGTTATAGATAGCAAAATCAATAAACCAAAAAATTTAGGAGCCTAAGAGGAGCCATTACTCATTTGAAACAATCCAAAATACTCAAGGATTAAAATAAAAAAATAAAAAAATAAAAAACCATCCACTCAACACTTCCATCGCAACTACTTTAGCTCAAGGAAAACAATATATATCTCTGTATCTTTTTTCTTTTTTTTAAGAAATAATTACAACATGCTGCTAACCCCGCAACTTGAACCTTTTTTCCCTAACTCCTGCAATTTGAACATTTTCTCCCTTAAACCCGAGACACTTTGTGTATGGGGAGGTTTCAATTCATCTACATGGCCCTCGACATATATATATATATCTCATTTAATAAATATAAAACTTCTTTTTTTTTTAAAAAATAATATGTTTATCATAATTAAGGGAAATCCTAATGGATACTTTAGTTGAGCATATGTGAAAAAGGCATATACATACCACAAATGGTATAGGAGAAAGAAAAAGTTGCTAATCCCTTTTAATATGGTTAATTGTTTTGCCTCAATCAGTCGCCCAAACAACATACCGCTTATTCATACCACAACCACAAATGACAATACAACATTAGCCATCTATAATTGCTAATCTGAAAGTATAGATTTCTTTAATAGCTCTACCTTCATTTCTTTTGGGTAATATGTCTTTACTGAATCAAAATCAAACCACAAAAATCATATAAAAATCACCAAATTAGAGTTTGAAATTATAATTAAAATTTTAAAAGAAATCTAGGCACATTTGCACAAAAATTCCATGTAACTAAGTCACACTTAAGAATATTGGACCCTTTTTCCTTTGTATAAATAGGGGGATCCCAATGGGATGAGGGGGCTAACAATTTTCTCTCCAAAACATTTATTGTAGGAACACAAAAGTTTTCCATTGTAGACTTTTCACGATTAAAGAACATGACTTGCCAACTAATCAAACTAGAGTTTTTAATACCTACAGCAATTTCAACATCAAGAACAAACCCCAGTGTATACAATATCAAATTTCATAGTCTCCTGTTACATCAAATGAGTGTTTAATTTTTCTCACAAAGTATTGAATAGTAAAGTTTCTGGGCCATAGTCTCAATTACAACTCTCAATCATGTTGGACTTAGATGACACCTATCAACAACATATCATTATGAGATGCTGAAAAAATTTAGAGTGTACACAACGTTTAGTGTGGATGGGAAGAAATTTCATCCTATTCCAATTGGTTAGGTTAGTAAGGGACCTATTCCAATTTAATGATCCTGGAATTTTGTATACAAGTAATAATCAAGGAAACTTCCACCTAAAATAAGTCAGACTTTTGGCCAGAGAGAAAATTGATGTCTAGACAAATCAAGCTAAGGCTGACCAAAATGGACCATATTCTTAATTTCTTATCTCTATTTGTTCCACATACAAGACTTATAGTCAATGCTTCGCGTATAAAAGTTGAACAACTTATCTAAAGTCCATCCTCTAAAAGCTTAAGAAAAAATTCATTTAAACCAACACAATATATAAATTGTAAAGGAATCAAAGAAAAATTTTCAAAAATAATGAAAATTTAATCTATGCTTAAATTCTTATAAGAATGAACACAATAGCAATATCCTTTTTAAAAAAATAAAGATAAACAAATCTATATTTATTTTGTACATATGATAAAGTTCTATAACAAAGTTTTTTGAGACTCATGTTGATTAGTGATTAGAAGTTATAAAGGAATAATCATCAATATATATATATATATATATATAAGCAGAGATCTTATGCGGGAGTGAGTGAGATCTTGCCAAGTGACGCTCTAATTTTGCATATAGCATTTTTTTATACCTCTTTCATTAAGTTTTTTTACTGTTACCCAAAAGTTTACATTAACTTATTTTACTGTTATCTCATTAGTCTCTCATTAATTACCTAAGTTTACATCACACATTTCTCTTTTTTTTTATGTCTTTTAGCATACCCACCATTTTAATATTTTTTTTAAAAACCGAAAAAGTAATATTTAATGACTAATAGTAATAATTAACCAGATAAAGCCTTGAAAAGAGATAGAGAGACATAAAAATATTGTGGATTGTTAAATAAAATGCATTGTTTCACTATAAAAGACCTGAAACTGACAAAACATTTTATGTATGATGTATCTCTGAAAGTTTTTCTCAGCTCTTGCAACTTTTCTCTGGACATGGAATGTTTTTCTCAGCACTTCCAATGTATGTCGGAGAAGTTTTTCCCAACACAAGGGAAATTCTAGTTTTTGGTTTGTCTAAGTTAAGTTTTCGGTGTTTTATTTGTTTAAAACGAAATCAAAAAATGTTCTTTTTATATTATTTAATGAGTAAAATAAACAAATAAGCTACTTTTTATTTTGTTTTTGTTTTTAGTTAATGATGTGTTACCACTTACCAGTTAAACTAGGTTACCAGCTGACTAGAAATCCACAACTGCCAAAAAAAGTTAAGTTTATTTCTTTTCTTTTTTGGTTTTTATTTAATGATTTTTTACCAGTTAAGTTTTGACATGTCACATTATATTCCATGTTTTCTTTTTTAATTTAACATTTTTGACTTTTTTTTTCTTTTTTGTTTTTACATTTTTGACATTTAGGTTGTACAGTAACATTTTTTTTCCCCAAAATACAATAACATGTTGACAAATGTTATTGACAATGTTAACACATGTAACAATGAACGTTAACTCCAAAATAGACATCATACCTTCAAAAACTTCAAAGCATCATAGAAGGATCGTAATCAAAGACACGTTCATTTGTTTCCTTATATGTCCATATATAAATTACGCGGAAGAGTCGTTGAATGCATGCACTGATCCAACCAACCCATCATAAATTTGTCAAACCCTTTCATAATTTTCAAATCCTCTTTTATCTGCATGCCCCTCCATCTTTTTTTTATATACAGTTTAGATATCATTAAGAGTGAACGTCATAAATTGAACATCTCTAAAAATATATACAATTTGGCTACAAGCTTAGTTGCAACCTTGGGCTACAACACACAATAAAAGATGATATATGTCCCTATCATATGCAATATTGTATTGCACATGATAAACACATATCATCTTCCTATTATGGGTTGAAGCCTAAAACTCTAACCAAGTTTGTAACCAAATTTTGTTCATCCATATATATTTTGTTTCTTACCACTTTACTTTTTGTTTGGGGTACGACCTTACCACTTTACTTGGTTTATAGTGTAATTTTAGGGCTCTAAATGATCCAAGCCATTCAAAATCACTCAGCCTTAGTTCAATAAAAACTTTTGCTCTATTAGTTTCGATAGAAAACTTTGTATAAAAATAGTTTTCTATGTTTTCTAACGTTTGGTAGAATCAGAAAAACTGAGTTAATGGAAAACTACTTTAGTCAACAAAAAAAGTATGGCTTATTTTTAGAGATTATTTTCCTCTAAATATTTTTGGAAAACAACTCCATCTCACAACAAGCTAATAAGAGAAGTTATGAGATTATTTTTCAACTTATTTTAGGTTGTTACCAAACATAGAAAAATCAAAACGTTTTATAAAAAATACTTTTTGGAAAATGACTCGATCATTTTCTAGAAAACGTTATCTCCAAAACAAACAGAGCGTTCATGTTTGTTTGTTTATAAAAAAACCAAGTTAGAGTTTTAGTTTTAGACTTGTTTAATAAACAAACCAAGCCAAGCAAAAAATTTATAAAAATAAATAAATAAATAACTTTCATGAACATTAGAGCTCAATAAAATATAAGTTGAGCCTAGGCTCATTTATGGGCTTAATAATAAGTTTGATATGAGCTTAACAAATAAACTCATATCTTTCTAAGACTTTAATTAATTAGGAGTTGGGACCCATTCGTCCAAACCAGATAAGCTAGATAATAAATTTGATATGTGCTTGATAATGTACTTGTGTTAGATCTCAAGTTCAAATGTTTAATATTATTAAGCTCAAGTTTGAGCTTGATATAGAGCTTGAGTTTGGCTTGAAAAAGGATTTAACCTAAGCCAAGCTAAGCTTAAGCATTTAAACTTTTTGATGAACTCAAACTTATACATTATTTGTGGGCTTGATTCAAGCTCAAGCCAAACTTGAACATGTTACTGTTGGTGTCAAGCCAAATTTGAACATTCACTACACAACAAGGCTCATCTCGTTTACCACCCCATATCTAATCCCCACACAACTCATTTTGCACACATACATACATTTTTCAATAAGACTAGGGTTACAACTAAACATCATAATAATTACATGACACTTAATTCATCTACCATCTCACAACAAGGCCTACCAAAATCTATAACTATAACTATAGGTGTCTATTGACCCACCTAACCTGAGCCACCCAACTAGTACCGACTCGACTTGCACCTAATCCAATGGTCAACAACGGCTATGCCCCTTTATAACCGACTTATGGCAGGTCTCCCTCTCCAAGAACCAACTCGACCTGATCTAACCATGAAAACAAAAAATTTGGCGAGATCCACCAACTCTAATTTAGAGATCCAGTCAACTCTGATGGAGATCTGCTAGATCTAACAAGATCTCTGCTACATCTGGTGAGATCTCACCAAATTTTCCATGTATTAAGCTTGTCTATTCCCTTTCTTCACCATTGCTATACCTGATTGAACCACCTACTACCTATGAAGAGACCGAACTACCCGATATGCTACTCCTCCCAAGTCAACGAAGAGTTGATTTCCATGCACCTGATCAAATCTAGTCAAGTGTTGGTTGAATACAAACTTGACTTGTACTGACCTGTGAACACCTCTACTAACCTGTGGACACCTCTATCTAAAACTTTATATTTAAAGTGTTGTTATGGATTCTACAAATTTTACTCCATAAAACTTACAAACTGATGTGACACAAATTAGGAAAAATCTATTCAAAGATTCATTCATTATGTTGTTAAAGTCCACCAATGGCTCATATGTGAGATGATAAGCAAATTGAGTGTTATTGTGAAATTGTGGTGACCATTTGTTGTAACTCTAACTTTATTTTATACAAGTAATATGCTTGTGTAATGAGCTGATTAATTAAAATTTTTGTTAAAAAATATAATAATATTTTACAAATATTATTGAAAATATGATAATAATTAATGAGCTACTTGATACTCAAAATTAACTATCATCATAAATACATATATTGAGTCACGCCAAGAATATATGTAGTGTGAAAGCATATAAAAATACAAAATTATGATAAATTATTAAAATAAAAATTTTTATTTAGAACTTCTTGAAAAAATTTTGTAATATATATAATTTGAGTTGGCCGGAATAGAAGTTTAAATTTCTTAAAAAATTTTAAATAATGGATTTTCAAACTTATAATTTTTTGGAATAGAATTTTAATTTTTTGAAAATTGAGTAATAGATTCTTAGCTAAATTAAATTATCCTAACAATTAATTAGATAAATATAATCTTAATTGGAGTAAATAATGTTATTTCTTAAAACTTGGGTAACAAAGTTTTCATTATATTAAACTATAATAACAATAAATAAGATTAACTAATTTACAAATAAATGAGAATGTAGTGAGTCACTTGTAGTTGTGTAGACACCCATTTTTGTAGCTATCATTTAACCTCACTTGCATTGCATCATGCACCACATTGAATATCATTCATAGGGAAAAACTTTAATTTTTGACCGTTTGATTTCTAATTTCATTGCATGATATGAATTTTTAATTCTAACAGGCCTATTTTTAGTTTAATTTAAATTACATGATATGTCCTAATGCTCTTGGTTGAGTATAGATTCTACGGTAAAGTTGCATCCACCTGATTTAATCCAAAGACAAAGCATTAATTGATTCCTTGCTAAGTTGGTAAAAATTGATTAATTAACTGAATATATTTGGAATTTGAACTTGAGAACCAAGAAAGTCCAAAAAAATTTGTAGAAATTTGGAGGAAATCAAAATACCACTAAAACAAAAGATGACGAACCAAAAAAGAAAATATACGGGAAAGATTTGGACCAAGATCGGATCAGCACTTGGGCCAGATCTCCTAGATTTCCTTCCTTTTTTGCTCAAGCTTGCTCTCCTCTCAGTTTGACTTTGAGACCTACATTTTCATTCAAAAAATTTAAATTTTCCTAAGTTCCACATTTCCTAGAAACTCATCAGTAACCCTCAGCCTTCAATATAAATACCCCTATCCAATATCAAATTTCAAATCCATACCCCAGAATTTTAGAGAAAATGAAAACCTCTCTCTCTCTCTCTCTCTCTCTCTCTCTCTCTCTCTCTCTCTCTCTCTCTCTCTCTCTCTCTCTCTCTCTCTCTCTCTCTCTCTCTCTCTCTCTCTCTCTCTCTCGTTAATAGTAGGAAGGTTCATTTGGTGTCTTGGACCTCCTAATCTCAATTCACTAGAAAGGATAGCTTGGTTCTTCTGGTCTTAAGCTACCAACTTCCTATTCATGAATTTTTTTTGCTTGGACTGCTAAGGAGTGCCAATGCATGCAGGTAATATTTCTAACCTCCTCTTTTTAATTATGCTCTAACTTTTAGATTCAAGCATGCTTTACTTTTGTTGTTCATCATATGTTCTTGGTTACTAGCATGTTAATTCTAGGTAGGCATGGCAACAGGCAAGTTTGGGGCAGGTTTCCCATTCCCCACCTCCACTCCACTTCCGCTTCAGGGCGGGTTTCCCCCCCCCCCCCCCCCCCGCCTCATTCTAGTAGGTACCCGCGGGGGCTCACAGGTACCTTTCCCGCCACTCTCAAATTTTTTTTATATATAATTTATTAAAATTTTATTTTGAACGCATTAAATTAAAACTCATGAACATTAAAAAAAAGACCTAACATTACAAAACCTTATCAAAATATAACAATACAACAATTCAAGTAATAAGAAATTCAAAAATAATTCAAACGTAGCAATACAATAGTTAAAAAAATATAAATAATGTAATTATTAAAACATAAAATTATAAATTCAATAATACAATATAAAAAACATCATAAATTTAAAATTAGAAGGCTAAACACACACACACACACACACACACACACACACACATATATATATATATATATATGTCTTATAAAACCTATAAAAATATTTTTTAAAAATTATTTAAATATAAACAGGGCAAAAGTGGGGGGAAATATTAACCCCCATCCCCGCCCCATTTGTTATGCAGGGCAGGTAAAGCCTTTCCATCAAGGGTGGGTGAGGCGGGTACCGACAGGTGCGGGTTTAAATTGCCACCCCTAAATCTAAGTTCTTTTTAGCCTTTGCATGTTTTAGGGTTTTTCAATTCAAAAATCATGTTCATAGATTAGGGTTTATCAGATCACACACATATTCACTATGTCTTTCGATTCTTCCAATCTACCTTTGCTTGCCTAGAATAGGGTTTCATCATGCTCATGAATGTTGTTTTAACCTTTGCAATCACATGTTCTTGGATTAAATAAACTAATTGTATGATGTGATATGATCATTGGTCACTCAAATCTAAAAAATTGGTTTTACCAGGCAAGTTGAGTGTCTAACACTTTCCCAATCTTGTAACCTCCGAATTAGATGAAGCAAGGCTATGTATTTTTGTTTTTTATTGTATCTAGGGCCAAAGATTTGCAGTTTTTTGTTATTATCAAGAGATGTACAATTTAAATTCATCAATAAGAAAATACACTTTTCAACTTTTTATTTTCTTATTTTTCAAATTAATTAAGCGGCAACTTCATTGTAAAACCCTTAACCTAGGAGGGTAGAAAATGTCAATAGAACCTTCACTCTTGAGAGGCACCAATACAACTCCACTCATTCATGTGAGTTATGCCAAAACCTACTCTAAAAGGTTTGGGCCAGGAGCATGGTCTCTCACAAATAGAGAGAAGGTAGTTACTTTGTGTAACCATAGCTCCTAGAACCCTACTTTTAACATAGTCACCTTACGTAACCATGATTTCTATAACTTCATTTTTATTGCATAGTATATGATGTTTTACAAATTTTATAAGCAACAAATCTAGAGGCACCAAAAAAAAAATCATAAATCATAACTATGGAACAAATCAATATTGATAGGTGAAAAGAAAAAACTAATGTTAATTGTGGACTTAAAAAAAAAAAAAAAACCTAGTAAATATTTATCGACTCTACTGCTATAAAAAAATATTTTAAAAGTATTATGTCTATAGGATCACTCTTAGATAAACAAGCTTGCCTATCTAAAATGAACCAATACACTGTACCTTTTTTGAAAACGCAAGGCAAACAAGCCTAAACCTAAGTGCTTATCTAAAGTGAAAAAGGATTTCATCCCAAACAAAATAAAATCTCACATAAACTCATAAAGGAAGGAATGCTCTAGAAGTCATAAGATGTCATTTATTTATCACAAAACCTTCATTTTATTTCATTACTTCTTCTCTGAGATTCCACCGCCAATAATGCTTAAGAAAACTATTTAATTACTTTGTCATATTTGCCAAAATATCCTGCAATTACAGTGGCAAAACCTAACATTTGCATGTTTATATATATTATATAAGGATTATGGAATCAACTTTCTCATTTCTCAAATTGCACACGTACACAACCACCCCTCTCCTAATTTGGCAACAAATAAAAAGAAAATAGTACTAATTAAGGCTATGCCAAGTGTCAAACTTATAAAGAAAGAAAAGCTAACTTATAAGTAGCTAAAAAAATAAAAGTTAGCCAAGAGTCTTATAACTTAATTTGCTGATATACCTTTTAATATTTTTCCGAAAACGTCTAGTGTTAAAAAATAATAAATAATAAATAATAAAAAGGGAGAGAAGTGTATCAACGAATAAGCACACTCACCTATAGTGCATATTGTTTGCATGATGGTTGTCTAAAAAACAGTGGCTTTCTATAGTATAAATAGTAGTAACGTTCTAGAGAGACATTATGTGAGTGTGTGCACTTTTATTAGAGAAGATGCTTCCAGGTTACTCATCTCTATCGTTCTCTTGGATATGTTTGGATGCTTAGAATATTTCATTGGGATTCCTTGAAAATGAACATGAATTATATATTTTATATAAATGGGTCGTATCTCTCTGCTGACTCTGCATCTCCCTCTCTATCTCTCTCTCTCTCTCTGAAATTGAAGTTGATAATATTTGCTTTCAATATAAGGGTCGCAACTCGCAAGAGCAATATTTGCTCTCTATGAAATTAACTTTGTATGGATAGGTCTTTCTCTTGCAAGAGCAAATACCAGAACATAAGCTATTCTTGATTTGTTAGAACTGTAAGATTTTTATCACTAACATACCTTCTTTTTTTTTTTTTTTTACCATTGATAGGTGCAGAACTCAAAACCCACTTCCAGAATCTTGACTCCATGGATCGGCTTCTTCGTTTTCTCATCTTTATCTCCCTCGTCTTCACCCTTACCATTTCCACTTCTGTACAAGCTAGCAACGCCGCAACCAATTGCACTACTATTGACTGTGGCAAGAATTTCGAGTTGACAGCAAGGACACCTAATGGTGTATGTGAATCATGTGAAAGCA
Organism: Quercus rubra; assembly: GCA_035136125.1. NCBI lineage: Eukaryota > Viridiplantae > Streptophyta > Magnoliopsida > Fagales > Fagaceae > Quercus > Quercus rubra. The sequence continues at coordinate 67,014,935 of CM068733.1, forward strand.
CCCATGGAGTCTGTGCAACTAACAGCCATGGTGATTTCGTTTGCCTTTGTAATGGAGCGAAGCGTCGGTATAACTGTAATGGTCCAACTTAGTATTATAGGGTTCTTGCTAGTTGCTTCTGAACACTGCATGTCACATGCATGGATATATTTAGAAGGTCCTGTTGTGTTTTAATAGATGTGTATTGGGTAATGGGTTCTTGTGTCTATGCGCTCTCCTTAAAGTATGTACACAATGGGTGATTACTTAATCGAGACTGGTAGGGCTTCTATTGTGTTAAGCTGCTAGCTTTGTTTTTTTTTTTTTTTTTTTTTTTGAAGCTTTTTTTTTTTTTTTTCCAAATGCGAAAACACAAATTTCATTAATGGGTGAAGTTTCATCAAATTGAGGCATGTAAATTATACGAATTAACATATTTTTTCCTGTAACTTCGCACCCATTTGGTATAGTTTAATAGTTTATTTTTTTAGTTTTCTAAAAATATAGTTGTTTTTTGACTTTGATCCAAAAAACAAAAAATTACTGTAGGTGTAGCTATAAGGGGCGAAGTTTAAAATTTTATATATAACTGTTTGAAACCTCTTTATCAATGAACCCATAAGGTTTTTAAAAAGAAAAATAGGAAAACACAACATTTGTCTTTAGTTTACTTTACCCCATTCTTCAATTTGATCCCGATAGAACAAATTCTTGAAGTTTATAAAATAGTAATCTAATTGACACACATGAGAATGGATATAATGTAGAGGAGGTCTCCACTAAGCATCCATGGCTAAATGGTTAAAGCACTCAACTCATAATTGGTGAAGTCATAAGTTCAATTCGTACTGGATGCACACCAATAGGAAAAATAACTATACAGAATTACTAAGCTACATGAAATTATAGTGGCAAGTGGGATGAGAACGTGACGGTTTTAGTCTAAAGTGGAGTAAAGATCAAATTAGATCTTTGTAAATAAATAAAGGTTTCAATCACTACTTTCAAAACTCTAGACACAAAATAGGTAACTGAGACAAACTTTAAGGAATATGTTTTGTGTTTGCCCTAATAAAAAAAAAAGGTTAATGTTGCATAAAAATTACATGCAAGCTATTACCACATGCAATTGTCATGAAAAAGGGAAAAAAAATCACCTTCTAGACTTGAATTTGCTAAACAAATTTCTATTCTAGTTTTCCTGATTAGAAAATATTGGAAAAATACGACATAAAAAAATAAAAATAAAGAAAAAGGACCAAACTTTAAATCATTTTACACTCTTTGAAGATTTGATTACTACTTTTGAATTTCTAGAAACCGAATTGAAAAATGGACCAAACTTTGAGGATAACACTTGTTTGCAAAACAAAATGAAAGTTGTGACCTATTTTTAGGCTAAAAAATTACCAAATGTCTCAAGGCCCATTTCACACGAAGGGTTGGGTGGGCCTATGGCACTTTTTCTTTTTGGTTCTTTTTCCTTTTTTTTTAAATGTATCATACTCCAACATGGGATTAGTAAATCTCAATAGGGGTGGAATTAGCTCAGATTAAAATGCAATAATTCTGCTAAGCTCGAGAATGAAATAGTTAGTCAGCTAGGATAAAAACTCAATCATCCTGCTAAGCTCTAGAATGAAATGTCAAACTTAAGGAAAATATGTTGGTCTGTAGTAGTTTTTACTTGGTACCTCTTAAAGGTTGTCACATTTCATCTTAATTTATATGTTATGAAATATAATAAAGAAAGAATGTTGTCTAGCTTCCCTGGTCACTCCAGCACGAGCCAGTCCCACTCATCTCACAGCATGTGAAGCCCACAACAGCATGAATGAACCACTCCATGGAATTGATACATTCTAGGTGACTTAACCCATATGTTCCAGCCTTCTCTCATTCTATAGAATCTTTCAATTTTAGTAAATAGTCTTTTTTTGTCTTTTAAATGATTAGGTAGGTTGTCTATCAATTTCATTATTATGTCTTTTTGTTTTTTCTTTTTATTATTGACTTTAAGTGGTTTGGTTGATTTTAGTCCTTTCTTTATGTTAACTTGATCTATCTCTCTTTGATTAACATTAAATATTTCCATTAATTTATTTATTATATCTTTTTCAAAATCTAATTTACTAATTTGTTTAACAATTTCCCACTCTTTTTTTTTAGTATGTCCATATTTTTTGCATTTATGACAAATAGTATTTCTAGTATGTTTGTCAGTTTTCTCACTATCTAATGACTCAATAATATCTAGAACAGTTGTCTCTTTTTATATCGCTTTTTACCAAGGGTGAATTTAAAATTTCTATCTTTTTAGTTAATTTTGCTAAACTATTATCTTGTGTCTCTATCATAGATCTTTCAATTGATTTTAGTCTTTATCAATTTCTTTCTTTAGTATGTCATTTTCTTTTGGACTATTAAGTCCCCATTCTTTATTGACTAAGTCTATTAGACTGTCTTTTTGTCTTTCTTCTTCAATTTCTTTTATTATTATACCTTTTTCTCTTTCTATATCTATCACGTCATCTTTTTTTCGTATTGTTTGTATTGAACTAGTTTCTTTATTAGCTTTTTTTAGAGTACTATTGTTTTGTCTTTCCATTCTTTCAATCATTTCCTTTACTGTTCCTCTTCTTATTATGCTCTTTTGTCTTTCTATGTCATCTTTCTCTTGTATTATTTCTATAGCACTATTTCCTTTCTCTTTATCTTCTATACGTGTTGTTCTTTCCATTATTACTCTTTTGTCTTTCTATGTCATCTTTCTCATCAACTTTTCTATTGGTTGATTTTAGTCTTTCATCTATTGTCTTTATTATACTACTACTTTCTATATCTATCATGGTTTCTAAAGGTGTTATATGATGGGGTTCAAAGTTTAAAGCTTTCATTTTTTCATAGAGGTCCAAAAAACTATCACTTTTTCTTTCTGCTCTAGTATATATAATGGATCTTTCAACTTCTAAAGATTCTAATTTTTTATTAATCATGTCTAACAAACTATTATTATGTCTGTCAGCCTGTCGGTTAATTTTATCTCTTGTTAATATACTTCAATTATTTGTGTTATTATTATAGTTATAATTATCTATATCACTGTTAAAATCAAAACAATAGTACTCTAAAGAAAGCTAATAAAGAAAAAGAATAGAAAAGAAAGACTAAAAAGAAACAAGATGGAGTAAATATAAAACCAGTAACTCTACAAGATTTAATGACAGAGGTAAAAAAGGTAAAACAAGAAATTAAAGAGGATAATTCCACAGACATAAATGAACAAAATATTGCTGAAATAGTAAACTTGATAGGTTTTCCTACAACAGACATAATAATGACAAATCCCCCTTTAGAAAAAGAAATTTCACATGATCAAGAAATTGATCATAATAAACATAACATCCTAAGTTTAATTGACAGAGTTATTTTCCAAAAATGGCATACAGAAGTCACTTTAGTAATCAATATAGAATTCTCTTTGACAGAAGTTGCTTTGATAGATTCTGAAGTTGACATGAATTGCATACAAGAAGGATTAATACCTTTAAAATATTACGAAAAATCATCTAAAAGATTAACTAAAGCTAATGGAAAAAAGCTGATAATTAAATATAAAATACCTAATATTGGAATATGTTTTGAAACTATTTTGAAAGACCTTTCTTCTAAATTTATTTTAAGAATGTTAGGACATATATGTCTCACTTGTTAGGAACATATATCAATATTTTATGTAATTAGCTAATCCTCTAACAAAACGCACTTTACTTGTATCTAGGTAGATCTAGGATGTTTTTAATACTTTAAGAAACAAGGTTTTAAGATCAAGTATTGAAGTCATCAAGTCTGTCCAAGAAAACAAGCTGAAAGTGCAAATTCATTAAAGCTCGAAAGTTGGCTCGACAACTGCATCTATTGAGCTTAAGAAAGCTGTTTCAGCCTAGTGTGCTCGACAGCTGCTCGACACCTCCTATCTATCGAGGTTTAAGAAATTCAGAATTCTGATATGATTTTCTTGGAATCCATAAATGTGTCTTTGAGCTTTCTTTTCTCCTAACCCTAGACAGATAAAATGATTGTTTTAAGTCAAAAGGTTCACAAGTTGTATAAGCATTGAGCAAACTCTGTTTAAGCAAATTGTGACTGGAGACGAAGTTCTTACCCTAGTTCATCTCTTTCTCTTGAAGAAGTTGTTATATATGTGCACCGTAGGGTTTTGTGACCAAGCATCTTCTTGATCTTCATCGTGTGGATGAACTGAAGAACTTTGCAGCTAATAACCTTCTTAGTTGGTGATTGAAGTCGCATATTGGGATCCGCGTAATTGGTTAATCACGTACTTGGGAGCCATGCATCAAAAGGGGAATTATCACTATAGAACAAGTCCAATTGGGTATTGGGTAAGAGTTCAACTCTAGGTTGGTAAGGTACTTGGGATTACTTTACTTGTAACCGCTTGTTGTGATAATAGTTGAGTTTCGGGAGTGGTGACCTGAAAATCAACCGGTGGGGTTTTTGCCGTCAAGTTTTCCCCATTTGGAAATAAATCACCGTGTCATTTATTTTCCGCTACATACTTTAGTTATTTGGTGATTTGTTTGTGCTACCACGCACTTTGCATGTTAATTTGATTAATTAATAAACTTGGTTAATTAATAAATTAATTTGTTATAAGGGGTCAATTCATTTTTGGCCTATCAAGTGGTATCAGAGCAGGCACACTCTGATTAGGTTTTAATTTTTGATGTGTTTGATTCATTGACCCCTGTTTGTCATAGATAGAGGACAGTCATTAATTATTCCTCCTTTATTTAATGACACTAATTATGCATACTGGAAAGTACGTATGAGAGCTTTCTTGCAGTCTCTAGATGAGAAAGTGTGGCAGGTTGTTAAGATAGGCTGGACCAAGCCAAAGGAAGCGCCAACAGACTGGGATGATGCCAAGATCAAGGCGGCAAACTTCAACAGCGGAGCATTGAATGCGTTATTCAGTACAGTCACCAAGGAGGAGTTCAAGAAGATATCCTCAACTGAAACTGACAAGGAGGCTTGGACCATCCTTCAGACAACCTATGAGGGAACTAAGGCTGTCAAAGACTCAAAGCTTTAGAGGCTAACTACAAGCTTTGAAGAAATTAAGATGGAGGAGGATGAGTCGTTTGACGAGTTTTATGCCAAGCTTAAGGACATTGTGAACTCCGCGTTCAATCTTGGGGAGACCATTCCTGAACCCAAGATTGTGAGAAAAGTGCTCAGATCTCTACCCAAGAGATTTCATGCCAAGATCACCGCTATAGAGGAATCAAAGGACATTGACCAGATTCCGTTGACTAAGCTGGTTGGTAATCTACAGACCTACGACTTAGGGTTGACAAGGATTGGCAAGACGGGTAAAGGCAAGAGCATGGCATTGATGGTCAAGAGCAGTGAAACAAATGAGTCTTCAGATGATGAAAATTCCAAGACGAAGTCCTACATCACCATGCAGTTCAAGAAGTTTATGAAGAACGCAAATGGAAATGGCTTCAACAAGGATCGCAGGCAATCCAGTTTTTCTCAGTTTAAAGGCCAAGACAAAGGGAAGAAGTATGCTAAGGACAGTAGTCAGAACACTGTTCCAGTAGGACCTAAGTGTTTTGGGTGTCAAGACTTCGGTCACATGAAACATGAGCGTCCTACATATCTCAAGAGCATTGGGAAGAGTAAGGCATTTGCTGCTACCTTGAGTGACATCGAGCTTGAGGATGATTCTGACAATGAGGACGATAGAATTTTGAATGCCTTCACTGCCTCTGTAGATCCTACTAAAGGAATTGTAGAAGATGTGGATGAAGAAGAAGATTTGGTGGACTCAAGGTTTGAGAAGATGGATGATCAAGATGACATCTATACAGCCTATGAGAAACTTTACAAGCTTTCCGAGAAGCATGAGAAACTGTATAGGCTGGCGATCAAGATGCTCAATGATGAGGAACTTGACTATGAGGAAATTTCCACAAACTTTGATGAGGCAAATCAAACCATTGGAGCACTGAGGTTCGAGAAAAATTTCTTGACTGAGAATACCAAGAAGCTTGAAGCAGAACTGTTTCAAGTCAGAGCTCAACTGGAGAGGACTTCAAGTGCAAAGCTTGATGAGATGCTAAGCATTCAGAAATCTGCTTCTGATCGCACAGGTTTAGGGTATGATTTCTCTTCCTCTAATATTGCTTCTACTAGTGCTACTATTTTTGTTCCTCCTACCAATAATGTTGAAATTGAGAACAATAATGTTAAAACTGAATTAGCTAGTAAGAACTTAGACAAGGGTAAATCTATATTAGGAGCACCCCCTAAACTTGAGAAGAAAAATGCTAAAAACCCTAAGGCTAAGAAGGCTACCTCTCAAAAGCCTAAACAAAAGAAGTAGCATCTCTGTCATCATTGTGGTATTGCCAGTCATACTCGACCAAATTGCTATAAGTGGTTAGCCACTCAATAGAGCAACGGCATGATAGCATCTGGGAACCAGAATCAGCTTCAATCCTCTCTTGCTTCTCTTGGAGATCTTCTCAAAGCCCTCATGTTCCTTTTGAACTTGAACGGTTTCAATTCTTTCCCCTCACCATAGGTTCAAGGGTTTGCTCAAAGGAAAGGTTCTTCTAAGGTGTGGAAGGAAAAGGGCGCCAAGTGATTCTATCACTTCTTCTCTCTCTTCTTATTTGTGTTTTGCATAACTTAAGTGTTTTGTTTTTCTTTTGAGTCAGTCTAGTTTTGTTTCTTTGCTTAACATGTTTTTGTTATTTATTTTTTAGTGTTGTTTATTTTGTTTTTCATATAAAAATTGAAAAAAAAAATGAAAAATTAGAAAAATACAAAAATAGTGTGTGTTTTATGTACATTGGTATTTGTGTGCCTTGGATGGCCATTGAAACAAAGTTTTCTAAACTTTGTATCTCTTGTAGCTTAGATGAGCATCTCTATGCACAACTAAGCAAGTGAGCTTTATGGCTCTTGTTTGTGATGAGTAAGATTAAGTTATCTCTTGTACTAAACACTCATATCACTCTTTTTGACAGAAAGAACTAAAAAATTCTAAGAGAAAGGCATAAATAACCATCTTACCACTGTTGCCCGCCAATCATAATATGACACCTATATGCTTCGGCATAGCAAAAGTGCAATGTCAAAAGCTTAACTTAAATGGGTAATTCTTTTCTATCTCTTATATGCCCATGCATGTTTTGCTTAAATAAAAATATGCAAAGAAAATAAAAAGCAAAAAGATCAAAAATGCTTTAAATATGATTGCAAGCGTGTTTTCTAGGAGATGTGGAAGTTATAAGATGTACCTCGAAGGTGATAGTCTCAATCAAGTAGTTATGATTGTGTGTGAGTTAAACTGATTTTCTCATATCTCAAATCGTCATAAATTGTATACACTTATGCAATCTTGCGATATTTTTCACACACAACACGCAATATTCTTCGCTACTCTTGATACATGTGCAGGTACAATGTGATTTGGCCATCACAAGGTTTTACATGTGTTAATGTATGCTCACTAAACTGTCTTGACTTGTTTTTGAAAAATAAAATCGGTTAGACTTGTTTAGTGTGTGTGTGTGTGTGTGTGTTTTTGGGATCCATGTGCTTAAAATTGCTTTTGAGAGTTGATTTTGAGAGACTTATATGGTGTTTGGATCATTGGTTGAGTTGCATACTTGATTGCATTCATGTCTGTGTTTTTCTCCTCTTGAAAAACTATTTTGAAAAGCTAGCTCGACACCTCCTCTATAGCTAGCTATCTATCGAGCTTCCTAAGCTTTTCATATCGCAATCTCGATAGTTTCTCGATACCTAATGGATAGATTGAGAAAGCTCCTGCCTCCTTGATAGCTTCTCGACAGCTGGTGGATAGATCGAGCTTCTGTTCTTGCATCTGATGGATTGTTCCTCGACACCTCCTCAATACCTATATCTGTCGAAGAACATTTCCTTGATACCTTCCTCGACACCTCCTCGATACTTGTATTTGTCGACGACCATTTCCTCGATACCTTCCTCGACAGCTGTCTCAATACCTCTCGACACCTGCATCTGTCGAGATTTACTGAGGGCCTATATAATCTCCTTGTGCGATCTGCAGCTCATTTCCTTCAATCTCTCTCTCAATAGCTCTCTCTTTTTCTCTCTTAAACACTCTCATCTCACTCCAATCTTAATCCTCAAGGTTTCTTTAAGTTTTTTCAACCTTTGGTACGGCAACCAGTCTATCCTTACTCCGAGATCCCTCCCCTTGATGAGATCATGTCTCACATTATCGATACTTCCATTAGATGGAGTTCCGATCCTCCTATCACTACTCATGAGCTTACTAAGCTCAATTATTTGTTTTTCCAGATTGCTTGTCATTCTATTTGGCGTATCTCTCACTTGCATACCATTCCTATTGAGAGATGTGCATTTTCGTATGCCCTTGTGACTGATGCTCCTATGAGTTTTCCTACTCTTTTCATTTGATCTCTAGTTGAGATTCATAGGAATAGTTCTAAATCACATGGTCTTTTCTTTTTGGTCTTTATTAATAGGGTTTTGTTACATTTAGGTTTAGAGGATTTTCCCACGTTTGAGCCCGTACATATTATAGCTCCCATAGGTGCCACCTTTCTTTGGCAAAGAGCAACTCAGATGAAAGCTAGCTCTAAATGCCCTAGAGTCGAGTCTTCTACAGGTGCATCTAAACCTCCTACCTCTAGCAACCCCACTGCTAAGGAGTATGTCGATCCTACTGCTGCTGTTGATCCTCCACTTACTTCATCGAGCGATGCTTCTCTATAAAGCATGCTGAAAACTGTCATGACCATTCAAGCGGTGCATGGACAGATTGTGGTGGATGTGCTCACGAAGCTTCAACCTTTACATGCTAATTTGGTGTGTGCTCGACAGTCTACTCCACCACCTCCTTTTGATGATGAGTCATGATTGCCCTTTGGCAATTTGTCACAAAAAGGGGGAGTACATATTGAGTATGGAGATAGGGAGAGTTTTTTTTTTTGGAGCTAGATTGTATTTAGGAGCTTCTTTGATGTATTTCTTTTTATTTGGCTCATGATGTATTTATTTTTTATGGGTTGTATATGTTAGGGGGAGACACTATGTTTTATGTTTCTTTTATTGTTTCTTGTTTCTCATGTGATACATTGGTTATTAATTTATATTATGAGGTTATTCATGGTATAAGTCTTTTATTTTCTGTTTTGTGAAATCAAGAAATTTCTTTTGTTTTACTTGTATTTTCGACACATGTGTTTATGTGTTTGTTGAGTGTTTCAGGAATATACAGGTTAATTCAGTCGTGCTGCTGTCTACACTGGCAACTGATAGATAGTAGTTAGGTTGAATTGTATCTAGGGCATTTTAAATTTAAATGGGCTATTTTGTAACTTTGAGCATTTTATATTTGTGATGTGTTTTGTCACAAATTGCCAAATGAGGAGTTTGTTAGGTTCTAAGATTTTAGGAACTAAATGTATTAGAACTTCAAACTTCAATTTGTAATGCGTTGGCAAACCATGATCAAAACTTAGAGTATAGATTTAGGCTGTTCAAAGTGTGGTTATTTGTAAAATTGGAATCAAGTGACTGCAAGATTTATTTATCTAAATCTGTAAGGCTCAATCGATCGAACCTCATGTAGATTAATTTTTTGCAGAATTTTCCAACTCAGCCCAAGCCCGATTTGACAAATAGAGTTTTATATTTTATTCCAAGTATAAAAGGAAAAACTCTAGCTACGTTTTAGAGGTTGTTGATGTGCTATGTATTGAATCTCTTGTGAGATCTAGAGGTATTTACCTTCATACACACTTAAGATTATCAAGTTCTGCATAAAGAACTTAAAGAAAATTTAAAACCTTTGAGTGGAGTCTCAAAGTCACAAGTGGGAGTACTTGTGGTTGCAGTAGATCAAGGAAAGAAGTAATTCGTGGACTCGGAGCTGTCACATGGTCGCAGTAGTAAGTTTTCTACTCAAGGTAGCAATAGGATGTTAGTGGTCTAAGTCTTGTTATACAAATTTCAATTCTTTCATAGTGGATCTGTTTTATCTTGAGGATAGCTAGATTAAATCCTCCTAAGGTTTTTTACCTGTTTGGTTTTCCTGGGTTATCATATAGTGTGTTATTTATATTTCCGCATTATTTACATGATATGATTTGATTGTGTTAACCTAGATTTGAATAATTTATCTAAGTAATCACTTGACTAAATAACTAGGTTAAACAACTTGTGTTTTAAGGGGGTCTAAAAACGTACAACTATGTCTTTCAATTCTTCCAATCTACCTTTGCATGCCTAGAATAGGGTTTCATCATGCTCATGAATGTTGTTTTAATCTTTGAAACCACATGTTCTTAGATGAAATAAACAAATTGTATGATGTGATATGATCATTGGTCACTCAAATCTAAAAACCGGTTTTACCAAGCAAATTAAGTGTCTAACACTTTTCCAATCTAGTAACCTCCGAATTTAGATGAAGCAAAGCTATGTATTTTTGCTTTTTATTGTATCTAGGGCCAAAGATTTGTAGTATTTTTGTTATTATCAAGAGATATGCAATTTAAATTCATCAATAAGAAAATACACTTTTCAATTTTTTATTTTCTTATTTTTCAAATTAATTAAGCAGCGACTTCATTGCAAAACCCCTTAATCTAAAACAGTAGAAAATGTCAGTAGAACCTTCACCCTTGAGAGGCACCAATACAACTCCACTCATTCATGTGAGTTATGCCAAAACGTACTCTAAAAGGTTTAGGCTAGGAGCATGGTCTCTCACAAATAGAGAGAAGGTAGTTACTTGGTGTAACCATAGCTTCAAGAACCCTACTTTTAACATAGTCAATTTACATAACCATGATTTCTATAACTTCATTTTTATTGCATAGTATATGATGTTTTACAAATTTAATAAGGCAACAAATCTAGAGGCACAAAAAAAAAATCATAAATCATAACTATGGAACAAATCGATATTAATAGGTGAAATAAATAGAGGGAAACAGAAAATAATGGGGGTGGCTAGAAGAAAGCTGAAATGCAATGCAGAAAACAGGAGAAATAGGTAGTGCTGCATGTGGCTTTTTCTTCACCTTTTCTCTATGCTAGCACTGTAAGTTTTCTCTTTCATTCTAGTTAGCAGTTTAATTGTCTAGTTTAATGTTCAATATTTATTTTGTGTATTTTATTTCAATTACTATGAGTAGTTAAATTTTCAATTAAGTTTGAGGATGAAACCTTGTTAAAGATTATTAGTATTATTTATGTGATTTGATTTTACACACAAAAGTTGTTCTTTAATGATTTAAATTGTTCTTGCTTTATTACAATTAACTAAGATAGGATTCTTAATATCAGTTCAATCATGTTTTTCTCATGATTTTGGATTTATCTTAATTAATTGAATGCTTGGTCTATTATTGCTTGATTTTAAAATTGGATATCTCTTGTGATTTGTTTGTCAACGGATAATTATTTGATTTTATACCTTGGAAGCGAAGAAGTTCATACTTTAGATTTTTAAAATAGGAATTTTAATGAGAATATTTTCCATGATAGTAAGATATTTTTAGCTTATCATTCAGTAGTTGGGAAAAATTAATGATCATAAATATATGCTAATATGACTTACATGGTGGATTCCAAAACCTTAATTCCTTTCTCTCGATTGTTTACATCTTTTTACTGCTTTATATTATATTTTTGCTTAGTTTAATTATTTGCTTAGTTTATTTAATTTTAAAACAACCAATTTTTATTAAACTAGATTAGGATTAATTTGGTTAAGATTTAATTAATTTTCTAACGTTCATACAAGTCCCTGTGGACTCGACTTCATTCTTGTCAAACTATACTTTGGTACAGTACTCGCACTTGCAAGAACTTTAAAATTTCACAACACAATTCTAGCCCCAATTATAAAAACTTATTATTAGAAGTGATATTAAGAAAAAGGACATAATTTTTTTGAATCGGTTTGGATATAAAATAAATAAATAAAAAATTCTAGAACCATAAAAATTACATAAAATATTTCACAATTGCTTATGTGACAAGTTATTAATGGAATAGGAATCTCAAAAGTAAAAAAAAAAAAAAAAAAAAAGAAGTTATTAAGGAAAAATGATCACGGTGGACTAAGATAAAACCTAATAAAAACTTGTCAACTTAACTATTGTGAAAATTATTATTAGTCATACACCCCTTAAACTTCCAACCACTAGCCAAAACACCTTCTGAACTTTTATTTTGGCCAATTTACTCCATAAATTATACACATTTGCCAAATCAATACATCTGTTAGTTTGGTGTCAAAAAACTAACAGAATATGTGCATTAATGCACGTGTTCCTTAAAAACTAACTAAACCACATATAGACCTAACCCAAAAATTAAACCAAACCAAGTATTTCTACCGGAGAAATTCACACATGGAAATAAAAACATAAATAAATAAAAGGATTCTTTATGGATCTAAATAGCAATTTGCTTTCAAGTGGACCCTATAATCCCTTAACCCAAATCCGCCCATATATCGATCCTAGCTATATCATCAATGGCACTAAAATTACTCCTAGTCCAGGAGAATAAGTTAAGCTTTTTACAACCATTAGTATTTGTTTATTTCAATCATCCTCGTACTACTGCGTCACTGGCAAGTGTTGCTTCCAAAACACAGCTTAATAATTAAAGCCTCGAACACAGTTTCTTGACGTTATTATAGTAGTAAAATGATTGCTTTAACAACTGTTCTTAAAAGCGGCCAGGATATGAGGATCAGTATGTACCACACAGTCTGAGCAGAGAGAAACGATAACTACGTAAGAAAGGGGGAACAAATACCAGGTGGTGGCTGGTGAATGGCATGGCGGAACCACCAAAGCACCGCCGGTCTAGGCCAGTGAGATAACAGAGAGACGCTCTGTGGTGGCTCTGGTTCTACCGCCTCTCTCTCTCTCTCTTCTCTGCCGTCAGACCTCTAGTCTCCCCCCTCTCTCTTCTTTCTATCGTGTGTGGTTTTCTTTCTTTGTGTTTTAGTTAGCTTTTAAGGAACACAGTCATCTCATCTATTCTCTTAGTTTTTTTAATACCAAACTAACTTCTTCTTTTTAAGGAAAACTATCAGATGTATTGATTTGGCAAATGTGTATAGTTTATGGAGTATATTGGCCAAAATAAAAGTTCAGGAGTGTTTTGGCCCGTGGTTAAAAGTTCAAGGGGTGTTTAAGCATTTTTCCCTACTTTTTCTTTTGAACCCATTAAGTGGCAACTCAAATGAATTTTTAATTAGATTACATATTTAATAATCATGCAATTTGTTTAAATGATTTAATGAGTATATGATTTAATACACGTAGATGATTTTAAGAACTCTCATGTAATGAGATAAAGGAGATTCCTACCACCAAAGAAGTTTTATCTTACTCCTTCTCCAAAAAAACAAAAAAAGGAAATCTTGAATCTTATCATTTTCTCCCATTTGTTTCCCTAAAAAATTTTTTTAGTTATAACTAGTTAAAGTCTCATATATATGTTGTACGGTTTTGTTCATGAAATTATAAAATATATAATTTATTTGAGAAACAAAACACAAAGCTCTACACGTAGCATGTGCAGCTACTATTTGTTATTTTTCTTACTATTATCTATATATTATATCTAAAAGCTGAAACATAGCATTTATTATTGCTACGCTCCAGTTGAGCCACATCAGCATCCACCACCTCATTATCAATTTTATTTCCAATTTTCTTATAATTGTTTTTAACACTAACTTTTTATTTTATTTTTATATTTACACTTTTTCTAACCTCTCCACCCTTACCTTTTTATCTCCCCACTACCCTCTACATAAATATAATTCATCTTCTTTCTCTTCGTCTTCCTTTATTTTGTCTCTTCTTATTCACACTTTCTTACTATAAATTTGTAACTATCTATTCCATTATATGCATGGTTTTCTCTCACAAAAAAAAAGTTCTCTCTCTCTCTCACAATTTTTCGATGAATTTTTTATACGTTCTTCTATTTATGCCAAATGACTAATCTTTGGGAACCTTTCTACTTCTTTTTTTTTCTACACTTGAATCATTATGCTCATTTTCTCACTTAATTTAATCGGGTAGTTTGCCAAAATTCAGAAAAAAATTCTTTCTCTCTCTCTCAAATTTTTGATGAATTTTTTTATACATTCTTCTATTTATGCCAAATTACTAATCTTTGGGAATCCTTTCTTTTTTCTTTTTCTTTTCTACACTAGAATCATTATGCTCATTTTCTCACTTAATTTAATCGGGTAGTTTGTTGGAATTCAAGTAAAACCAGACAATAAGGAATTTTATAGCATTGGAGCACGCTTGAATGTATACCAGCCAAAAGTTGAAAGTCAGCAAATTAGTGGAGCTCTGATTAAGCTTCAAATGGGATTAATGGTATTGCCAATGTTCTTTAATTAGCATCCTTATTTCCATTTCTCTATATATGTTTCCTAGAATTAGTATTAGTCTCATTTTTATTTTCTCTATTATATTCTAGGTAAACCAAGAGTTCTTTAAAACTCTACTTTGGTTAATGCCGTTTAGATTTGTTTTTAAATTTTTTTTTTCTCTCTTTAATTGTTAAATGTTATCCTATTTTTGTTCTTTCTTATAACTCTAATTAATGTTGATGGTTCTTTTTTTTGGTTAATTAAGGTTGATGGTTCTTTCTTACATAAAAAAGAAAAAAATGAAAACAATTGAATTTTGTATAGACCTGTACCTAAAGGGGATAGGAGCCTTTGTTTATTAGATTAGAGACAATATATTAAAGGGGCATATCCTTTGGCCATTGCATTGCATTTCTTAGAGGTTAAAAGATATAGCTTGTCATTATAGGAAAACATTTTGGGTGGAGATAATTATAAGGGCGTCATTTTGTTTGCTCTAAGAGTCACAAAAGATCCTATTATAAAGGAAGCCCACAATCATATCACATGCTTATTACACTAACCATGAGCATAGCCCATTATTATCTCTCACCATGTTTCTACTACATTTGCATTTAGCAACCTAAGATTAGAATTTACTCCCAACAAAAGACTTGTAGAATCATTTAGTTTTTATAGGAAACTAGCTGTAGACTCATGCGATGCGTGAAAATATAAATATTAGGCAATGAAGTGTAATATATAAAATGTAACAATTACTTCAAGTATTGTCTCTTTTTTTTTTTAAAGATTTTTACGCGTATTTTTTCTTAATCTTTGTATCTCTGCAAATATATCATTTTAATATTTTTGTGTATTTGATTAATATTTTTTAAGGTGAACCATATTCTTCTAACTTTATTGTAGTATGTTACAATTGCTTAATATACAACTCATCTCTTAAGGAATAAGGAAATTATCATAATAATATAAAATCATCACAAAATTACAATGTTATCTTAACCAAAATTAAAATAAAACTAAAGAAATAAAAAATAGATTTTCTAATAATTTATTAGTCAAAAAATTAGTAAGCATATTCAAATTCCTATTTCCAAAAACAACTAAGTATTAATCCAAACCAAAATTCAATCAAAGCTATAAAAGGGAAAGAGAAGACTTTTTGATGGGAAATTAAAAAAACACAATACTAAAACACATTTAATAAAAAAATATAAAAATAAAAACATCATTCTTTATTAGATTTATAAGAAAGAACAAAAATCTTTTATGGGCAATTGTTCTCTTTATTGGTATTTATTGTTATATATTTTGTTTTTACTTTTTTTTCTTCTCATTTTATGTTATTCAACATTTAAATTAAGTCACATCTTCCACATCATTAAATTATTTATATTTTCTCATAGTTTTTATTTTTAAAAATGTAAACATGGAATGTTTTATTTAAATTCAAATTAATAAAATTATCCTTAAGAAATTGTACTATTTTTTTTTTTTTTTTTTTTTTTTTTTTTTTTTTTTTTTTACATTTACACTTTGTCCAACCTTTTTCCTTCCCTTTATCTTTTCATCTCCCCACTACCTTCTACCTTAATATCGCTATTCATCTCCCCACATCTTCCAAATCATTAAATTATTTATATTTTTCTCTCCTTTTTATTTAAAAAAATTAAAATTTTAAAATTTTACTTAAATTCAATAAATAAAAATGTCCTCATAAAGTGGAGTAATGCTAGGGAAAAAAAAAAGACAGAAAAGAAAATGCAATAAAATTTTACTTAAATTTTACAAAACAAATGCCAATTGGGAAACACTAAATTAAAAAAACAAAAATGAGGATATCAAACCAAATATAATATAAAGAAACTAATAGTTATGGATATATTAACTTAAGGGTAGCAAAATTAAATGGAAAAAAAAAAAAAAAAACAATGCATATTTAATGCAATAAAATCATAATCAAATGTCGGAAAACAGTAGGTTGCCAATGGAGAGAGAGAGAGAGAGAGAGAGATGGTAAAGAAAAAAAATCAAATGTTAATTAGTAACTGTTAATTGGAAAACAAAGAGGTTGTAAGGAGAAGTAAAAATAAAAAATAAATATGACCATATGGAGAACATTAAAAACTTTACAGTGCAATAAAATCAACTGGTACATTCACTTAAAAAATTGAATCAATAATCAATAATTAAACACAATCATAGTAATATATTTACACTTAAAACTAGTCAAACTCTAATTCATAACTAAAGGAGATGTTCTCCTGTAATAATAGAAATTATATAAAAAATAAAGTTAGAAAATTTTAAAATCCCTTTTTTGACATTTCATTTGACTTTATATATATATATATATATATAATCTTCATACACAATTACATTTAAAAATCTAATGAACGATGCTACATCTCATTTAACACCTCTGTTTTGAAAATCATTAGCCAGTAAATATATGATAATAGTAAAAAATGTTATAAATGAAATTATTAAAAAAAGTGATAAAACTAATTAGCTACTATCATTATGAAGTAGTAGTCTATGATTTTACACATCTAAAGAAGTGGAATATATAGAGTTTACTTAAGATATATGTAACGATTCACATTAAAAAAAATTATATGTAAAAGTTAAAAAAATGTATATTCTATAAATAAATAAAAAGGTATATGTAAGATTTTTTATTAACTTAAAAGAAAATGAAAAATCAATTATTAATAACTACTACAACAACAACAATAATAATATAGAGGTAATTACATTCCCTTTCCTTGAGGTTTGAAGAAATGACACTCCACCCCAATTTTGAAAGGGAAAAATATTTTCACCATTTACATTTGTTTGACCAAACTTTGTTAAATTAATATTAAAATATTGTGTACTAACCTGCCTATGCTTAAGGTAGGTTCCAAAATTATCCTTAATTTTAGAATTAAAATCTCTTATTTTAAAATTTTAAATTAAAGTGTATTTTAAAATATTAAGTAATGACTTTTGCTTTTTTTCCCCCCATTTTCTTTTCCCAATGAGTTATGGAGAGATTTGTCGTTTCAAATGTTTTGGTATTTTATAAATTTGTATTTTAATTCTAAAGTTATGAGTAATGTTTTTACTAACCATGGTTCAACATTTATAAACAGATTTTTAAATAAATTTAAAATATTTTGTTATTAATATAAACAGAATGGGAGAGTATTATTACTTATTACCCCAAATATATTTAATAAGATCACCCTAAAAAAAAATTATCTCGCGCAACGCGCAGGTCTGTGACTAGTTATTATTAATTTTTGAGAAGAATCTTACGTACTATTATTTTGAATATATATAGCCATTTTTTAATCTAGAATTAGGCTAGAGGTAATTATTTCTTACTATTATTTTGAATTAGGATGTTTTCCCTCACTATTATTATAGTAAAGCATAACAATATAATTAAATATAAAATTAGTCTACATAGTAAAAAAGTATACCATATTATCGTAATATAGGTAAAGAAATTTAAATATTGCCTCCACAATGTTAGATGACATAATTAACTTTTTGTAAATAATCCATCATGTTTAGCGTTAGAAGGCCTAAAAATTAATTCAAAAGGAAAAACCCATGAATTCTTGAAACATATATTATACATAAAGTACAAATAGATAATACAAATAATAGGGTATAATCGTGATGAAGCTCCTACATTAAAGTAATATAAAGTATAAACTCCTATAACGTTATGGTGTGCAAGGAATACTTTCTTAGGTGATTCCAATACACAGATAATACTTCCTCCAATTCTATTGAAAACCCATGTAAAACTTCTTCCTCAGTATTTTTCATAAAAACAGATGATGAGTGTCTTTAATCTCATTCAAGGATTTTTTTGTGCTCTCCAAATTACACTTTGTAACCTTAAAAAAAAAAAAAAAGTGTATTGGAAATAAAAAAACAGAAAGGGCATTTTAAGGAAAAATAGTTTTTTTTTATTCTTCATTTTTTTGCATAATCCCTACTATGTGTAATGGGTTTTACATGTTATGATTAGGGTTTTTTTTTTGGCTAAATCTGAGTAGTTTTATGTTTCTCCTTTGTAGTTAAGTTTTTTTTTTTTAGAAAATCAATAAATTTTTATTCAGTGTGCATTTTTGAAATTTTCAAGATTGAATTATATTTTATTCTTCTACCTTTCATGTTTATAAAATTTTATGATGATCATATAACCATCTATAACATGTTCAAATTTTTAAAATTATGCATAAAAGATGAGTTTGTAAAAAGAAAAAAAAAAAGTAACTAACATATGATTAACACAAAATTTGATGCACATGTTAAGGAGAATGAAAACATATAATTAATCTAAAGGTTGAGTTTTTGAAATATTAATTAAATGAAAAAATTTTGAGTTGTGTAACTTGATCCTTGTATATACACAATAGATTGAGTTGACAAACAAATGATTGATCCAAAACATCACCTTTGTCACATTCAAATAGGCATTCCCATTGACCCCAATCACAACATGCATGCACCTTGGGTGTGAGGAGAAAGTTGATAGCAAACAATTATCACAGTGGGTAACCAATCAGATTAAGGCATTTAGGAAAGCTGTGGGGACTTCATTGGAAGTCTTTGAGGAGCAAATTATAGGTCTGTTTTTAGCCTTAGAGGCCAGGAAAAAGGATAAACAACGGCATGAGGTAGACAGTCAGAAGAAGGTGGTTAAAAAGGGGCAAAAGGGTCATCGGGAATTGAAAAACCTAATGACCTCTTTGAACGTTGAGTATGGGTCAGCTAAGAGAAGGAGTATTAGTAGTGAGAGGGCTGTGGTGGTGCATCAATGAATGTGAAGATTATTTCTTGGAATGTTAGAGGGTTGAATGAGCAGGATAAAAGGCTTCGGGTCTGAAATTTGATTAGGAGTTGAGAGGCCAGATATTGTATGTCTTCAAGAAACTAAAATGGAGTTGATAACCAAAGCTGTGATTCGTAGTCTGTGGGGTGGCCAACATGTTGATTGGTCATATTTAGGTTCTTGTGGAGCTTCTAGAGAGGTGTTAGTGATGTGGGACACTCGGGTAGTGAATAAAATGGAGGAAGCAGTGGGGAAATTTTCGGTCTCTTGTAAGTTTACAAGTGTGTCAGATCAGTTTGTTTGGACGTTTACTGGTGTTTATGGTCCTAATTTACACCATGATAGGAGATTTTATGGGAGGAACTTTGTGGCTTGAATAGCTGGTGGAGTGTTCCATGGTGTGTGGGTGGTGACTTTAATGTGGTTAGGTTCCCCTCCGAATGATTGTGGTCTAATTCTTTCACTACTACTATGCGGGAGTTTTCTAATTTTATTTTGGAATAGGGTCTCATTGATCTGCCATTGCAAGGGGGTACTTTTACTTGGTCAAATTCTCGAGAAGTTGCTTCGAAGGCTAGGCTGGATAGATTCTTGTTTTCTACAGATTGGGAGGACAATTTTCCTACAATTTCTTAAAGACGGATGTCTAGGCTGTGCTCGGATCATTTTCCAATTGTCCTTGAGGGTGGATCTTTCCAGAGAGGGAGTAGGCCGTTTAGATTTGAGAATATGTGGCTTAAGGATGAAGGTTTTGTGGATAGGATTTGGTCTTGGTGGGAATCCTATTAGTTACATGGTGCACCAAGTTTTATTCTAGCCAATAAATTAAAACTCTTAAAAAATTATTTGAAAAGATGGAATATGGAGGTGTTTGGTCATGTTGAAGATTAGATTAAAAAATTGTGGAAGGACATGAGTGTTCTAGAGAATATGGAGGATAGTCGGGGTTTGTTAGCGGAGGAAACAGTAGAAGTGGGAAGAATTCGTGATGAGTTGGAAAAAGCTACTCTATTGGAAGAAATTTGTTGGAGGCAGAAATCTAGAGTTCTCTGTGTTAGGGAAGGAGACAAGAATACTAAATTTTTCCACCGTATAGCTAACTCTCATAGGAGGGTTAATTCTATTGATAGGCTTATGGTGGATGGGGAGTTGACGTCAGACCTGGCAGTTATAGCAGATTGTATCTCTTAGTTCTATAGGCAGCTTTATTTTGAGGATGTGGCTCATAGACCTGTTTTAGATGATGTGGACTTTTCTAGTATCTCGGTGGAAGATGCAAGTTCGCTAGATAGGCCTTTTAAGGAAGAAGAGGTGTTTGGGGTGATCAATGATTTTAATGGTGA
Organism: Quercus rubra; assembly: GCA_035136125.1. Classification (NCBI taxonomy): domain Eukaryota; kingdom Viridiplantae; phylum Streptophyta; class Magnoliopsida; order Fagales; family Fagaceae; genus Quercus; species Quercus rubra. Next base: position 67,035,570 of record CM068733.1, read on the forward strand.
GAAGGCACCTGTTGACACCCCATTTTGCAACCTGTATTTAACCTCATATGGAGGGTAAAAGGGTAATTTTGCCTTGGGAATATGCATCTTGATTCTGGCAATTAGATCCTTAATCTCATTTCACCAAAATGATCTTGATGTCGTAACGATCAAATCGACTGGTCATAAGCCTTAATCAAACCACCAGATTGAAAGTTATCATCAAATCAAGTTTTAATGGCTGAGATGCACTATCACAAATTGAGTCCGACTATATGTGATTATGAACAATTGATTTCAATTAGTTATAAATGTAATCAATTTGAGATCAATGATGTGTCATAATTTGATTGGTTAGGACTACATTTTATGGTAAGGTTGCATACACCTAATTAATTAGATAGTTAAACATTAATTATTCAATGAGTAATTTGTGCAATTATCTTTTAATTAGAGTAAATTTAGAACCAATTAAGTCTGAAATGGGAGTGATTGAAGCCATTTAATGTTAATTGAGAGCTAATTTGGGACCTATTAATGTTAATTGTGCTGAAACCATTTTCAAACAAATGACCTCTGCTCACCATTTCATCCATATCTCTCAAAATATTTTGAATTGTTAATGAGGTTAATTTTCCTAGAAACTAGACATCTGGGGCTTCAATTTGAGCACAAGAATGAGATAATTCCAATCAGAATTGAGTTAGATATGATTTTTTGAAGTTAGCTCTACAAGCTGTTACAGAAGTTGCGGGAAAACCGAATTTGGCTTGCTCCTCACTCCCACCAATCTTTTCATTTAATGCACCAGATTTCCCCCAAGGCTAAAATGAGGACTAGGTTCATGATTCTTTGTCAACCCTCATTAAATGGCCTTCCATTCATATTCTCTCCACCACTACTATATAAACCCCCCCTCTCCTTCATTCCAAAACACACGAAAAAACCCCCCTCTCTTCTCCTCTCTTGAGTTCTAGTGAAGTAGAGTAGTCTTGTCATATCTTGGTCTTCTTGAGACTCAAGGTATTGAGTGAGACTCACTTTTCCTCTCCTAACTCTTCTTTTCCTCCGCCCTTAGGACCTCCCTCAAGAGTCTCCTCCTCCACCATATGGATCTTGCATGAAGGTATAATCCCTTTCCCTAATTGTTTTTTTGTGTTTCCATGATGAGAATTTAGGATTAAGGCATGATAGTAACTATTTAAATCCTCTTGAATATGTTTGAATGTTCTTAATTGTTCTTATGTGTTCTTCACATGTTCTTGGTTGTTCATCACATGTTCATGCATAAACACTAGTTTTGATCCTAAATCCATATCAAAAATAGGAAAAACATGTTTATTTCATAATTCTTTCAAATTCTTGAATCTAGGTAATCACCATCCACACACATTCACTAGAATTTATTTTTCAATCCAAATGCAATGCTAAATAAATTGAATTAGGGTTTATCACATGCACACACATTAAATTCAACATGTAACTTGATTGACATATTGGATGATGTGATATGAATGTTGGCCACCATAGTCTAGAAGACCGGTTTCACCGGGCAAGGTGGGTGCCTAACACCTTCCTACCTTGTAACATAGCTTCCGAACTTAGATTAAGGGTTAGTAGATCAAATGCTTATTCATGTAATTTTCAATTTTTAGATTGTAACTAGGAAATAAAGTTATGTACTTTATCTTAGATTGTATCTAGGACCAAAGCCATGTAATTTTCCTATGATCAATGTAAATTCAATTGAAAATTAATAAAATGATGAATTTTTCAATTTTGGTTTTCTTATTTATCCAAATAATTAAATAAGTGGCGACTCCATTGTAAAACCCCTAATCTAAGGGGGAAAATATAACTAGTCGAACCTCCATTTTGAGAGGCAATAACACGACTCCACCCATTCACGTGGGTTTGGCCCAACATCCCATAAACGGGCTGGGGGCGCGGTCTCTCACAGTGGCGACTCCACTGGGGATATTGAGGGCTAAGCTTCAATTAGGTTATGGTGGCCAACCATGTCATTGTTTGTTTACTGCCTTTTGTATATAATATGTCTAATATGTCATTATATTGCATGTTATGCATCATTTGCTTGAATGAAAATTATTTTATTTGTGTGCTAGCCCGGAAGCCCGGTAGTAATAGCCGTGGATTGTGGTCTTCCTGAGACTCACATACCCAGCGGTGAACCTACCACCCACCGCGACAAGGATCATCATGGTTATGCCATGGTGGTTCATAGGGACAAACTGTACCGTTCGGACCAACGCGGCGCTCCTAGCGTCACAAGTTGGGAGGTACGACGTCCTAGCTTGTGGGGACCTTTAACCTACCTTCTACCCATGTTGTAATGATCCATAGAACCTATCTTTAGGTCGGTCCATGTAAATTGCATTGCATTACGCATTTGTTTGGCCGTTGTTTGAACCATGATGACTCAAGTCCAACGCTTGAGCCCATCATGATTGTTTGAACCTTGTATGCTATGAATGAACTCAAGCCCAAAAGCCTATGAGTGAACTCTACTTGGTATGGAAGCCCAAAATTGTTTCTTGAATCATTCTAAGCCCAATACTTGAGCCCATCAAAGGTGCATGAAGACATGAGCAACATCAAAGGCCAAAAACTCACAAGATGCATGCCTTCCAAGTGTAAGCCCAAGCCATTTCAAGCAAATACCAATTGATCATATGGTTCAAGCCTTCCAAGTGCAAGCCCAAGCCATTTCATCATAATCAAGGTTCAAGCACACCAAGCTTCAAGCATCCTAAATAGACCAAGAAGAAGCAAGTGGCCCAACTTTACCTCACTCCACATTTGGTTTGTAACATCATGATTAAGTTTAAAGTTTGTTTGTTTATTTCATGTTTCTATGTTTTTTTTGAATTCAAAAATTTCATGTAGCATTTAATGAGCTTTGTTTGTGTATATATATTAAAAAAACAAAACAAAAAAAAAAAACAAAAAAAAAATTCAAGATTTCCAAAATTTTCCCAAAAAAAGAGAAAAATTTTCAAAAAAAAAAAAAAAAAAAATCTTTGGACTAGGGACATTGGACTTCCTATTGACTTTTTCAAAAAAAGACCCATTTTTTTCTTTCAAAAATTTCAAGATTCTTTAAAGTCTTCTTTTCAAAATGGTACATGAGGATCTCTTGGACAAAACTTTTTCTAAATTGTGGTGTTTAAAGGCTTGAACAATCAACTTGTACTGAGAGAGGATTAATTTCATTAGATCCATGTAAACACTTTTGCTAAATTACTTTGAATAGAAGAAGAAATGGTCTTACAAGGCAATCAAAGAAAATCTATCTATCAGAAAATTCAAAAATCTCATGCATTCATTCCAAATTTCTGGAAACTTTTGTCTCCAATAGAGCATTCATACTTTTTCTTTTAAGAGGAATTTATTAAAAGAGCTCAAGTCACTGTGCCTACAAGCAAGCATTGCTAGGGATAGGAGGCCGTCTTTGGTAAAACAAGATTATACCTTAATATCTAGAATGATCATTATCCTTTGCTAGCCCATTTGAGCCTTTAAACACTTAGCCTCTTTTTTGCATGAACCCACTAAAATCTAAACCTAGGGTGGGAAAATTCAAAGTATGCATGCTTAAATCTCACGTTGAGGAGGAGTCAACCTTGTAGCTTTGAAGCTAATTGATAAATCTCTCCTAGAAGACATTTAAGACAAGTGGAGAATTCATTAGGCTAAAGACAAGAGATCATTAAAGAAAAATGAGCTTTCACTCAATCAAGGAAAGAGAAATGAAATTCCATCAATGTGAGAGAAAACAAAATGTGCATCAAGTTTGAAGAGCCTAAAATTCACCATGCCAAGAGGAATACAAGGTTCATCCAAAAGAAAGTTTATCAAAAAAGGAAAAGATTCATCAAGCACAGAAAGGTGCAAGTGCATTGAGGCAAAAAAGAAGTCTAGAGAGTGCATCAAAATGACCGAAAATCATTAAGCTAAAAAATACAATGAGGGAAAAATGTCCCCAAAAGTTCATTCAATCAAGAGATGAAAGAACAAAAAAAAAAAAAAAAAAAAAAAAAAAAAAAAAAAAAGCCTGCTAGGCTGAAAACCCAAAAGGGCGGTCTAGGCAAAAGTTAGGGCCAAAGAAAAGAAGAAGAAGAAGAAAAGAAAAATTAGAAAATTCTACCAAGTTGGGAATTTGAACATGCAACCTAAAAAGAGAAGAATTTTACAAGATGAAAGTCTAGAGGTATGATTCAAGATGAATGAGTTCAAAAGCAAGTGTTGATACAAGTGACCAATGAAGATTAGTGAGAAGATGGCAACAAAGAAATGAGAAAACTCCTCCAATACTTGATTTTTGAGTAATGCATACTTGGGGGAACATCATAGGGAATTTTGAGCCTTTTTATATCATTCATTTCATAACCTAAACCCGGCCTACATTACAACCCATGAACAAGACCTCCTTGAAGTTTTGTTAATTGTAGGTGCATTTTAAACTCTCATAATATTTTCTCTTGAATTGAAAAGGAAAAATGCTTAAAATTGTCAAACTCCACTGGATGATATGTCTGATGCCAAAAAATTTCAAATTCTCAAATCCTTAAATGACTCAAAAGAACTTCCAAACCTAGAGCACTCTCCTTGTTTGCACCCAACAATGTGATTCATAAATATTATCACATTTCATTTCTTGATTGCCTTTGGAGACTTAATCTGACAATGTTCAAAAGAAAGAAGCAAATTTTGACTACATGAGTTTAATGATCTTGATCCTTCATAATCAAAGAGATTTGTTTGGTTCTTAAACACTATGATTTTCCAAAATGGTTGTTCAAAGGATCACATCTTGTTCAAAAAAAAAAAAAAAATGGAAATTTGATTTTTTTCAAAAAAAAAAAAATAAAAAAAAAGAGAGAGAAATCTCATTTCAAAAAAAAAAAAATCATTCTTTTTCAAAATTCAGTTCTCTTGAACTACGTCTTGACCTGATCCTCTACGAATGAGGTACGTAGGCAGCCTTTCAAAGGCCCGGTCCCATTCACCCAAATAATCGTGGAAAACAAATTCAAAACAATGTGGCAAAATTATTTGGGTGTATGTTAGGCTAAGCTCATTTGTTTTGCATCAAGCGTGCTTAAACTTGGGGCATTGGCCTATTTATATTGTGTGCAAATATATTCTTCTTGCATGAGAGCATGTTTTCATTTGAGGCACCAATCCATTTTTTTGGCAAGCATGTCCACACTAGGAGCATTGGCCAAAAATGTTTTCTTGATAATTGGTTTCTAACAAGCTAGAGAAAGAAAGCCTTTTTGCAGGAACCAAGGATGGCAGACCGTGATCTTCTTTCATGTTCCCTAATGGCCACAACATCAAATGAATTCAAATTCAATCTAAGCGTGGAATATGCCCCAAACTAGGGGCATTGGGTAAGTACTTCCAATTCATTTCAATGAATAAATCCATTGCTAATTGAAATTATCTTTTTGCAGGAATTCAGTAAGGACTTATCCAGTAATCCGCATCAACTTCTAGCCAAAGTTATTCTCATTTAAAGGATAGGTTTTTCAAAAAAAAAAAAAAAAAAAATCCATTATGAATAAATATTCATCACCTTTACTCCATCTTCATCTTCATCTTCTTCACTTTTTTGATAATGAACAAATCTTCATATTTCAAAAAAAAAAAAAAAAAAAGAAAAAAGAAAAAAAAGAGACAAAATTTTCAAAAAAGGCCTTGGGACTAGGGGCATTAGGCTCGTATTTCTTAGGTTTCTTTCAAAAAAAAAAAAAAATTCAAAATTTTCAATTCCTTGAAAAAATTCAAGATTTCTAAATTTTTCAAAAAAAAAATCAATCAAAATTTTCAATTCCATGAAAAAATTCAAGACTTCCAAATTTTTCCAAAAAAAAAAAAAAATTCAAAAAGGGCCTTGGGACTAAGGGCGTTGGGCTCGTACTTCTTAGGTTGCTTTAAAAAGAAAAAAAATCACCAATCAAAATTTTCAATTCCTTGAAAAAATTCAAGATTTCCAAATTAAAAAAAAAAAAAAAAATCTCCATTGAATTCTTCTTTAGGAACAGAAAGCTATGATCCTCTTCCACATTCTCCAGTGATGCAACATCAAGTCAACTATCCACTCCCAGCATTCTTCGAAGCATGGAGTATGTCCCAAACTAGGGGCATTTGCCAGGTATGCTGAATTCTTTTCAATGAATAACTCTGTTACTAATTGAAAATATTTATTTCGCAGGTACTAGGGTAAAAAGCCCACACACATTGGCGTAAGTCGAAGCCAAAAAAAAAAAAAAAAACCCTTGGTCCTCTGAAAACATGAGCCAAGATTCAAAATCCTAGGTCTCTGAAAACATGAGCCAAGATCCAGAACCTTTGGTCCTCTGAAAACATGAGCCAGGATCCGGAACCTTTGGTCCTTTGAAAACATGAGCCAAGATCCAAAAATCCTAGGTCTCTGAAAACATGAGCTAGGATCCAAAACCCTTGGTCCTCTGAAAACATGAGCCAAGATCCAAAAATCCTAGGTCTCTGAAAACATGAGCCAGGATCCAGAACCCTTGGTCCTCTGAAAACATGAGCCAAGCCCCAAAATCCTAGGCCTCTGAAAACATGAGCCAGGATCCGGAACCTTTGGTCCTCTGAAAACATGAGCCAAAGCCCAAAAAACCCTTGGTCCTCTGAAAACATGAGCCAAGATCCAAAAATCCTAGGTCTATGAAAACATGAGCCAGGATCCAGAACCTTTGGTCCTCTGAAAACATGAGCCAAAGCCCCAAAACCCTTGGTCCTCTGAAAACATGAGCCAAGATCCAAAAATCCTAGGTCTCTGAAAACATGAGCCAGGATCCAGAACCTTTGGTCCTCTGAAAACATGAGCCAAAGCCCCAAAACCCTTGGTCCTCTGAAAACATGAGCCAAGATCCAAAAATCCTAGGTCTCTGAAAACATGAGCCAGGATCCAGAACCCTTGGTCCTCTGAAAACATGAGCCAAGATCCAAAATCCTAGGCCTCTGAAAACATGAGCCAGGATCCAGAACCTTTGGTCCTCTGAAAACATGAGCCAAAGCCCCAAAACCCTTGGTCCTCTGAAAACATAAGCCAAGATATAAAATCCTAGGCCTCTGAAAACATGAGCCAGGATCCAGAACCTTTGGTCCTCTGAAAACATGAGCCAAAGCCCAAAAATCCTTGGTCTTCTGAAAACATGAGCCAGGATCCATTGTCCTCCAGGTAAGCATATCTTATACTCACTCAAAAAAAAAAAAAAAAAAAAAAAAAATTTGCATGCATGAACTACGTTTGGACCTGATCCCCCCACCAAGAGGTACGTAGGCAATCTCCCTCGAGATTCGGTCCGTATTTTGATCCATTACATGATCATCTGCATTTTTATCTACATGCATCATACATTCACAACGGTTAAATACTGATTGCAAAGTTAGGTGTCTCTTTCATACATTGACATTTGCCTTTCAAGCTTTGCCAATGAGGGGCATTCTGTTGACACCCCATTTTGCAACCTGTATTTAACCTCATATGGAGGGTAAAAGGGTAATTTTGCCTTGGGAATATGCATCTTGATTCTGGCCATTAGATCCTTAATCTCATTTCACCAAAATGATCTTGATGTCGTAACGATCAAATCGACTGGTCATAAGCCCTAATCAGACCACCAGATTGAAAGTTATCATCAAATCAAGTTTTAATGGCTGAGATGCACTATCACAAATTGAGTCCGACTATATGTGATTATGAACAATTGATTTCAATTAGTTATAAATGTAATCAATTTGAGATCAATGATGTGTCATAATTTGATTGGTTAGGACTACATTTTATGGTGAGGTTGCATACACCTAATTAATTAGATAGTTAAACATTAATTATTCAATGAGTAATTTGTGCAATTATCTTTTAATTAAAGTAAATTTAGAACCAATTAAGTCTGAAATGGGAGTGATTGAAGCCATTTAATGTTAATTGAGAGCTAATTTGGGACCTATTAATGTTAATTGTGCTGAAACCATTTTCAAACAAATGACCTCTGCTCATCATTTCATCCATATCTCTCAAAATATTTTGAATTTGTTAATGAGGTTAATTTTCCTAGAAACTAGACATCCGGGGCTTCAATTTGAGCACAAGAATGAGATAATTCCAATCAGAATTGAGTTAGATATGATTTTTTGAAGTTAGCTCTACAAGCTGTTACAGCAGTTGCGGGAAAACCGAATTTGGCTTGCTCCTCACTCCCACCAATCTTTTCATTTAATGCACCAGATTTCCCCCAAGGCTAAAATGAGGACTAGGTTCATGATTCTTTGTCAACCCTCATTAAATGGCCTTCCATTCATATTCTCTCCACCACTACTATATAAACCCCCCCTCTCCTTCATTCCAAAACACACGAAAAAACCCCCCTCTCTTCTCCTCTCTTGAGTTCTAGTGAAGTAGAGTAGTCTTGTCATATCTTGGTCTTCTTGAGACTCAAGGTATTGAGTGAGACTCACTTTTCCTCTTCTAACTCTTCTTTTCCTCCGCCCTTAGGACCTCCCTCAAGAGTCTCCTCCTCCACCATATGGATCTTGCATGAAGGTATAATCCCTTTCCCTAATTGTTTTTTTGTGTTTCCATGATGAGAATTTAGGATTAAGGCATGATAGTAACTATTTAAATCCTCTTGAATATGTTTGAATGTTCTTAATTGTTCTTATGTGTTCTTCACATGTTCTTGGTTGTTCATCACATGTTCATGCATAAACACTAGTTTTGATCCTAAATCCATATCAAAAATAGGAAAAACATGTTTATTTCATAATTCTTTCAAATTCTTGAATCTAGGTTATCACCATCCACACACATTCACTAGAATTTATTTTTCAATCCAAATGCAATGCTAAATAAATTGAATTAGGGTTTATCACATGCACACACATTAAATTCAACATGTAACTTGATTGACATATTGGATGATGTGATATGAATGTTGGCCACCATAGTCTAGAAGACCGGTTTCACCGGGCAAGGTGGGTGCCTAACACCTTCCTACCTTGTAACATAGCTTCCGAACTTAGATTAAGGGTTAGTAGATCAAATGCTTATTCATGTAATTTTCAATTTTTAGATTGTAACTAGGAAATAAAGTTATGTACTTTATCTTAGATTGTATCTAGGACCAAAGCCATGTAATTTTCCTATGATCAATGTAAATTCAATTGAAAATTAATAAAATGATGAATTTTTCAATTTTGGTTTTCTTATTTATCCAAATAATTAAATAAGTGGCGACTCCATTGTAAAACCCCTAATCTAAGGGGGAAAATATAACTAGTCGAACCTCCATTTTGAGAGGCAATAACACGACTCCACCCATTCACGTGGGTTTGGCCCAACATCCCATAAAACGGGCTGGGGGCGCGGTCTCTCACAGCACCTAGCCCAGATGGCTTTTCCATGGCATTCTTCTAGTCTTGCTGGTGTGTTTTGAAAACAGAAATTATGACTATATTCCATAATTTTCATACTCAAGCGGTGTTTGAGAAGAGTCTTAATGCTTCATTTCTTACCCTTATCCCTAAGAAAGTGGATGCTATGGAGGTAAAAGACTTTCAGCCTATTAGCTTAGTTGGTGGGATTTATAAGATTATTTCTAAGGTGTTAGCGAATCGGCTCTGTAGGGTGGTGCATGGGCTTATTTCGGATTCACAAAATGCCTTTGTGAAGGGTAGACAAATTTTGGATTCCGTCTTGATTGCTTTTGAATGTATTGATAGTAGATTAAAGTCAGGAGTTCCAGGTGTGTTGTGTAAATTGATGTGGAGAAGGCGTATGATCATGTGAGTTGGGACTTTCTAATGTACATGCTTCAACGTTGTGGTTTCTCAGAGAAATGGAGAAAATGGATAAGGTATTGCATTTCAACTAAAGTTTTCCATTCTGATCAATGGTAGTCCATCTAATTTCTTTGGAAGTTTTAGGGGGCTTTGGCAAGGGGATCCATTATCTCCATTGTTGTTTGATATTGTGATGGAGGCTTTAAGTCGTATGTTGGAGGTGGCTGCCTCCGTTGGGCAATTCTTAAGCTTTTCTGTGGGTAGTACAGCTGGTCCATCAGTGATGGTGTCTCATCTTCTATTTGCAGATGACACGCTGATTTTTTGTGATGCTAAACCTTATTAGATTGCTAATTTGAGAGCAATTCTTGCTAGATTTGAGGAGGTGTTAGGGCTTCGTATTAATTTGGGGAAATCTAAGTTGGTACCTATTGGTGAGGTGCATAATTTGGAGGCTTTGGTGGGTCTATTGGGGTGTGGACAGCCTTCTCTACCTTTGAAATATTTGGATCTTCCATTAGGTGCCAAGTTTAAGGACTTATCTGTTTGGAATCCTATCTTAAAGAGAATGGAGAGGAGATTAGTAGGCTGGAAGAGAATGTATTTATCTAAAGAGGGTAAGGTGACACTCATTAAAAGCTCACTCTCATCTTTACCTACATATTTCCTTTCCCTTCTTCCTTTACCGGGTAAGGTGGCAAAGCATATGGAGAATTACAGAGAGATTTTTTGTGGAATGGGATTGGTGGTGAACCTAAAATTCATTTAGTTAATTGGGCCAAGGTCTGTAAGCCTTTGTAGGCTGGGGGGCTGGGTATAAGACATTTGGGAAGCTTTAATTCTGCCTTGCTAGGAAAATGGTTATGGAGATATATTAGAAGTGGAGACTGATGCTTTATGGAGGAGGGTCGTAGAGGCAAAATATGGGAATAGTTGGGGTGGTTGGTGTACGAAAAAGGTGACAGGTCCTTATGGGGTCAGCTTGTGGAGATATATTAGAAGTGGCTAGTTGAACTTCTCTAAACTCCTAGTATATGATGTGGGGGATGGTACTAGAGTGAAATTTTGGAAGCATGTGTGGTGCGGGGATTCTACTCTCTAAGAGGCCTTTCCGGAGCTTTTTTGTATTAGTAGGTCGCAGGATTCCTCGGTGGCTGAAATCATAGGTTGGTTTGCTGGAAGGTTTCACTGGAATGTCCAATTTCGTCGTGCACCCCAAGATTGGGAAGAAGAAGCCTTTGATCGGTTTATGGGGTTGGTCTATTCTTCGATAGTGCGGGGGTTTGGTCTAGATAAGGTTTGTTGGAAGCCTGCAAGGAATCGAGGTTTTGAAGTTAGAGGATATTATGGTTCCTTCTATCCTCCTATTGTTGTTTCCTTCCATGGAGAATGATATGGCAGTTGAAAGTTCCTCCACGAGTGGCATTCTTTTCTTGGTCTGCTTCCTTAGGTAAGATCTTAACAATAGACAACCTTCATAAGAGATGTGTGATAGTGCTTGACTGGTACTATATGTGTAAGAGATGTGAGAAGTCGGTGGATCATCTTCTACTTCATTGCTCCATAGCTTAGGAGTTGTGGTCTTTGGTTTTCTGCTTGTTTGGTATTCAATGGGTTATGCCTCATACTGTTCTTGAGTTATTTGAGGTTTGGCAATGAAAGTTTGCGCAACATCATCACATTGATGTTTGGAGATTAGTGCCTCATTGCTTGATTTGGTGCATTTGGCGTGAAAGGAATACTAGAAGTTGTGAGGGTTGTGAACATTCTTTGCCAGAAATTAAGTCTTTTTTCTTGCACTCTCTTTGAATGGAGTGTGGTCTTTTCTCATTTTTTTTGTTCTTCTTTTCCTATTTTTCTTTATCATTGTACTTTTGTTTTCTGATTTGTGCCCCCATAGTACATCCTCAATGTACTCGGTTTGGCACTTTTTCTTTTATTAATAATATTCTTACATTATTTATCCAAAAAAAAGCAAGTCGAGAAAAAAAAATGTCAAATGTTATGTAAAAGTGTAAAAGACAAACAAAACTAAACAAAACAAATTCTCATGTTTTCCTAAATAGCAATGAGTGAAGTTTCTTCTATCGTATGTACGTTTCTGTGCAATGTACAAATTATACACATACATGCATACACCATTTTCTTTTTGTTCTTTTCCTGCATTTTGTTGATAAACCAAACACACACACACACACACACACACAGACCTTTGGTTAAGCTGGAGATTGTGAAATGATCAAGGCCGAAGGTTTCAGACTCAGGGTCGAGATCACCAGAGCGAAGCTTATCAGGCAACCTTAACACGAACTCTTTCTCAATGACTTCACCGAGTACGACCTCCGACTCAGCCTCCCACTTCCTCTACCGTTTTGACTCGCCCCCAGAATCGGCGTTTTCAGATCCGTATCCTCCATCTTTTTCCCTCTGTCTCTGTCTCTGTGTCTCTCTCTATCTCTCTATCTTTGTCTGTGTCTCTGTGTCTCTCTGTTCTTCTTTTTGCTGTTTCTGTGTCTCTTTGTTCATGTGTCTTCTAAGTTCTATCTCTCACTCGCATTGTCTTAACATACATACACAAAACAAATATAATCAGTATCTGAGTTGGACAACAGTTCTAGAAAGTTAAGAGGCCTAACTATAAACAGATTTTGTACGACAAAATATATATATATATATTTCCAAACAGCATGAATTTTGGAAATATTTAAGCAAAAAAACATCATGTCAAAACTTATTTAGTTATCTAGCATGTTATATGGACTTCTGAGTTCTTTTCAAAACTTCTCATTCAAACCACAAAAATTGTTAACTGTTATAAGTGAGAACACTAGTGAATCTCTCCAGAAAGTTCTTTGGAGTAGTAGACTTTCAGTGGTTGTGGACAAGTTTATTTGTGAATGGAGTTCTATAGAAGGATTCCAAAGTTTTAGTAGTCACTACAATGGGAAGCAAACCCATCGTTTGTTGAGATTGCATAGAGAGTCTAGGTTATAAAAGTTTGTTAAGTTCTGAATGTTGTAACATTTTCTTCTATAATGAATTTCCTATAGGGTTGGATACCAGGAGTAGTTTTTCCTCCAAGGAGTTCGTCAAAGATTTTCCACGTCGTCATCAAATTAGATTGTGTTTTTCATTGCTTTTAGATTTTAGTGATATTAACTGTGATTATGCAATCTAACAATTTGCTAACACTACAATTAATATTAAAAAAAAATTTAGTAACAGTTAATTAATTTATCAGTAGCTTAAGTTATTAGAGTCTAAATTAAGTTTTTTCACATTTTATTTGTGAACGACTAAAAGAGCTTCTTACATAATAATTGCCTCTGTGCTTCAACATAAAGAAAAAGCATTTGAAGCCCAATGGAGACCATAAATCATAATTGCACTAGCATGTCACAAGGGGAACTATTAAAGCATTATTGATAGGGAATGAGCAAGAAAAGTGAGCGGCTTAGGTGAAGAGACAACTATTTTCTTAAGGGCTAACACAATTCAGCTGGTGCACATCTCATGACTCATGACCCTCCCTTACCTTAGGGGCCGAACTCACTCATAAAATAAAATAAACTAAAAATAATCAAGGTGAACGATTTAACTCCACAATGTCAAAAGATTATAACACATCTTCCATGCCAGAGTTGTCTGAGCTATTCAAAATTCAAGTCAAATTGTTGGGTAGTCTGCTGAGAACAGAGTGCTCTGGCTTGTGATCACATTCATAATCAAGGTGAACAAATGCCCGCTCAACTTCCGGAAGTTTCTCTAGCTTCTCCTGCAAGGTCTCTCCGATGGCATGTGCTTCTTTTAGGGGTAGCTCTTCTGGGAGTTCTATGTCAACCTGTTTCAACAATAGAATAAAGATCATTACTTTGCTAGATATTCAAAACTAGGATATGCTTAGAAGAGTCTAATGTAACTTTGCAAAAATTTCATCTGCATAGCATAATAAAATTTAAAAGAAAATCTCCCACAAAATATTTTAATTTGCAATTTCTTCAATGGCATCTCAAAGGGAAGGGAGGATCACAGTTTTGATGTCTTATTGTAGACTAAACTTTTTTTTTAAATGAAATAAAAGATTGAAGTTGTGATCGAAAGCTCACCACTATTTATTTTTACTCAGAAATTTACATGACCCACCTCTACAAAATAGAGAACACCAAAGGTGTAGGCACGGACAGTGTCAATACGCTTGACTTGAGGGTGCCTCATGACAAGATATGTTAGTTTCTGCAAGACTTCAGGAGGTGCAGACTGTCCCACGAGAGAAACTGCATCAAGATATGCAGCTTAAAATAGTTCTAAATATGAATATTACAGCCATGTAAAGTACATAAAGCGTAGCCAAGCACAAATTATAATTTATCAATAGTAAATTTTGTAGGACACATGCATTGGGATAAGGAAGTAGGCACTGTATTTGTAACTTCAATTTCTGCAGAAAATAGATATTTTTCCTTCTTTTCCAAACATTTATTGTTTAGTTCTGGTACCAACCAGTATCCTGAATGCTACGTCCTTGATAAATTAAATATGAAACCAGAATTTATTTTGATATTCTTCTCTTCGTTTCTTCATTTTTCTGGGAGGTAAAACTAAAACCTTTTGAAGCATAAATGATTCAGATAAAAGAATATCCTTCTTCAACCAAACTAATATATAAAGAAAGCACAGATAAAAATAAAATTAACAGAAATCAATCAACATAAAGAACCCAAATAGCAATCTCTGAAAGCACTGGAATTTAAAAAGCCTCCAACTTCAACAACTATTGTGATGAATAGTGAGAAATTCTTTAAAAGAACAAACATCCAAAGGAAGCATAACCTTTAATCTTGTAGGGATAATATGAAAGGAAGTGGTGGGTGAATAGTAGTGGACACAGAAGTAAAACTTTGACAGAAAACTTATAAGATTTTAGAGATGAACTTCCTTTTTATTCTTTTTGTTTGTTTGTGAGAATCATGCAAAAGATTGTGAGATCAAACAGAATGAAAATGAGGTTGAAGGAGTACCTGCATTTTCAAATACAGTTTGAGACCAATTTATCATTGTGTACAATGCAAGGATGATGGCACCAGTGGGGTCAATCCACCAGAAAAATTTATCGGCAAGAAGAGCTGCAGCTAATCCAACCACATTAGTTACCACATCGAAAAAGTGATCCTGCACATTGGCATCATTTCAAGAAGTTATGCAGCTGATAGCTAGAAGGATAATACATATGACAGAAGCTTAAGAATATAAAAGTAGAGATAGGAAACCTTTGCATATGCACGGACGATATCATTTTTTGAGCTTTTACAGTATATCCAGAGGGCAAGTTTTACTACAGTAGCAGATATCATGATTGTGCACGTCCATATCAATTCACTTTTGGACAGTTTTTCAGAAGAGTCATCTTCAATTAGTTCTTCTGCAGCCAGAAGCAACACCTGAAAGCCTGCAAGAAAAATGGAAGAGTGTAACAATCCCAACCTTATCAAAAGGAATCTATTCCATATTCAGAGAAGAAAACCCCTAATAGTTTCATCAGGGTGTTTTTTTTTGAAAAGCATCAAGATTTTTGAATAAGTTGAGACAGAATATTATGACATTAGATGCAAATCTTTTCCAAGTTACAATTGTTGAATGTAAGAAGAAGCCTGTGAGAAACCCAAAGGTCAGATTATCTTCTGCAAAGAAATTAAGCAATATTCTGAGGTTATGAACACAACTGAATACATAATTCTTCTTGATACTACGTAGCCTAGCAAGTAATTAATCAATAGAGCATAGTAGTTGCAATTAATTATTCTTTGAAAAATCTGATTTAGACCCTTATGTGTTCTAAAAAAGGTCTGATACCAATAAAGGAAAAAAAAAAAAAAATCTGATTTCAACCCCTAACACTTATACAATGTATTAATCTGATTAGTTCAACAAGTTAAGTGTATTCCCAACAGATAATCCAACATGCAAGTCTGCCACAATAATCAATCACCAAATCTAAAGACAGTAATAATAAAAAACAGTAAAAAGGCGCACAGATTTATTAATGAAGTGGAAAGCCAATAAAAAATCTATATGTTATAAATCTTGTTATTAGAGATTATTATGTATTGTATATGATAGATGAGCACTTTACTTCAATCTAGCCTGCGCCTGAGCTTTGCGCTTTACCCTTAGTTTCGGAGAGGCCTGTGCACTTGACGCTTTTACCAACACGATATAATGTATTGGTCATAAAGCAATGGTCTCTCCTTCCTTTATTATGAGAAGGGAACTTCTAAATTATCTTTTGCTTAAGAGCAGTTACCCACTGAAACTTGAAGCAGGTGCTGTCGTCCTTAAACATAGCAATTCACAGAGCTTCTTCATAAGCAGCAGGGAAATGTGACAGTTACATCCACTAACCATATGAAAGTTCTAGTTAAACCCATCTGGAATTATATTAAGCACAAACCCCAAGCAGTCTCCAGAAAAATGACAAGAATGACCAATATAACCTTTTCTGGATGCCTAATTGCTCAGCCATTATATCCCCAGGCACTTAGATGTAAATTACAACATCATGTCAGATCATGTGTCCAAACAAGAACAAATATCAGAACATTTTAAAAGCTCTCTGCCTACCTCAAACTTCAAGTGAACATTGTATGTTTTATGCATGTTTAAACTGCAGGAGGAAGCTCTTATTCTTAATCAATCACTAAGGAAGTATGAGTAAGCCACACTTTTCAGGAATAAGTTCCTAATGTGTCTTTCATAAGTCCTTATCTAAATCATGCTTCACATGTATTCAAAAATGTATCAACAAACTTGCTAGTATTAAATAATGTATTTGGTTTCTAACTGTTTATGTATTTCAATATTATTGTGACAAGAAAGAAGACAGTTTGTTATATCAACCACAGCAGTAATTACTGATACAGGTTGCTTTAGAAAGCTTTATGTATTCTAATTAACCATCCAGAAACCATTCATTAGAAGAATACCAAAAAAAAAATCCCTGTATTTTCTTTTACTTTTGTGTACAATATTTCACCAATTAGGAGTATTCGTAAACATTTTTTATATTTCACCAATTAGGAGTACAATATTTCAAGTTCCTATTTCTTTATTCTTAACAAGAAAAGCCAATTATTACACATCAAGTATGTTGCCTATGCTAGAAAGCTGATGTGATCTGGTCCAACTATCCAGAAACCATTCATTAGAAGAATATGAAAACTAGTCCCCTGTTTTTTCTTTTACTTTGTATACAATTCGTAAACATTTTTGATCATTTATATAACATACGATCAAGTTCCTATATTTTTAAACTATTAACAAGAAAAGCCAATTGTTAAAAATCAATTACATTGCATTTACTTCACCTTATATGTCTTCAATGAAATGTAATTCGATAATTGGATAGGTTCAATTAACAAACAAGTTCACCATAGAAAAAGGTAGTCAACAATGACATGACAGAAAACCAATGGAAACCTAAGGCAGGTGAAGGTAATGCAACATACCAAGTGTAGCCATGACAGCAGCAAAGATAATTATGCCTACTGGCTGCACCCTCAACTTTCCAATAGGATATTTGTAGATATTTATGTTCTTCATTGCCAGGTGAGTGAACCAAAGAATGCCACCGGCCATGAGATCAAGTAAAGAATCTAGTGTTGATGCAGCAATGGCCAAAGATCCACTCTTTATTGTGGCATAGACCTGCACATTGTAATGCATATTGTTATTCTGGGAGTTTGTATATGAGCAATGGGTTATATATATATATTGATAACATGGGGAACCTTACTAAAGAAGATCCCTTTGGACTTGCCTCTAGCTAGTAACATATTATATAAAATGGTGATTTAGGGGTGTCTGGATACATGTTAATCAATTTAATACTTTTGTCATATAAAATGAATTATTTTAAGTTCTTTTTAACTCGAAGTATATATATTCTTCCAGAATATTGTTTGGTTAGATTACATTATTTTACAAGCTCCACCTTTGAGCTTTATCAGAAATAAAACTTGGATTTCCCAGAGCTTTTAACAGTTTTTTAAAAAATAGGGGTTTTTTCTTCATCAAACTCAACTGAAAACATATATCCTGTAAAACATGAACAAAAATGAAAGCCCGTCTTCTTTATATATGCCTCATAAAGTTTTAAAACACACCATCCAGGCCAGAGACACGTTCTTGGAGTCTGGTAGACCATGAAAATAAAAAAGTTATATATCTACATCACCTTAAATGCCAGAAGTATTATATTTGCATAATTAGATATCATCATTGCTCTTTCATGTCGAGCATCTTCATCCTCATCAATACCGTTAGATGTCACCAAAGCATCGACTTCTTCGAAGGAATTCATGGTATTGATTTGTCTTTCATAGTACTCCCTTTCTCCTATAATGAAGACAATGCATTCATTCATTCTAAGAAAAGGAGGAAATTTTTAACTTCACTCATGACTTTATATTCATAATCTCATTTCTTCTTGTTCCCCAATTTAAATGAAACTTTAAATTCTTCTCCTAGCTACTTCCTAGGCCTACAGTACAATACATATATATATATATATATATGTGTGTGTGTATGTCTGCGAATTTAAAAACATATGAATGAAAATATATGTCATCTATAACATGGTTTAAATTTCCAAATTTTTATATTTTAAAATTATGCATAAAAGATGAGTTTATAAAGAAATAGTAAATAACATTGATCAACACAAAATTTGTTACACATGAATGAAAATAGATAATCTAAAGGATGATTTTTTTTTAAATGTTACTTAAATGAAAAGTTATTTAATTGGGTAACTTGATCCTTATACATACACGATTGAGCTAACAAGCTATGATTGATCCAAAACATCACCTTTTTTTCACATTCAAATAGGCCTAACATTGACACCAATCAGAGCATACACCTAAGCAAGTTGAGAGAGAAAAAAATGTGAAATGTTGTGTAGAAGTGTAAAAGACAAACAAAACAAGACATATTCTCACGTTTTCAAGTTAAAAGCAAAGAGTTAAGTTTGTTCTATCCTATGTACTTGCCTGTATATATTATATGAACCCATTTATTTTCCTGTATTTTTTTCTGATAAACCAAACACAGAGACAGAGACAGAGACAGAGACCTTTGGTTAAGCCAGAGGCTTTGGAAAGGTCAAGGTCGAATGGATCAGACTCATGGTCAATACCAGAGCGAAGCTTATCAGGCAACCTTGACACGAACTCGCTCCTCAGCGAGTTCACCGAGTACCTCCGACTCAGTCTCCTCCCTCTCCCACCACTTCTACTCGCCCCCAGAATCGGCGTTTTCAGATCCGCACCGTCCATATCTCGCTGTGTCTCTGCCTCTGTGTGTTCTTATTTTTGCTCTGTCTTTGTCTCTGTGTTCATCTCTCACTCCACTCACACGTCTTGCCATATAATAATATCTAAGAGTAACAGTGGTGCTAAGTCAGACAACATTTCTGTTAGTTTTTTGTTTTTTTAGAAACCAGTCGTACAACACTTTTAGAAATTAAAAAAAAAAAAAAAAGACCTTGACTTTAAGTCAGATTTTGTACGGAGTATAATTAATGTCTCTAAATTTTAATATGTTAGTCCTCTAATACGTACTCAATAATAAGTAAAATATAAAAAGAATTCGAAAACGTACTCCAAATTTTAACTTTTCTATTCCTTGGAAAGGAGAGGTAAAAAATAATACTAATTTTTTTTTTCCTTTTAAATTAAGAAGTAGGTAAAGTAGGTAATGATGGCAAGTACTTGTACCTGTCAGAGTGTACCTGATTATTATAAAATTATGTTTAAAAAATAAAAAAAAATTTGAGAAGCTTACAACTTTTGTAATTTTTTTTTTGAGAAAGTACCACCTTTGTATCTAATAAAGTATAATATTAATTATAGAAATACTAATGGTTTTTTTTTTTTTTTGAGAAGAGAAATAGTAATGGTTGTCCCATCCAAAAAAAAAAAGAAATACTAATGGTTGTCGGTATAAAACAACAAAAAAAAAAAAAAAAAAGTATCTTGTTTGGTACCGACATCAAGATCATTTTACGGAACAGTTTTGTGCGTCCGTCTTTTGGATCGCGTCTCTTACGAACATATGTGCTATATGTTTGTGAGAGATGTTCTTCTTAAGACAGATGCAGTATATATTTCCCTCTTTACCAAGAGATACGGCTTGTATGATAGGTGCTCATTCGTTTAATAGATTTAGGGGGTTTGACCAAAAGTTAAGCCATTACTTCTTTATAATAATAAAATATCAAGAATGAAGAAGAAGCAACATGTTCACTCCTATTAGTTTACAAATTTGTTGACTATACTGATTATTTAAAATGCTGAGATGAATATTATAAAGTAAACTTGAAATTTTTGTTGGCACCAAGGTTGGGTTTGGATAGCGGCAGACATCACTGTGTTTTTTTGTGTGTTCCAGCACTATTTACGGGATGTGTTAGTACCTTTTTTATAAAAATAATTTTAAAATTGGATCTCACGAGACTATTCACTTATTTATAAATTATTTTATTATAATGTTTTCAGTTTTCAGTTTTCAGCAATAATCGTTATCCAAGTAGATCCTAAGTAATTTTTTTTAATACCAGATTAGCACTAAGTAATCTTAATTAAGGAGTTTTTTTTTTTTTTTTTTTGAGAAGATTAATTAAGGAATTGATTGTAAAGATTTGTAATTTACAATTAACCCATTTTCATTTTGTATGGAGTATGTGCGTCAATTTTGTCTAAGATGTGTATACTAGTAATAAATGAGAACAATTATTTTATCTTATATAAAAATCAAGATGAATTGCACATCCACCATAAGATCTTATGTCCCACTTTTTTTTTTTTTTGGTTGAGAAAGTTATGTCCCACTTATTATTGGTTGATGTTACTGACCTTCCTAATGAATGGTCCTCTTTTTTGTTTTCAACAAAATAAAAGAAATGAGACCAACCACAAGTATTACTTGGTTCAGTTCATAAATGCCATTAATGGTGGAATATAAACAACATGATATGGTGGGCAGCCTACAAATGCGAGCATAATACATTTGGCATAGTTTATTAATACTTCTACTCAAATAAATGCAAAATAGTAATTTTATTTTCCCTCTTTCTTTTCAATATCCAAATGGAAGTTCAGGGGTGTTTTCTTTATTTTATGGACAAGTTGTAGGCTCCATACAGATCGTGCAAATAGTTAAGGATTTGAAATTGTAAAATGTATATATCTATATCTATATATATATATATATATATAGGAAAAACTGAGAGAAAATCTAATTAGAATTCAAATTGGAATTCAATTAGAGTCTAACTTTGCATCATGTGTCTCATCTAATCTAAGTTTTTAAATTTTTGCGCCAAGTTGGCTAGTTAATTCAGTGTAAAAATTGGAATTCAATTAGAGTTTAATTTTGGGCCACTTGTCTTATCTAATGTAAGTTTTTTAATTTTTGTGCCAAATGAGTTAATTCAATGTAAAAAACAATGAGTTAAATATATATATATATATATATATATATATACCATGACTATATACGGTCCATTACTAACTAAGTAATATATATATATATATATATACATAGTGACCAGTTACTGTTCACTCAACAGTTCCCCAACAGAATCATTGAAGTTACTATTGCTTTCGGCTGAAAAGATATTCACCTGGAAGTAAAAGCATTTCACCTTCCGTGATTCAAGCAGTCTCCTGAATGGATCCAAGGCTTCCTCCTCCTATATAAGGCATCCTTGGCCTCAGTCTTCAGCAGGCTAATTAAGGCAGCAAAACTCCCTTAGTCCTCCCTTCTCTTACTTAGTACTCTGAACTACTTTGTAATCAGAATGGCTCTCTTCTTTTCTTCTCCCCTAGTTTACACTTGTACTGGAACTACATTTGTAACCTATTATTGCTTCTGCCCCCAATGCCCTCTGAACGGCACTCTTTGTATGTAGCTTACCCCCATTTGGTATCAGAGCCAAGTTGTGGCTGATCCCCGTGTTTGTAAGTTACTTTGATTTCAATCAAGTTGGCCGGTATTACCGCCATAGTTATCCATTATTTTGTGGTTATTCATTACTTTGAAAGTATGGTATCTCTAACAAACATTATTTTGTTTTACATCTATTTTCTGATAGCACTTCCACTCCCATATGTTGCATTTTTCATCTACTACTTCATCTTAGCCAGTTTTTACTGTTCTTTCTTTTGGTGGTAGGCTGAGCCTCCTGTTCATTCAAACTGTTTATTATCTTGTGATTACCTGTTTAAGCTAATCCTTTGCTCCCCAGTTATCTTCTTTTTCCATTCTTTGTTTCTTTCCCACAATTTGTTGCAGATGTGTACTATGCTAAGTTCTGTATCAGAATGTTACCCAGTAAGCCTAGGAGTAAGTCCGGTTTTGTGTTAAGTTTTGCTACCCAGTAAGTCTAAGTACCGAGGTTGAGTGTGAATCCGCGTCAAACAGTAAAGTCCCGTGTGAGCCGTTAGCCAGGTGGGCGTTAGGCGTTGAGGGTATGAGCGATAGGATTCGTAAACACTAATAATAGGGAAAAGCGGCGGTCAGTAGTAGCAAGTAGCACAGAAGGCGTCCAAGCGGTAAGTTGGTAACAAAATACAGAAGGCGTCCATACACTCCCTGTTTCAGATCTAAGGTTAGATCCAGAAATTGGAAGATAAAGGTGGTCTAGGTTGTAATTGATTTCTTAGGCTTTTAATCCAGAATGATAAATAGGATGTTTAGAAGGAGTGACTCTTCCACTTCCATTAGATCTAGCAGTACAGACCTCCCTGAGATTCCACAAGAAGATGGAACAATCAACTCAGAGTCGTAGCAGCTTTCAGATCTAGATCAGAAGTTAGGAGATTGGAACATACCCAAAGTTGATTTGGAAAAAATCTACAATAGGTTCACCAAATCCAAGAAAGAGATAACTGTCCATGATCTCCAGAAAGAGATTAAGGATACTAAAATTAAGATGAGAAACCTTAAGCAGGAATTAACCATCCTTACGGTTGATCATGGTCTCATGAACCTCAGGGTCAAAAATTTAGAATTTACTTCACATCAAGGCAATGAGGACAGAATCTCATTACAGAACCCTTCCGATGGTGAAGACGAAACAGTTAACCCTACTGCAGAAATGGAGCCAGAACCATCCAATGAATCGTTCTTGCAAACCATCAGTCGGATTAACTTCCAGAAATGGCATTCCAAAGTCAGGATTGTCATAAGCAGAGATTTTGAATTTGAGGTGATTGCCTTAATAGATTCGAGTGCTGATCTCAACTGCATCCAAGAAGGAATCATCCCCTCTAAATACTTCCGGAAAACCAAAGAAAGGTTAACTTCCGCAAGTGGAGGAAAAATGCAGATTGAATTCAAAATCCCAAAAGCTCATGTATGCCAAGACAATGCGTGTTTCAAAACCACCTTTGTTCTTGTCAAGAATGACAGATAGGGTCATCTTAGGAAACCCATTCATGTGTCTGTTATATCCTTTCACCACGGATAGTGAAGGCATCACTACCCATCATTTTGGCCAACTAGTCAAGTTTAAGTTTCTTAGGAGTCCAAAACCTAAAAACATCAATAGTCTCAAAGAGGTTTCCATCTCGAAGACCCTTAACCTTATCAAAGCCAAAACCCAACACCTCAAGTACCTTAGCACTGAACTAAGTTACAAGAGAACTAATGAGCAATTAGCTTGCAAGAGTTACCAATCAGACATTAGAAAGTTTGAAGAAAAACTTAGGCAAGAAGTCTGCTCTGATCTTCCCACAGCCTTTTGGCATAGGAAAAGGCACGAAGTTGCATTACCTTATGTCAAGGATTTCCATGAAAAGAACATCCCTACCAAAGCCAGGCCAATCCAAATGAGTCGAGAACTTATGGATACTTGTAAAGCAGAAATAGAGGATCTTCTCAAAAAGGGAATTATCAGGAACTCTAGGTCACCATGGTCTTGTCCAGCCTTTTATGTCCAGAAAAACGCTGAGATTGAGAGAGGTGTCCCTAGACTTGTCATCAATTATAAGCCCCTTAACAAAGTCTTACAATGGATTAGGTACCCTATCCCTAACAAAAGAGATTTAGTTAACAGGCTTAGTAAAGCAGTGGTCTTTAGTAAGTTTGACATGAAGAGTGGTTTTTGGCAGATACAAATCAGAGAGTCTGATAAGTACAAAACAGCCTTCACCACACCCTTTGGTCATTACGAATGGAATGTAATGCCCTTTGGTCTTAAAAATGCACCTTCTGAATTCTAGAACATCATGAATGAGATTTTTAATCCATTCTCCAGTCATACCATTGTGTACATTGATGATGTACTCATCTTCTCAGAGTCCCTAGACAAGCATTGGAAGCATCTCAGAACATTCTTCCAAACCATCAAAAGAAATGGTCTTGTTGTCTCGGCCCCAAAGATTAAACTCTTCCAAACAGACGTCAGGTTCTTAGGTTTTGATATCAGACAAGGAGTCATCAAACCCATAGACAGAGCCATCCAGTTTGCAGAAAAGTTTCCAGATGAAATCCTAGAGAAAACCCAACTCCAAAGGTTCTTAGGATCTCTCAATTACATTTCTGATTTCTATCAAAACCTTAGGCAACAATGCAAGCCTCTTTTTGATAGACTCCGAACCAATCCTCCTCCTTGGACACCCACCCATACACTGGTTGTTCAACAAATCAAGAAATATGTCAAGACACTCCCTTGCCTTGGAATCCCCTCAGAAAATTCCTTCAAGGTAGTTCAGACAGATGCCTCTAACATTGGTTATGGTGGCATTCTCCTTCAGCGTGCTAGTCCCACTTCCCCTGAACAGATTGTCTGTTTTCATTCAGGAATTTGGACTCCCACTCAACTGAATTATAGTACTATTAAAAAAGATATTTTATCTATAGTACTATGCATTTCAAAATTTCAAAGCGATCTTTTGAATCAAAAGTTTTTAATCAGAATTGATTGTAAATCTGCAAAACATGTTTTAGAAAAAGATGTTCAAAACATTGCATCAAAACAAATTTTTGCACGTTGGCAAGCTATTCTTTCAGTTTTCGATTTTGACATTGAATTCATAGCAGGAACACAAAACAGTATCCCCGACTTCCTAACCCGTGAATTTTTGCAGAATCCAGAACAAGATGTCCGAGAAAAAACCCGTACAACCCCAACCTCCCAAAATGCCTAAACAGCATACCACTAGGAGTACCAGTCAGGCACAGAACCCTGGCCCTATTGTACCCTTTTCCAGTTCACAAAAAACCCAACCTGTGTCATCATCCACTGTTGCCAATCGTTATTTGGTCTCTACAATTCCGAAACCAAACTACCAAAGGCCCCAAGGACAACACAGTTACAGTTCTGCTTTAGCCACCTTACCACCCAAGGTTACTTCTCCATATACAGTTGAAGAGCCCTTCGGCCCAATTGTACCTAAGCAACCTTCTTTTACTCTCCCTCCCAGAACAGGTAGAGCTTCTTATCTCAAGAAACCTTTTGTCCAACATATCTCTTATATTGAGCCACACTTGGCCCATATAACGGATCCATTGGCATTAGCAATAGAAGTATTGCCTCATGAATGGCATTTCCTTCCCAAAAGCCCAGAGAAAAACATCAGATTCTATAAAGGCATTCTTACCCAAGAAAAGTCTGCCAAAATAGAAGACATCAGAGACAGAGTTAATCCCTCAAGAGTGTTGTACCATAAATTCATAATAAAGAGTTTTGTAAGCTGCAAGGATTGGGGACACCCCTCCACACTCAAACTACTTACAGTACTCAAGGGCTCAGAACCCCTGTACAATTATTATGACTATATGGATGCATTCGAAAAGGTATTATTCTTTCAAAATGTGACCTATGATCATTCATGGTTCATTCAGATTGACAAGAATTTCAAGGGACAAATACCTTTGTGGTTCCTCAAGTGGTGGGAAATGTTTGGACCAACTCCACAGAACTTCCCAGAACCCCTACAAGATGCACTAAGATATTTCAGTTCCAGGATCCAGACAGATAAGCATTCTTCCCAATTTCCAGCCATCTTGCATATGACATTGCAATACAAGATCCACTGGATAAGTATGTGGAATTATGCCATCAACCAGAATCTGCTCGATAGGGAATTCTTTACAAAATGGTGGGATAAATTCAGACCAACTGATGTTATCTCTAAACTTTATAAAGACTTTCCTCTTCCAGTCCAGAAACCTATAGCTCATTGCACAAGATCACAGTCAAGCCTAGACTCCGTCCAGATATCCGGAAAATCTAACAAAGAACTCAAGGATCTTGCCCAACAGCTACTCCTCCAATCATGACAGCTAGTGTCAGCAGAAAAGAACTCTCCTGCCTCTTCTGAAGCTTCTTGCAATCGTGCCCCAATTGACCCATATCAGGATGCTCAAGATCCTTACGATGGTTACAATTTGGACAGCGATTAAGTACAGTTCCTGAACGAACGCTCCAGAACAGCTTCCAGATACCCCAGTTTGCTCAAAAGTTCACCTTTGCATCTCCGGTTACTATTCAAAACCGTACTCGCACCTGCAAAGCTGACAGAGTTACTATTACGAAAAGCAAGGGGACAATACACTGTTCATAAATAGTGACCAGTTACTGTTCACTCAACAGTTCCCCAACAGAATCATTGAAGTTACAATTGCTTTCGGCTGAAAAGATATTCACCTGGAAGTAAAAGCATTTCACCTTCCGTGATTCAAGCAGTCTCCTGAATGGATCCAAGGCTCCCTCCTCCTATATAAGGCATCCTTGGCCTCAGTCTTCAGCAGGCTAATTAAGGCAGCAAAACTCCCTTAGTCCTCCCTTCTCTTACTTAGTACTCTGAACTACTTTGTAATCAGAATGGCTCTCTTCTTTTCTTCTCCCCTAGTTTACACTTGTACTGGAACTACAATTGTACTGGCACTCTTTGTATGTAGCTTACCCCCATTTGGTATCAGAGCCAAGTTGTGGTTGATCCCCGTGTTTGTAAGTTACTTTGATTTCAATCAAGTTGGCCGGTATTACCGCCATAGTTATCCATTATTTTGTGGTTATTCATTACTTTGAAAGTATGTTATCTCTAACAAACATTATTTTGTTTTACATCTATTTTCTGATAGCACTTCCACTCCCATATGTTGCATTTTTCATCTACTACTTCATCTTAGCCAGTTCTTACTGTTCTTTCTTTTGGTGGTAGGCTGAGCCTCCCGTTTATTCAAACTGTTTATTGCTTTGTGATTACCTGTTTAAGCTAATCCTTTGCTTCCCAGTTATCTTCTTTTTCCATTCTTTGTTTCTTTCCCACAATTTGTTGCAGATGTGTACTATGCTAAGTTCTGTATCAGAATGTTACCCAGTAAGCCTAGGAGTAAGTCCGGTTTTGTGTTCGTTTGCTACCCAGTAAGTCTAAGTACCGAGGTTGAGTGTGAACCCCCATCAAACAGTAAAGTCCCGTTGAGCCGTTAGCCAGGAGGGCGTTAGGCGTTAGGGTATGAGCGAAAGGGTTCGTATACACCAGTAATAGGGAAAAGCGGCAGTCAGTAGTAGCAGAAAACACAAAAGGCGTCAGAGTTGTAAGTCGGTAACAAGTTACAGAAAGCGTCCATACACTCCCTGTTTCAGATCTAAGGTTAGATCCAGAAATTGGAAGATAAAGGTGGTCTAGGTTGTAATTGATTTCTTAGGCTTTTAATCCAGAATGTTAAATAGGATGTTTAGAAGGAGTGACTCTTCCACTTCCATTAGATCTAGCAGTACAGACCTCCCTGACATTCCACAAGAAGATGGAACAATCAACTCAGAGTCGTACTAGCTTTCAGATCTAGATCAGAAGTTAGGAGATTGGAACATACCCAAAGTTCCCACAACCTAGGTCTATAAGTCTTCATCATGGTCCTTGAGAAAGTCTTTTAGAACAGACTACCATGTTAGGACTATAGAACAAGTCTACAGCATCAACAAGGAGTATGAAACATGCTACTTGTTATCCCCTGCAGCCATGAAAGCTCACAGGGAAAATGGTCATAAATTCCTCCACATAGGACTTGTCCAAGTTGGAGTAAAACCATTGATCAGAGAAGGGTTGAACAACTCAATCCTTATGGCCCTTAGAGACACCCGATTGATTAGATTCAACGACAGTCTTCTAGGCACATTGAATCCAGTTTGAGTAACGGTCCAATCCATTTCAACTGTTTCCCAAACCTCACAGTAGCACTTGACGATCCTCACATCTTGAAGGTCCTCACTCTCAATATCAAAACCCATGGAACCCTTGTGTTACATGGCACCAAACAGCTTGCCCTTATATACAGAGTGTATTATAAGTGCATAGGAACAAACATGTCCATCCAGGCATTCGATAAGAGAAAACTAGGAGAAACCACTCTTATCCAATCCTCGAACATTAGATCCACCATTCAGGTACCCAGAACCCTGAAATGGTCTGAGATTACATTTCCCTCACAATGGACTTTACAGAATGAAAAGTATTCTCTACAGATCCAAAACCCTGTAAGAAACCCAGATCTAGATGTTGTCCAACAGTTAGCCGATGGAACGGTTAGACTTAGTTTTGACCAATCTAGGTTCAGGTCACCTTTAGAGTATGAACCCTTGCCCAGATCCTCGCTAGATCTGCACCAGGAAACATACCAGGAACCAAGGTCTAGATCCGTAGATCTACGCCAACCCTTTAGACAGCCAGCTATCCTTTTGAAAGATAGACCTGCATCCCCGTGTAATTCGTCTAGAACACGAGCTCCATCTAGAAGAGACTTAGGCGCACAGTTTCAAGGTGTTAAAGACCACTCCCAGGTTAGTACCCCTTGTTACACAGCCAGACGAGACTCAGTTGCTGATCAAGAAGATGACAGTAACAGTCAAGACAGTCTCAAACCCCCATCACCATCAGGATCTGATTTTAGAAATCCTATTCAACAAGAATCTGAATACGACCATAAGCTCCTAATGTTGACAAAAGAGTTCATCCCTGATATGGATATGCTCGAAAAGGAATTTAATTCTGAAGAGAACAGAGTTAAAAGAGAAGCCTATAGAGCCAACCATACCAAGGAACAAAAGATTGAAGTTTTGGAAAAATGGAAGTTATTCATGAAAGAGGTAAAAACTGATTATCCTTTCTTTGAATACTTTGAAAAACATTTCCAATGGCATAAAAAGAATTGTGTCATTTCCAAAACCAACTGGAAGTTACTCCACAAGAGAGATGCACCAAGCCCTAGCAAGCCAGAAATTGTTAGGTCTAGCCATCCTCCTCAGGAAGCTATCCTCTTCAATCAGCATGGTACCGATGTTATTGCCTCTCCTTTCAAATGTGCTACAACCCCAGAAGAAAAGGTTGTCAGGAAAGTAATAGAGCAAAACAACTATACCAACCAGTGTTTAGGAGTCATAGGAAGACAGCTTGATAGGATAGAAGATGGGATTGACAACAAGGTTCTCCTTCAACCAGGAAACCCTACCAAGTCAGGCCCAACTCTAGAAAAGCCTTTAGTTAAGCTTCCAACAACCAGACAAGCTAGCCTCAAACCTAAGGACCAAACGGCCTTACGAATAGTGGCTCAAAAGCTTGATGATCTCGTAAAAAGGGAACCAATCACCCCTTTACCAGATCACACCACAACCAGTAGAGACCCCAGACTGGAATCTCGGGTTGAAACTCTACATGCTCGAACAGCGTCAGACAGTTCTAGCACAACCTCTTTAGAAACTGAAAAGGAAATAGAACACATAGAGAACCAATTTCAAGGTTTACAGGTAAATAGGCTTTACCAACCTAGGGTAACCCCAACTAGCCTAACCAAGAATTGGTATCCCAGACCAACACCACCTGACCCCCAATTTGAGGAAAGAACCACCCAATTCACAGTATCCAGTGGTAAACTCTATGAATGGAATATAGATGGTTTATCCGAGCAAGAAATCCAAAACAAAATCTAGCACATAACCATGGTAGTTAATAACTATCTAAATGATGGTATTACAAATGCTGAGGTTGTTGAGCTCATTGTTTTAGGATTTACTGGAAAACTGTTAGATTGGTGGAACAACTGTATGACAGCAGCTTCAAAGGATGATATTAAGCATGCTATCCAAAAAGATGAGGATGAGAACCCTATCTTTGACGAAAGCATAGGCAGAGGAGTTCCCGATGGAGTCAATACCCTGATCTACACGATCATGAAACACTTCATAGGTAAACCCAGCAATATCACATCTAGGATTTACGATCAGTTGAGTAACCTTAGATGTAAAAACCTTGGAGAATACCGGTGGTATGAAGATGTGTTCACCACCCGTGTCATGCACAGAAGCGATTGTAATTCTCCATTTTGGAAGGAGAAATTTATCAATGGCTTACCCACATTGTTTGGACAGAAGGTCAAAGAAACTCTTACCAGCTCTTTAGGTATCATAGATTATGATAACCTGACCTATGGAGACATCTCTAGCACAATCCGAAATGAAGGGATGAAGATGTGTAGAGATCTCAAAATCCAGAGCCAAGCCAACAAGAGCAAAGCCAAGTACGAAATAGGGAATTTTTGTACCCAATACGGCTTACCTTCTATCATCTCCAAAAAGAAATCCAAACACAGAGGCGAAGAACCCTCTGAAAAACCCCATAGAAGAAAATCTAACTACAAACATTATCGAAAATAGAAGTTCAAAACTAATGATTTCTATAAGAAAGGTAGATCCAGCCCCCCAAGGAAATTCACACCTAAAGCATCAAGAACATGTTATAAGTGTGGAAAGCAAGGTCATTTCCAAAAAGAGTGTAAAGCTAAGGCCAAAACCCTTATCAATACCCTCATTAGTGACCAAACCAGCAAAGAAGAAATCTTTAAACTCTTAGAGCTCAATCACCCTAGTAGTGAGTCCAGTGACCAAGAGAAACACAAGTTGTTTAGGACATCTTCTAAAACCTCTAGAGTATCTTCTAGTTCCTCTAGCGACACAGACGAAATCCTAGCCTGTCAGGATAGTTGTTGTAGAAACAAAACTGTCCATGTTCTTTCTAAGCAGGAAGAACTGCTCCTAGATCTCATAGAACAGATCAAGGATCCAGAAGAAAAGGTACAAAGGCTTAGTGAGTTCCACAGGACCTTAGTCAAAGAAGCTAGTACATCCAAGCCTAGGATCCAGGAACCTAAAGTTGATTTAGAAAAAATCTACAATTGGTTCACCAAATCCAAGAAAGAGGTAACTGTCCAAGATCTCCAGAAAGAGATTAAGGATAACAAAGTTGAGCTGAGAAACCTTAAGCAGGAATTAACCATCCTTAGGGTTGATCATGGTCTCATGGACCTTAGAGTCAAAAACCTGGAAATCACTTCACCTCAAGGCAATGAGGATAGAATCTCATTACAGAACCCTTCTGATGATGAAGTAGATGAAACAGTTAACCCTATTGTAGCAATGGAGCCAGAACCATCCAATGAATCGTTCTTGCAAACCATCAGTCGGATTAACTTCCAGAAATGGCACTCCAAAGTCAGGATTGTCATAGGCGGAGATTTTGAATTTGAGGTGATTGCCCTAATAGATTCGGATGCTGATCTCAACTGCATTCAGGAAGGAATCATCCCCTCTAAATACTTCCGGAAAACTAAGGAAAGGTTAACTTCCGCAAGTGGAGGAAAAATGCAGATTGAATTCAAAATTCCAAAAGCTCATGTATGCCAAGACAATGCGTGTTTCAAAACCACCTTTGTTCTTGTCAAGAATATGACAGATAGGGTCATCTTAGGAAACCCATTCATGTGTCTGTTATATCCTTTCATCACGGATAGTGAAGGCATCACTACCCATCCTTTTGGCCAACCAGTCAAGTTTAAGTTTCTTAGGAACCCAGAACCTAAAGAGATTGAATGTCTCCAAGAAGTTTCTGTTTCTAAAAACCTTAACCTCATCAAAGCCAAAACATCTTCATCTGGTCCAAATCAAGCCATAAACCTTGATCAAATTGTACCATCCACCATATTTGATAATTCTTTGAGTCTCAAACATCCTCATAAATTATCATCTCATCACATTGCATATAAAAGAATTTGTTCCATGACATCTCATGATTTTAACAAAAATGCTTTTAAAAACGACCATTTTGTTAATACAGGAATGTCTTCTTCAAATTCAAAACCAAACAAAGGAAAGGCACCTATACAGGGATTTCCTAAAAGAATGCATGAAGGCGCTTCTTCTGGAAAAGAACCCAGAAAAGCAACATCCCTTCAAACTGTGTACCCGGAAGCGGTTACATATTCCAGTGGTTATATGGCTATCACTCTTCATGAAGTTAAAAACAAGGCCTTACAATTTAGCAAAGGAACATATAAAGATCTTCCTCCTTCCACTAAATTCATCCTTGATAACCTTCAAAGAGCATTTACCCAAAACCACTATAGCCTTTTCCAAAGAACCCTTAAGGCACTAGAATTACACCTAGTAGAGCTTGAGGCAGGAAATGCAATTCTCACTAGTCAACTCTTTGGCAAAGAGGATATCCATTCCATGGATAAAACGACTATTATGGGTACTGACTACGCTAGGTTAAGTCTTAAGACTCAAAACCAGCTTAGAAGTGTTGTTGCCAACTTGCCTTCTGATATACAAACACGTATATTTAGAAGCAAGGCTATGACTGAATCATGTGACCAATGGTTCAGACATTTTGAAATTATGGTCACCACTCATTTCCCGGTTCTAGGTGAAGAAGTAGATGCCATTAATACTGCCTCTATCCAAGCAACCTGGTACCAATACTTTGGAAGCAGTCACAGGGTTTATGAAAAGCAGCATCCTTTCCCTGGTCTAATAGTTAACTATGAAGACGGGGACGACGATGAAGATAGAAACCCAAGCTGGCTTTCAAGAATGTTTGAATATGGTTTCCTTAGACTCATCAAGTTAACGAACCATGTTCAGATCAGCCAATTCCCCCGGATAATCAGACAAGTGGTAGAAAAGATCAAAAGTCCTTTTGTATCCATCAGATGCTGGAGTACTCTCCCATAATGGGACGGTAACAATTGGATGGCTGTTCGACCTACCCACCACCTTGTACTCATTGATGGGTACACTCACAATGGCCCCTGGTATGATGGTGATTCCTACCTTTCCTATACAGACCCCTTGGCCCTCGTAGAATGTTGGACAAACTACTTCAACAATGAACTCCGAGATGTCACTAGTGAACTATGGGAAAATTACCATTTCGTAGGAAATACTGGCAGAATCACAGTATTCTCTACTAAGCCATACTCAGAAGCATTCACCACTCAAAGGCTTGACTATATAGGCTTTCCTCAGGTCACAGCTCAGAAAGCAGATTATGAACCTCTCCTTTATTGTGGGTTTTGTAATATGTTTGACAGATACCACGAGCATGGCCATGATGATGATCCTCCTGCTTTTGATCCATATGAAGGGTATCCCTCTGGTTATGATACAGACTAAAATTATCCTCCAGACGGCTCCCCTGACAGCTTCAGAAGCCCCAGTATGCTCAAAGGACCACCTTTGCAAAACCGGTTACTATTCAGAACAGTACCCGCACTTGCAGAGCTGACCGACAGAGCTACTATTCACTGCACAGTCCAGAACACTATGCAGAGTTACTGTTACGAAAAGCAAGGGGACAATACACTGTTCATAAATAGTGACCAGTTACTGTTCACTCAACAGTTCCCCAATAGAATCATTGAAGTTACTATTGCTTTCGGCTGAAAAGATATTCACCTGGAAGTAAAAGCATTTCACCTTCCATGATTCAAGCAGTCTCCTGAATGGATCCAAGGCTCCCTCCTCCTATATAAGGCATCCTTGGCCTCAGTCTTCAGTAGGCTAATTAAGGCAGCAAAACTCCCTTAGTCCTCCCTTCTCTTACTTAGTACTCTGAACTACTTTGTAATCAGAATGGCTCTCTTCTTTTCTTCTCCCCTAGTTTACCAATGCTGAGAGAAATTTTAATTAGAATCAAAATTGAATTTTGCTTTTGTTAACTTTCCATACAAATTAAATTGTTTATATTTTTTTTTTCCTCTGAACTAATGAGTATATTTTTTATATTGTTTCTATTCAGATATTTTGTATGTCTGGTCGAACTGATATCTATATATTTTATAACTCAAGCTAGCATCAATAGCACCACTACAACTCATCATCCACACAGGTTACATACTAGTTGCATATAAAGTTACATTGTCTTCAACTATTTCAATTACATAATTTTCCTTCAAACTAATTTATAAAAAATAAAGCAAAAACAAAAAAAAAAAAAAAAAACCATGACAATTATAATATTAATCCATGTATAATTTTAATTGCATGGTCTATTTCAAGATATCTTACTTTTTTAAGTTACTTAATAAGTCATGCAACTAAAATATACGTGCATGAACATTTTTTTTTTTTGAGAGTATGCATGAACATTTGATTGTAATGTAATGGGTTAGAAGACATTTATACAAATCCGTTTTGAGGTAAATTTTGTCCAAAATTTAATAATTCATTATTTTTATATATTCTATTCTCTAATTCATGTTAAGTGAATCTAAGGTAACCAAAATAATGCCAACTAATTAATTTTACTAGTAAAAACCATCTCATAATCCAACTAGGATCAAATGCATTAAGACATGACACAACTTCAAAGCATAATACAGTGTGGGATAAAATGCAATCACAAGAAAATGTTCATCAGAGCATCATAAGGGAAAAAAATGTTAGTTTATTTTTAATAAACTGAATCAATTATATTTTATGGAAATTCTTCCAATTTATTACGTGACAACTCAAACAAATATGCATGTGTTTAATAGTTTTGTAATTTGTTAAAATAATTTAATAAAACAAATGATTTAAATACACAGTTAAAAGAAATTGGACTTAAATCCAATTTGATGGGAAGTTTTGTCCTAAATAGTGGTTTGTGCAGTATATTAACCCTATTTATATATCACAGTTCTTACATCCAAATATATATATATATATATATATTGTAGGGATACAATTTGGATCCTGGGCCCAAAAGGTAAAAGGATCTAGACCTAAAGAGCCCAATATAATGAATTTGTAGAAAGTGTGTTGGAAAACTAGGCTCTAACGAGCTAAACAACAATTATAATTGGCCCAAATGACAAGAAAACAAAAATAGACTGGTTTTATTTAAAGAAAATCGTCATTAGCACAATCCGAGGAGATCAGTTCTTATATATCTCTTGAATGTGATTGCAAATACAATTCTTGTTACTACAGTGTTTTTCTCTTCCCTTTTTGATCCCCTACTTTCAGGGTCTTCTTTCCATTTTATACGATCTTCCTTCTTTCATCTCTACCCTCCCCGTGTAGAGTAAATTGCTAGTGTTGATCCTTGTCCTATCATCACCTTCCTAAAGTCTTTGATAGTAGCTATAAAGCTGAAAATTACTGTTCAAGTATCATTTTCTCATTAATGCGGTCAGAGAGTTAGCTACAAAGCATTCAATGCGATAGTAGCAGCTTTCCCTTAGATATTTTAGGATTTCCCTCTGTCCTACGCTTCTATAATGCTTATCTTTGTTGATAGAATCTTCCGGAACGTTGCCCTAGATGGCAAACCACTCTTTCACACCTCAGCTTTGCTTGGCCGAGGAGACATTCATTCTCGGA
The DNA here is from genome assembly GCA_035136125.1 of Quercus rubra. NCBI lineage: Eukaryota > Viridiplantae > Streptophyta > Magnoliopsida > Fagales > Fagaceae > Quercus > Quercus rubra. The sequence continues at coordinate 67,071,094 of CM068733.1, forward strand.
CCACCCTTTTGGACTCTTATGACCAAAACTAACCTCTTCACTTACTAACATGGCCTCCCATGATAGTGTTTACCCCTCCTTGAACTACTTCATATCCTCAGATTGGGTCCCCGGCCCAATATAGACATAGACATATATTGCTAGGCCCAACACCCCTACATATATATATATATATATAATTCTTATAAAAAGAATATATAATAACTTTATTTTAAATCCCAAGATTAAGAGATATGTCAAAGCCAAATAATATATGGATATATAAAATTGCATTCTTTAATAACTTATTCTTTTATTGCATAATTTTTGTATTTTTGATAATTTAATAGTTAATTGGAAGATGGGTTATTAAAAGTTTAAATTTGAATGTTTTATTTGGAAACATCAGAAGGTGTCAACCAATTAAACTATAACATCAAAACTATTAATTTTTATTTTTTTAATAACCTATTAAGATGACAAATTTGTAACTATTGAATTAGTCTCTTGAGGGGTTTTCTCAAAATAAAGCTTGAGGGGTTTGCAGACCCATGCTTCCTAGAGCGGGAAGGGGGGTGCGTTATTTAATTAAGTAAATATTTCTAATCAATTTTTTGTGTGTTTGTATGTGTGTATATATATTTATATATGTGTGTGTGTGTATAATTTGTGATTAAACAAATTTACCACATGATCATAAACCTATAAGCCATAAACTGTTGCAACTTGCAAGGACAGTAGTAGCCTAGTAGGACACCCTTTTTTTTTTTTTTTTGGAAATCACGAAAGTAGGACACTATATAATATCTTGCTTTTTTCTCCATTATAGAATTCATCACAAGACCTGATATTGTGGGTGTGTGTTACAAATATTTTTATTATTATTTATTTTCTAACCGTTAAGAATTTATGAGTAAAATAGCTGTTGGTAATTATGAGAAAAATAGTCGTTGGACAATAATGGATAATATAACCGTTGGGCTTTTCTGGGTATTAGTTATCAATAACTATATGTTATTATTGTTATGAATAACCTATATAATACTCATCATCATACCCTTTCTTATAAGTCATTTTTTTACTACTCTATATTTAGATATACACAATCCCATTATATGTCTCTCCCACATATTTTTCTACAATAAAGGGTTGTTATTGAACCATTGTGAGTGGAAGTGCGTCCATCACGAAGGTTGTCGCTATAGTCTAATCTTGAGGGGTTGTTTGGCCAAGAGAACCAGTCGCACCAAATTTTACTCTGGGTGACACAAATCAACCTTTATGGACAACACTTTCACAGCATGATTCTATAGTATTGTGAGATCGTTCTAAACTCCTTTTTATTTTACATTCTTGCTAATTAATTGATATATTAATTTTGTATCAAAACTTGTTTATTCACTAAAATATTTCCAACAAGACCAATAGATAAAAAGGCATGTCAGTGCACCACGCGATATATATGCTGATTGTAGTGGCGGAGCCTGGAATTTATATTTGGGGGGCTTCTATATAAATTTTTTTTTTTTGGTATGCATGAAATGTAAAATAGTAATGTACAATACTTCATAACTAAATATGTATAAACAAAAGTATATTTAATTAAAATTAAACAATCATTCAAATGTCAATACATAAAATATATATATATATATATATAATAAACAACAACTAAATATATGTGTATATATTGTTTATAATATATTATAAGGAATTTAAAAAAGAAAGCAATGAAAAGAAAAAAAAAAATTAAAACAAAGAAAATACAAATACTTGGAAAGTGTTAAAAACTTATGGGCCAGTCGATCTTAGGGGCATAAATAGAGCACCGCACATTGCACAAGCACGGAAGCATAAAAAATTGAGGGTCCCATGGTAATGAGTCACAAACAATGACAATGACAAAGAGACACAATTGAGTCACTTTTTCTTGTCTAAATTGAACACATAGTACACTACACTACTACAAAACTTTTACTTTTAAACAAAGGAATGAAAAGAAAAGAATTGAAATCTAAAAAGATTAAAAAATAAAAAAAGAAGACGAAGAAGGTAGTGGCGAGAAGAAGGCAAAGAGAAAGAATTGAAACTCTGAAAGAAGAAAAAGAAGAACGCAAAGGCCAAGTCCTCAACAGAGAGAGAGAGAGAGAGAGAGAGAGAGAGAGAGAGTCACATGTGTAAGAAACATTGTTTCTACAAGACTACAATTGTGTGGCCATGTGGGAGAGACAAAGTGTCACGACCCAAACCCATGGAACATGAATTTAGATACATGACTAACTAAGCATAATCAATCCAAAATAATTCAATACTCCAAAGAAACAGTACTTTTAAAAAAATCTCTTACAAAATCTAAACACCACAAATGGGAAGTTAATCTCCACCATAACAAAAACATGAATTTCAAATTAAGGGTAACTAAAATCCTTTAAGGCTTCAAGTAATACTAACGTTGCCTACAGCTCCCACGCTCTACTTTGCAGCTTACGAGTAATCCAAAGGTTCTGTTCTCCAACTAAACTTTAATCTGAAAATGGTAATTGATGGGGTGAGCCACACATCCAGTAAGCAATTATACACAATATACAACAGAATAGAGTCAAGCAAAGCACGAGTTTGATTTCACAATTTCACTCAAAATATTTGATATAGTTTTCCAAACATATAAAGAACCACTGAACACATATATATAATCAAATATTAAAGTTATTCGAAAATACATACAGATAATTGATCAGAGCACAGTATCACATATACACATCACATATTCTCACATACAATCCTGTGAGCGGATACCAACATCTAACCCCTGCTGGTGAGGGATCAACACATATTCTCACATACAATCCTGTGAGCGGATTTACACACATATCTGATATATCTGATCAATTCTAAAAACACTTATTTTAAGTCACATATCACAAAGCAAAATTTATACAAAATATAGTAATTTACTTGATATTAACAATTTATTTTCAAATATAGAGGCATATCAAAGATCACAATATTGAACAGAATATAAATCAAAGGATGCTTGACTCTCTTGGGAAACGAATAGAGACTGAGGAGTTTATATGAATAAATTACAATTCTTGAGTAAATTTCAAAATTAAATTTGCTAAAAGAAACATTTTAAATACCATTTGGAGAATAGGAATATGACCTTGAAATCACTTGGTTTTAACAAATTTAAAGAACAATAACCTTTTTAGAAATCTTACATTGAAACTCAATTATTTGCAGAAAATAGATTAGTTTAAAAATCATCTTTTAAGTGAGATTTGGCCATTCAAAACTTATTTAAAATAAGAAGTGTCTCCTTAAAACATTATTTAATAGTCGAAATTTCTCTTTCAATGATACAAAAATACTTTTGACAATCTTTAGAAAATATAAGTTTGAAATGCAAAACTTTTGAAAACTTCTAAGAACCTAATGGACAAAACTTGTGCACATTATGCATAATTACTTACAGCACTTGGATCACTCTGAAAGTCCAGCTGAAACACCCTCCAAATAGGTCTCAAAATACTCTTAGATAGGACCTAGAATCAATCATGGAAATTACTTAATATCCTCCATAAAATATAAATTTTACTAAACTATACAAACTGACTCGCTAGTAAAATACTTTGCTGAACTAAATGATAGCACTAATGCAAAGCATCTCTACCTAAAAAAATATGTGTTTCCTTGAATTTATCAAATCTCATAGGCAACAACTAATACTATAGGATTTAAATATATAACCCCAAAGAAAAATTGTGGACCAAATCTATTATGACTTTGTTCAAGGACTTAATTTCATTGATCCTAATGGATTTAATACCACAATATTACAATTTGGATAAAAGACACAATCTGACTTTGTCCCTTTAAGAATAGTAGTTGGACCTTAAAGTATCACTTGGTTTGGACTTAGTCAACACCTATGTAGAAGACCATTAAAGCTACAATAAAGCCTACGTCCTTGACAAAAAAATTGAGAGATAACAAGTGACAAAAAGGGTGGGGTCGGTGCAAATTTCTCCAGCCATTAGAATTAGAGTTGCAGCAGCCCAAAAGTTCCTATGCCCTACAAAAGTGATGCAATCTTGATACAAGATTTCAACAATTTCGGCTTTTGCTCAAGGGTTCACACAGTGGCAGCAATTGTTGACTTATAACTAATTATATATATATATATATATATATATATCTCCTAATGCAAACTTAGAAGTCATGCCATGAACGTACACAACGACAACGGCAGTCCAAATCGTAAAGTATTAGTAGAATTTTAGGACCAAAAATCAAACTTCTGAATAATCAATTCCAAGATAATCCTTATAAACTTTTAATTCTTTGCTCTAATGGTGAGAAAATCATACCTTTAAAATCTGATTGCCTCTTCAATGGTATGTGCTCTTAACTCCAAGAAAACCTCTTGGCCTCTCTGATAAAACCCTTTCTATTAAAATTTTGACTGTCTTTTCCTCTACCTTGTAGTTTGTATTAGAGATGTGGGCTTAGTGGGTTAGCGGGCTGCAAATACTAATAAAAGAATACCCATGGCCCATCAATTATTTTTTTAAAAATAAAAATATAATTATAACCTTAAATAAAAGTATGTGGGGTATTACACAAAGTTTCAGACTTTTCAATTTTTCTTCTGCGTACAAGTAAGTCCTAGATGTGTTGGGATGAAAATTAGAAAAAATTTTCCCTTTTATTTGTTGAGGTAATTGTTAAAATACCTATGTGTTCATTTTAAAGATGTTCAATGTGTAATTATTGTAATTTGTTGATATGTATTTGTGGATTGTATTTTATTTAAATGAAAATTGTGTTTATTTTTAGACTTTCTTAAATATATATGTGTATTATCAGGTATGGGGGGCCAAAATGATAAAGTTATTTAAGAATTTTCAAATTATTTAGGATATTTCCAAAAAAAAAAAAAAAAATCAAAAATTTTGGGGAATCCAAGGCCTCCCCCCAGTCCTTAAATGGCTTTGCCACTATAGGCTAATTGAAAACAACAAAAATTTTTTTAATAAAATGATTGAAAATTACAAGGGATGTGGTCCATGTGGGGTTTAGGTTGAAGGGTGACTCCAATTCTAACCCCCAATTATAAAAGTTTATTATTATTATTAGAAGTGATATTAAGAAAGAAGGACAAAATTTTTTTGAATTGGTTTGGATATTTAAAATAAATAAATAATTCTAGAACCATAAAAATTACATAAAATATTTCACAATTGCTTAGGTGACATGTTGTTAATGGAAAAAAAAAATCACAAAAAACAAGAAGTTATTAATGAAAAATATTAATGGAAAATAATTAAGTGATACTCATTGTGGACTTAAATAAAAATCAATAAAAACTTGTCAACTCAACTGTTGTGAAAATTATGATTAGTAACATTACTTTTTCTTTTGAACTAACTAGGTGACAACTCAAATATATTTTTATTTATACTTTTAATCACATTACATATTTAATAATCATGTGACTTGTTTAGATATGATTTAATGAATATGTGATTTAATACACCTAGATGATTTTAAAAATAGTCATAATTAGATAAAGGAGATTCCTACAACCAAAGAAACTTTATCTTACTCCTCCAAAAGAAAAAAAGGGAAATCTTGAATCTTATCATTTTCCCCCAATTGTTTCCCTAAAATTTATTTTTAGTTATAACTAGTTAAAGTCTCTTATATTGTACGGTTTTGTTCATGAATTTATAAAATATATAATTTATTTGAGAAACAAAACAAAAAGCTCTACATGTAGCATGGGCAACTACTATTTGTTATTTTTCTTATTTTATATATATATATATATATATATATAACCGAAAACTCTAAAACTCTCGCAATTTTCCACGTTAGTACAATATTTAAATAAAATTATTTTCGTTTAGTCCAAACTTAATAAGAAGTGAAACTCTATCTCTCTAACAAGTCTAACTTAAACTCAAACTCATCATTATCATTTTTTTTTAACAATTTTTTTTTTTTTAAGTCCAAACTTAACAAGGAGTGAAACTCTATCTCTCTAACAAGTCCAATTTAAATTCAAACTCATCATTATCTATAATAAAGTTTGCTTAACAAGATGTCTATGTGCCGATTATCAAGCACTACAAGAAAATGTAATTTTAGTGACGAAAAAATTCGTCACTAAAAGTCCAGTTTTTCGTCACTAAGAACTTTTAGTGACAAAATTCATTTCGTTGCTGTAGCCCCATCGCTAAAAGTCCTGGCGAGGAAAAATTTCGTCACTAAAAGTCCAATTTGTTTTTAAAAAAAAAAACTTTTAGCATCGAAAATGTTTCGTCGCTAAAAGTTTTCCTCGCTAAAAACAGTATTTAGTGACGAAAATATTTCGTCACTAAAACCATTTCAGTTTATTAAATCATATTTAGTGACAAAAAATTTCATCACTAAAACTATTTTCTAGTACATATAGTGACAAAAAAATTTATCACTAAAACTATTTTCTGGTACATATAGTGACGAAAAATTTCATCACCAAAACTATTTTCTAGTACATATAGTGACAAAAATATTCATCACTAAAACTTTTTTCAAGAAAATCTAGGCACATATAGCGACGAAAATTTTCGTCACTAAAACTATTTCTTACAAAATTCCATTGCATTTAGTGACGAAATATTTTGTCACTAAAACAATTTTTTGTTGCCATATTTGTGACGAAAAAATTCGTCACTAAAACTTATTTTTTGTTTTTATTATTTTCATGGCGTTGATATTAACTTGTAACCTGTCATCACATTATTAAAACCTCACATTTGATTAACACATTTATTTCAACAACACATTTATAAAAAATCTATCCATACATTCCACAAGTTAAAATTAAAACAAGTATCCAATTCAAACTCCTTCCATACAATAATTGTTTGCAACACATACAATAACTTAAGATGTTTTATAGTAATACAAAAAATGTAGCATAATATAATTAGAACTAACGGAAGATGTCCTCATATGTCTTCAAATAATGCCTAAAGGAAATCCCCTAAAGACACCAATAAGAAATTTGCATAAATATAAAAACACTACTACATTAAAATCGTAAAGTAAAAATATTAACTATGTTATAAGAAATATTTCTAATAATGAATTAAGAGTAACCACACTAATAAATTAAAATCACAACTCCTAATGTATAAGTTGTAGAAAGCAAATATAAATTTTCAAGTGTAATATAATACAATTAGCTTCAAATGATACATAAAAAATTAACTTGAAGGTAAAGTACTAACCAATAAGTGATTTAACTTGAAGATGTACCACCCCCATAGGTAAAAGCGTCATCATAGCCCTTACTCCTCAAAAAATTAAGAATATTCTTTTGGACCTCATCTTGCTTAGCTAGCGCCTCTTGTTCCTTAGCTCACTCCTCTTCGTCCCTAGCTCTTGCCTCTTTGAGCTCAATTATCTCACTTACTAATCGATGAATATACTCCACCGAGGAAGTAGATGAGGCAGTGGTTACTAGAGAAGAGGAAGGTCTCATGCCAAGTCCTTTTACAATACCGGATTTCTTCTTAAAAACCAAGTTTGAGATCTCCTCTTGTGTAAGGGGAATTGCATTAGGATCTTGACATTGATCCTCTTGCACTTTGAGAATAGTTTCCTACCATTTGAAAGAGAAAAAAACAAGCAATCACAACATTAATAATACAAATGTTATAGCTTTACAAACATGATAAGGATGGAATAATAGGGATGGAATGATACACATACATATGTCGCTTCATCCTCATGGTGTATCCATCTATTTGTATTTGGATTGAAATAAACATCTTTGTAGATTTTTGCCAATTCAGGAACTTGGCCGTCATTATTATTTTTCTAATTAATTAACATTTGAGTGTTAGTTATTTATAGTTAATTAATCACAACATGTAATACACTAAGGTTTAAGAAAATGAAAAAAACACGCACCTCCTCATCAACCCTAACAGCAAGTGCCTTTGTCCCGCATCCTTGTAATAATTAATAGTTTAGTCTTGAAAATGATACAACTACTAGAAACAATAAAAAAGAAAAAATTATACCTGTGAAAATTAATGAAGATGAGTTAGGAGCTTAGTTGATGACTGTAAGGAATACATGGGTATCAACATGGAATTAAACTATTAATTATTATAAGGAATGCCCAACATTTCTACTCATTTTTTGATAATCAAGAGAATCTTATCGTAAACAAGTTAGAAAACTAGAAATAAGGCCAAAGGCCACATAATTAGAGCACACTACCAAAGACCAAAAACAACAGTAACTACTATGCCCATACTCATGGCAGCAAACACACAAAGCCAATACAATATCTATTCACCATACAACATTCCCTAAAGGGATGGACATTTCACAGGTTCAAGACTTTAAGCTCCAAATATACCAACTTGTCCACATGACAGCTCATTTTGCATATTTATGATTTTATTTGACCATTAGTATCAAATACCATAAGATTCAAATGTATATGAACATCTCACTGCTTAGCATGTTAGGAATTCTCAAGTATATGACATACTAAACAAGGGAAGGCATCTCACTGATTGCAGTTACCACTTACTAGCACTCAAGGTTGTTACATTTTACTAGAAAGCAAGCAGCAATTATATGTTGGAAGGAATAAAGAAACATCTTTGTCTATAGTGGCAGGCTAAAACATAAGCAAAAATAAAATAAAATAATGAATGCAAATCAGCTTAACTAACATTGAATTTAAAAAGCGCAGACTAGTATTAGATTGAAATGTGTGCTTCCGTTATTTCATTTTGAAGTTTTTTTTTTTTTTAAGAAAAAAATTTATTGTTGAGTCAAATCTAATGTACCCATCTCCTGGCAATGAAACACTAAACTAGGTTTTATATTTTTTATTCTGTGAATATTTTTCCAGCCATAAATATAATTAGGGAAGAGTACTTGTCAAAGATAATTGATCAAATGTAGACAATTAACACAACAATTGAGAGTAATAACTAACATAGATAGCATCAATCTTATAACTTTCTTCTTCTTTTTTGAGACACTATTTCTAAGTGGTAACAAAATGCGAATCATTGAGTTCATATTGCATCTATAATATTTATTGGGTAAATATCACAATTTTCCCCTGAGTACAGACTCTAAAACCTAATCCAATATAGAGTGTAGTGAAATTCTCAATCCAATATAAAGCAGTCCTAATTAGATGAAAAATAGGATATGTAATAAGAGTCATGCTTTCCATATATTTCCCTAATCCCTAACTATCTAACAATTTTCACAGCAACCAAACAATGATTTTATTTATTTTTGTTGCCAAATCAAAACGCAGTGGTAGAAAATAAAGAAGTACAAACCTCGGTTCATGAAGTACCAAGGGATGCCAAAGATGACAGTAAAGACAGCAATGCCAGCCGCGATGTGCTTCTTGTCCCCACTGTAGAGGAAGTGATCCATTTTGAGAATTTATAGTCCCTTACTTCACTCACAATCAACTATATTATACAAAAATATAATACTAAAAAAAAAAATACCATGTTTATTTTTAACTAAAATCACTGAAAAAGCAATACCCACCAACTAAAAACACCAAAAATTTCAAAATTTACATTTTCCAAGTACTAATAGTAATAAAAAGAAAATAGTGCCAGAATCTTCTCACAATTAAAGGGTAAGTTTTACCTATCAACAATCCTTGACTTTTCTCTGTACAAAATGAGGATTCCCCAAACATCCTAACATCTTGAACCAAAAAATGAATCACAAATTTGCTGCAACACATGGAAATTTGATTAGCTCAGAAACCAAAAAAGAAAAGCAATAAATATATATAATTTTAGGAGTCTCATACTTGAAGTAGTTAGGAAAAAAAAAGTTTGAAGGGAAGGCGAAGGGTCACCGGTTGAAGTGGAAGCCGAAGGGTCGCTGGGGTTTGAAGCGGCGAAGGGAAGGCGAACAGTCGATGTGGGTGGAAGTCGAAGGGCCGTGGGAGCTGAATCGGCGAAAGGAAGCTAAAGCGTCGGCGTAGGAGAAAGCCGAAATGTCGCTGAGGTTTGATCGGCGACGACGATCAAGCTTCAGCGACAACGAGCAAGCTTCAGCGACGACGGCGAGCAAAAGCGACGACGGAGAGCAATTGCGACGACAGCGAGCAAATGCGACGAAGGCGAGCAAAAGTGACGACAGTAAAAGTGACGACGACAAGCAAAAGTGACGATGAGCAAAAGCGACGAGTACGGCGAACGATTTGGTGGCGACAGTGAACGATTCAGCGAGATCGTCACAAATGGGGATCACTGCGAATGGGATCGTCACGAATGGGTTCAACAAAAGGGATCGTTGCGAATGGGTTCGATGTTAGGATGTTGCGAATGGGTTCGGCATTGGGATCGTTGCGAATGGCGAGCCTAATCTAATGGGTTGTGACGGAGAGAGTGAGGGAAAGAGAGAAAAAATCCAGAAAAAGAGAGAAGTGAAAAAAAAAAAAAAAAAAAAAAAAAAAAATAGCTGAAGGTCATATTAGTATAAAACTTTTAGTGAGGAACTCGGATTCGTCGCTATTGGATACCTTTAGCGACAAACTCAGATTTGTCACTGATAATGTACTGAAATATATGATTTTATTTTTAGTAACGACTTCTTTTCGTCACTATATGTTATATTCAGGGACGAAATAATTTTCATCACTAATAGTGTTCTCATTAACACCTTTAGCGACGAAATTTTTCGTTGCAAAAAACCTAAACTTCTAAACTTTTAGTGACGAACCGGTTCGTCACTGTAGTTGAATTTAGTTTGGCACCAAAATTTTCCGCTTGGCGCCTGAGTTCATATTAGTATAAGACTTTTAGTGAGGAACTAAAATTCGTCGCTATTGGCTGGCTTTAGCGACGAACTTGGATTCGTCGCTAATAATGTACTGATATTTATGTTTTTGTTTTTAGCGACAACTTATTTTCGTCACTATATGTTATATTCAGCGACAAAATAGTTGTTATCACTAATAGTGTTCTCACTAACACCTTTAGCGACGAAATTTTTCGTCGCAAAAAAATTAACTTTTTAGTGATGAAAAATTTCGTCGTTGTAGCTAAATTTAGTTTCGCGCTAGCATTTTTCGCTTGGTGCCTGAGTTCAACACAACATATAGCGACGAAATCTAATTTCGTTGCTAAATATTACTTATTTTTTTATAGATAGCAACGAAATATATATTTTGTCGCTATATAGTACTTTTTTGTGAGGAAAAAATTTTCCTCACTAAAATTCGTCACTGAAACTACATTTTGTTGTAGTGAAGCACATCGTGTACTATATTGTTTATGTGCTATTTAGCCTTTAGAATAGAACTTCTTTGTTATTCAAAAAACTAAAAGACCATGACAGACCCCACTAGCCATTAGTGCGGCACAAAGAATGATTAACTTCAAAGAAAATTCCTATGGAAAAAAAGATGAAAAAATTAAATAATACTATAGTACTAATAATACCTAACAAATAAATAAATAAATAAATAAAAAGTTTATCTATATATATATATATATATAACCGACAAAATTATTTTTGTTTAGTCCAAACTTAATAAGGAGTGAAACTCTATCTCTCTAATTAATAAGTCTAACTAAAACTCAAACCCATCATTATCATTTAAAAAAAAAAAAATTGTTTAGTCCAAACTTAACCATTTTTTTGCAATATCTAAAACTGTCTGACAAATTTTTTGTAAGTCTAACAAATTTTTTGTAAACCATTGCACGTTCAAGTAATAGTTTCTTCATCAAATTGTAAAATAAATTGAAGTCATAAAAGAGCAAATCATGCAATGGTATGGTTTCTTAAATTTTTTACAAATTTATTTTAGTGTACCTCATAAATAGATATAAGTTCCCGTGCATAGCACGAGTTAGCGACTAATTATTATTAATTTTTGAGAAGAATCTTACGTACTATTATTTTGAATATATATAACCATTATATATTTTGAATCTAGAATTAGGCTAGATGTAATTATTTCTTACTATTATTTTGAATTAGAATTTTTTTCCGCATTATTATTATTATATAGTAAAGCATAACAATATGATTAAATATAAAATTAGTCTATATAGTAATTAAAAAAGTATATCATATTATCATAATACAGGTAATGAAGTTAAAGTATTGCCTCCACAATGTTAGATGACATAATTAACTCTTTGTAAATAATCCATCACGTTTAGAGTTAGAAGGCCTAAAAATTAATTCAAAAGGCACAACCCATGAATTCTTGAAACATATATTATACATAATGTACAAATAGATAATACAAATAATAGGGTATAATCATGATGAAGCTCATACTTTAAAGCAATATAAAGTATAAACTCCTATGACCTTACGGTGTGCAAGGAATACTTTCTTAGTTGATTCCAATACACAAATACTACTTCCTCCAATTCTATTGAAACCCCATGTAAAACTTCTTCTTCAATCTTTTTCATAAAATGTGGGTGTCTTTAATCTCATTCAGTGATTTTTTGTGCTCTCCAAATTACATTATTTAACCTAAAAAAAAAAAATACAATTGGAAATACAAAAGCGCAGAAAGGGCAGTTTAAAGAAAAATAGTTTTTTGTTGTTGTTGTTGTTGTTGTTTATTCTTCATGTTGTGCATAATCCCTACTTTGTGTAATGGGTTTTACATGTTATGATCAGGGTTTTTTTTTTTTTTTTTTTGGGTGCTAAATGTGAGTAGTTTTGCGTTTCTCCTTTGTGGTTAAGCTTTTTTTTGGTAGAAACTCAATAAATTTTTATTCAATGTGTATATTTGAAAAATTCAAGATTTAATTACATTTTATTCTTATAAGTTGTGTCTATAAAATTTCACAATGATATATCATATAAATATATCTCATCTATAACATATTCAAAATTGTTAATTTTAAAATTATGCATAAAAGATAAGTTTATAAAAAAAAATAGTAAATGATATATGATTAAAGCAAAATTTGATGCACAAGAATGAAAACATATATATATATATATATATTGGATGAAGGAATGAAAACATATAATTAATCTAAAGGTTGAGTTTTTAAAATATTAGTTAAATGAAAAGTTTTTGAGTTGTGCAACTTGATCCTTATATATACACAATCGATTGAGTTGACAAACAAATGATTGATCCAAAACATCACTTTTTTCACCTTGACACCAATCACAGCTTGCATGCACCTCAGCAAAAGTTGAGGAAAAAAAAAGGTGAAATGTTATGTAAAAGTGTAATAGACAAAAACAAAACAGAACAAATTCTCACGTTTTCCTTAATAGCAATGAGTGAAGTTTGTTCTATCGTATGTACGTTTCTGCATGTGCAATCTACAGATTATATACATACATACAGACACCATTTTCTTTTTGTTCTTTTCCTGCCTTTTGTTGATAAACCAAACACACACAGAGAGAGAGAGAGAGAGAGACCTTTGGTTAAGCTGGAGATTGTGGAAAGATCAGGGCCGAAAGTTTCAGACTCAGGGTCGAGATCACCAGCAGAGCGAAGCTTATCAGGCAACCTTAACACGAACTCTTTCTTCAATGACTTCACCGAGTACGACCTCCGACTCAGCCTCCCCCCTCCTCTACCGTTTTGACTCGCCACCAGAATCGGCGTTTTCAGATCCGTATACTCCATCTCTCTCTCTCTCTCTCTCTTTGTCTGTGTCTCTGCGTCTCTCTGTTCTTATTTTTGCTGTGTCTGTGTCTCTTTGTTCACGTGTCTTCTTACTTCTATCTCTCTCGCTCACATGTCTTACCATATATACACAAAACAGATCTAGAAAGTAAAGAGGCCTAACTATAATCAGATTTTGTACAATTATGATTAACTAATTAATTAATTTATATATATATATATATATAATAGGGATTTCCTAAGGTGTGACCTTAGAGTATATATTAGTAATTTATTTTAGAAATTTTTTTATGAAAAAACGAAAAAGTAATTCACTATTTTAACAATTTTTTCAATTTTTCATAAAAAATTTTCTCAAAATAGATAGTTAATGTATGCCCTAAGCTTTTCTCAAAAATTTAACTTTTCCCAAAAATTTTCTAATACATACTGTTTGTTAGTTACCAAAATTTAACTTTTCTATTGCCTTGGAAAGGAGAGGTTAAACATAAAATGATACTAAGGTTAGGTTGCCATTGGTTCAAAAACTCAACTTTTTTTATTATTTAACTTATTTTTGCTTCTATTTATAGGTCTATTATACTTTTTTGTACTATTTGTTAATCTCATTTATACTATTTCAACTACCTTTTAGTTTTATTTATAGTACTTTCAGAAAAAAATTTCAGTTTTAGGCTTTCAGCTAAATAAGCTATTTTCAGGTCTATAATACTCCCAGAGTAGTAGGTAAGTAGGTAACGATGGCAAGTACTTGTACTACCTGAGTGAACTGTACCTAATTATTATAAAAATTTATGTTTGTAAAAAATAAATTATTATGTACTTGTTATAGTATTAAAAGACTTTAGAACTGTACCTAAAATTCTATGGTACTTAGCATTCATATTGATGAAGTCATTTTTTTAGTTATTTGATACTACAAAAGTCATTTTATCAATTTTACATTTTCACTTTACAAAACATCTAACATTAGTGGTTCTATTTTTTTTACCTCTTCATTTAAATATTATTTCTTTGTTATTTTTTTTATTCTTTCTCTTTTCTTCCATCTCTCTCTTTCCCTGTCTCTCTCCCTTTCTTTGAAGAAAGAACAACCATGAACAAACCCACAAACTCAGCAAACCAATAGCCACCACTAGCCATTGCCAAGCCTATAACCACCATTGCCACCCATAACCCCCACAAATTGGAACTTCCGACCAAAACCAAACCACAAACCCACAGCCCCCACATCACAACCACCAATCCAACCCAGCCGCAGCCACCCACTGCCATAACCACAACCAAACCACTGGAACTTTAATTATTAAAAAAAAAAAAAAAAAAAAAAAAAAAAAAAAAAAAAAACAAACAAACAAACAACCACAAACCCACCTCAAAAACCACCACAAATAGCCACAAAACCAAGCAACCCACCACCTCTGCAACCCACCATTGCTACTGCAAACACCAAAATCTCACCCACTACCGCCAATTAATCTTCTATATCTCTATCTTTTGGATCAAAACTTAAAAATGGGGGGGGGGGGGGGGGGGTTTCTTTGGCGGTATAGAGCTTTGTGGTTTTTGCTAGATCAACCAAAGGAGAGGAAGAAGACATGGTGAGGTGAAGAAAGAGAAGAAAGAGAAAAAAGTGAGGAGAGGAAGAAGGACATAGTGAGGTGATGAAAGAGAAAAAAGTGAGAGAAAGAAAATTTAGTTTTTAATTAAAATATTGGGGGAGAATAAAATATTAATATATGGTTTACCTTTGAGTTATAGTGCACAGCTAAAAATGGTTGTGCACTGTAGTTGAGAAGCTAAATTTTTTAGCTATAGCTCTACCATTGCAACCCCATTTTTGTGATTGGTGGTGCTAATAATAGCAATATAGCTTTTTAGCACCACCAATGCTAATGCTCTTAGGACTTTAGAATTTTGGCCAAAATGGATAAATAACATTGTTTACCGAAATATATATCAATCTACTACTGTTTTAGAAATATTTAAAGATCTACCACTTTTTGGGTACTCGAGTTTGGGGAACTCGAGTTTTCCATAGTATTTGAGTTCCATGAACTATTGAAAAAACTTTTTACAAATTTTTGGGATGAAAAAAGAACTTTTTAAAGTTTAAGGACAAAAAATAACTTTTGTTAAAGTTTAAGGGTTAAAATAGTATTTTATCCATAAATAAAAATGAAGAAGTAATATATCCATAGTGCCCATTAGTTTACAAATTTCTTGATTATATTAATGAATTTTAAATGATGAGATGAATATTATAAAGTAATCTTAGTAGTTAAATTAAGGCGTTGATTGTAAAGATTTATATGCGTGGAGTATCGAGTACGTGCATGAATTATGTCTACCGTGTGTATATAAATTTTCATCCCATTTATGTATAGTAATAAATGAGAGCAATTGTATCGTATATTTTAATTACAAAATAAAAACGAGATGTACACCAATCATAAGTTCTTAATTTTCACTTGTTATTGGTTGATGTTACTGATCTTCATAAATCATAATCAATGTTCCTCTTCATTGTTTTCAAGAAAAGAAAAGAAATGAGACCAACCGCGGGAAAATTATTAGGTACTCCCGGAGTACCATAAATGCATGCTCCCTCCTCTCACATGAATGGTGGGTCCCACCATGAATTTAATTAGTAGGACCCACCATTTATGTGAGATGAGGGAGCACGCATTTATGGTATTCCGGGAGTACACAATAATTTCCCAACCGCAAGTACTACTTGGTTTAGTTCATAAATGCCATTAATGGTGAAATCTAAACAACATGCCTAAAAATAGGAGCATAACACAAACAAGTACAGCTCTAGATTAGTCAATACTCCAACTCAAATAACTGCAAATAGTAATTCTTCTTTTCCCCCTTTTATTTCAATCCCAAATGGAAGTTCAGGGAGTTTTCTTTATTTTCTGGACAAGTTTTAGGCTCCATATAGAACGTCCAAATAGTGAAGGATTTGAATTTGTAAAATTGCATAAAAAGTTACATTCTCTTCAACTATTTTAATTAAAATAAAACCATGACACCTAAAATATTAATTCATGTATAATTTTAATTACATGCTCTATTTCAAAATGGGTGACTTATTTAAATAACTTAAGGAGTCATGTAACTAAAATATACATGTATGAAAATTTGATTGCCATGTAATAGGTTAGAAGATATTTATGCAAATTTGTTTTGAGGAAACTTTTGTCCAATTTTTAGTAATTCATTAATTTTATGTATTCTCTATGACAAGTTGGTTGTAAGTTGAAGGAAAATTTTTTCAAATTCTATTAAGTTCTTCTTTTATGTATTCTCCATGACAAATTAGTAATAGCTAAGGTATAGGTAATTATCCAAGCACTTTTCTAGTTCCATGAATGAAACCGGACGCAATTCTTATAATGCTAATCTAAGAAAAATCTATTTTTCAAAAAAGAAAAAGAAAAAAAGAAGTAAATCTATGGACTGTGACAACCAAATTAATGCTGACTAATTAAATTTACTAGTACAAACCATTTCATGCTCCAGCTAGGATTCAATGCATTAAGGCATGACAACCTCAAAGCAAAATACAGTGTGTGATCATTAGCATGAACTAACCAACAAAATGCAATCACACGGAAATGTTCATACGAGCATCATAAGGAAAAAAAATGTTGTTAGTTTATTTTTAATAAATGGACATAATTTTCTACTGAATCAGTTTTAAGGAAATTCTTCCAATTTATTACGTGGCGACTCAAAAAAATATGCATGTGTTTAATAGTCATGTAATTTGTTCAAATAATTTAATAAATCAAATGATTTAATACGTAGTTAAAAGAAATTGGACTTAAATCCAATTTGATGGAAAGTTTTGTCCTAAATAATGATTTGTGTAGTATATTAAGCCTATATATATACCACAATTCTTGCATCCAAATATATATACACTTCTTATAAAAAGAATATATAAAAAAATTTATTTTAAACCCCAAGATTAAGAGATATGTCAAAGCCAAATAATATGTGGATATATAAAATTGCATTATTTAATAACTTATTCTTTTCTTGAGTAATCTTTTTTTTGGTGGTAATTTAATAGTTACAATTAGGAGATGGGTGATTAGAACTCTGAAAGTTTCATTTAAACCTTAGCCATAAGGATGAGTACATTGAAAAACCAGTGATGGATGTTGATGAATTGAACAAGGGATTGCTTGCTGTTAGTTTATCCCCTGAAGCAAGGAGGCATATCAGGTCTAGATGGGCCCACGCCTTAATAGTAAAGGTCTTTGGCCGCTCTGTGGGCTACCATTTCCTCCATAATAGGGTGATGAGCCTATGGAAATCAACGGGGAGGCTGGACTGTGTTGATCTTGGAAAGGACTTTTATCTTATGCGTTTTGGTCTAGTGGAAGATTATGATAATGTCCTTAAAGGTGGGCCCTGGTTTATCGGCGAACATTTCCTGACTATTCAAAGGTGGGAACCAAATTTTAAACCATCCACAACTGCCTGCAGTACTGTAGCTATGTGGATTAAGCTCCCCGAACTACCTTTCGAGTATTATGAGCTAGAAGTACTCAAGGAGATTGGTAATGCAATTGGGCCGATGTTACGGATTGACTCAAATATGGTGTCAGAGGCAAGAGGGCGCTATGCTAGGATTTGTGTGCAGGTTGATCTCAACAAACCTTTATCTCGACAGATTCTCTTGGAAGGTCTGATCTAAGAAATCCAGTATGAAGGATTCCAAACCTTGGGCTTCTCATGTGGCCGTGTGGGTCATCGTAGGGAAGGATGTCCATACACTGTTCAGGCTCAAGTGCAAGGTAAATCGGTGACAGCGGACACCAAGCCTATGGAAGGAGAGATTCCCAAAGAGGTAAATGTGATCCCGCAGGAGGCGGGAAGCCCGAATCTCAGGGCTAAGGACGAATTTAGGCCGTGGATGCTTGTTAACCGCAGGAAAGATCGGCCCAATTCCAATGGGCCTCGCAGCCCAAGCAGTCTCGCAGGACCAAATCCTACAGTGGATTCAAGTTCGGAACCTCGAGTACAACACCCGAAGGGCAAACTCCCCATGTCTGTCTCTAGTGGGACTCGAAAAGCAGTGGGAAGCCCGAAAAATAAGGAAAGACAAAACGTTTCACTCTCGGGGTCTAGGCATGGTGACTAACCTGCTACAAGTAAAACTTCTGAAACACTCTTACAGTCCCATCGGGCAAGTCCCTACCCCAGGTTTTCTTTTGCCTTTGGTAGCAGTGATGCTCCTCGAGCCACAGGCATAGCTGGAATTTCTTCTTCTAGGGGGAAGAACGGAAAAGCTAAGGGTAATTTTCCTTACTCGGTTAAGGAGAAAGAGGGTAAAAGCCACCATGGAGAGGGGGAAAGAGCACAGATGGGGCATTTATCGGTGAGGAAAAATTATGGTTCTGTCGCTGTCCATGCCAGTGCAAATAAAGGGCAGTCCAACGATGATTTGGGGGTGGTATGATCGGGAAGAAATGCAGGCGTGGAGTCGCATTTTTCCAGTGACACTGGAAAGCCTCAAGCAAGGATTCCTTCCCCTGACAGACCCGGCGTGGATGGAATGGGACAACCCTTATTGGATATTCCCATCAAAGAAGCCAACAAAGGCAGAATCAAAGATTTTTAGTTGGAGAGCTCTGTCACCGCAATCACTGGAGCAAAGCTTAAAAGAATTAGGCCTAGAGGAAAAAGTAGAGGTAAGGAATATTTGGATGCCCATGACAGGAGTGATGAGGTGCTGGGGAAACGAGGTCTCAATAACCGTGGTATGGATAGCCCCAAATCCTCTCAATTTCAACCTTCTGGTCAACTCAAGGGAACAGACGCTGGGGATAATAGAGCACGTGATGACAATTATGGAAGGAGCGGAGGCTCCCAGGAAACAACTGAGGGAGTTGGGATGGAATTTAGTGAGCAAGATGAAAGCTCACCCCCCATCTGAAACCGGTCCCTTTCTCTCACCTTTTTCCCCAATGAATATCATATTTTGGAACTACAGAGGGGCTCTCAACCCCCATTTTCACCTTGTTTTGACTGATCTAATTAATAAACATTCCCTCTCTATTGTCATTATCACGGAAACGAGAGTGGGAGGAGAAATGGCTAAGGATATTACAGATAGGCTCCCCTTTGATGGAGCAATTCACTCAGACACAATTGGATACTGCGGGGGCATTTGGCTGTTATGGAAATCTGACACCGTGGAGATTACTCAGCTGGCTAAAACAGAGCAGGAGATCCACGTTGTTGTAAAGGTACATAATTCAAACCTTTCTTGGCTTCTTTCTTATATTTATGCTAGCCCTCGTCTTAAGGAAAGGAAGCTGTTGTGGAATAATTTAGTTTCTATATCCAATCTCCATTGCTTACCCTGGCTCATGGTTGGGGATTTCAATGAACTTCTGTCCTGTCACGATAAATTAGGGGGTAACTCTTTGAATCCTAGGAGGGTGCAGCTCTTTAAGGATTGCTTAGACTCTTGTGGAATGTTGGACCTGGGGTTTAATGGCCCAAGATTTACGTGGGTTAACAAGCGTGAGGCAGGTTGATTCGTCCAAGAAAGGCTTGATAGGGGTTTCGCTAATAGTGATTGGAGAGAGATTTATCCTGAGGCCTCAATTAACCATTTAGCTCGAACCCATTCGGACCATTACCCTGTGCTGCTTAGTGTTGATTACCCCCTTACCTGTTGGTTCCCTAGACCTTTCCAATTCCAACCATTATGGATGTCACACCCTCTATTCCCAGGGTTGGTCTCAAAATCTTGGGGTAGGGATCTTGGGTTAAAAATAAATGTGGAGAAGCTCACTAGAGATATCATGGTTTGGAACAAAGACATTTTTGGTAATATCTTCAGAAGGAAAAATTGAGTGGAGGCTAGACTGAGAGGTATTCAAGTTAGCATTGCAAACCACCCCAGTGATTCCTTATTGAGCCTGGACTATCAGCTTAGTAAGGAATACCTTGATATTCTTCAGCAGGAAGAGGAATATTAGGCCATGAAATCTAGATATAACTAGCTTATTCAAAGGGATAGAAATACTAAATTCTTCCACACATCCACCTTAGTTAGAAGGAAAAGGAACAGAATTTCAAGCCTCAAAGGTAATCAAGGTAATTGGATTTGTGATGAACAAGAGGTTGCTGGTCTGGTTAGAAGTGGTTTTGAGAAGCTTTTCTCTACTTATGCTATAAGTGCACCTAAGAATGTATGGGAGATTTCCAACTGGCCAAAGTTCTTAGAAGTCGATGAGGCTAATACTATAGCTGCTGATATTACTATTCTGGAAGTGAAGGACGGATTAGGGAGTCTTAAGCCTCTCAAAGCCCCATGACCAGATGGTTTCCATGCAAGCTTCTTTCTGTCCTTTTGGAGTACTGTGGGGGACTCAGTTTTTGACAAAGTTAAAAATATCTTCTCTAGCTCTACTATGCCTTGCCACTTCAATGAAACTCTTATTACCCTTATTCCAAAATATCCTAGGGCTGACTGCTTGGCTGCTTTTAGGCCAATCAGTCTGTGTGATACGATCTACAAAATTGTGACTAAGATTATTGTTAATCGACTAAGACCCCTGCTCCCGAATCTCATCTCCCCCCTTTAAACAACTTTCATCCCAGGCAGGTTAGGAATGGACAATATGATTGTTACTCAAGAAATCATCCACACTAGGAGTAGGAAAAAAGGAAAAATGGGTTTTATGGCAATTAAAATAGACTTAGAGAAAGCCTATGACAGACTGGAGTGGCATTTTATACGAGACATGCTTAAGTTGTTTCACTTTCCCCAAGCACTCATTAAGCTTATTTTGAGCTGCATATCTAGCTCTTCCATCTCAATCCTCTTTAATGGAGGGAAACTCGAGCCTTTCCTCCCCTCTCGAGGAATCAGACAGAGGGACCCGCTTTCTCCGTATCTTTTCATTTTGTGTATGGAGATGCTGGGCTTCTTAATCTTGGGAAAGTGCAAGGAAAAGCTATGGGACCTGATGCGTGCTTCCAGGAATGGGCCGGCTTTCTCCCACCTCTTCTTTGAAGACGATCTAGTCTTGTTTGCCAAAGCTGATCGAAAAAATTACTGCAATATTAAAGAGACTTTGGATACCTTTTATGAGCTATCTGGGCAGAAAATTAGTTTGGCTAAATGCAAGGTCTATTTCTCCCCAAATGTCAGCCAGGAGTCTAGAGCAAAGATGTGTGAGATGCTGGGTTTTAATTCTACCTTTAACCTAGGCAAGTACCTGGGGTTCCCTCTCAGACACCCAGGATCATCTTCCCAAGACTATAACTATGTCAATGAGAGAGTCCAAAACAAACTTCAAGGTTGGAAAGCATGAATGTTGTCAATGGCTGGACACATCACTCTGTCTCAGTCAGTTATTTCTGCAGTTCCTTTCTATGTGATGCAGGGTTGCTTGCTCCTTTCAAGGGTTCTAAACAATCTTGACAAAGTTAATAGAAATTTCATATAGGGATCGTCTGAGGATAAGAAGAAGATGCATATGGTCAGCTGGGAAAAAATTACCAAGCCAAAAGCTCGGGGGGGTCTAGGCATCCAAAGGGTGAAAGGGAGAAACCTAACTTTGGTAGCAAAGCTTTGTTGGAGAATGGAGAATGCAAGTAACGAGGGGTGGGCTGAAGTGCTTAAGAAGAAGTATAGGACCAAACCTTCATCTGGGAAAGGTGCTCGCTTTACTATCTGGGCAGCCGTTGAAAAGGGTAAGAAGATCTGCGAGAAGAGGTCCAAATGGATCCTTGGAAATGATAGTCTTCTCAGTTTTTAGGATGATCGATGGCTAAACTTGGACCTAGTGCGTTCCTTGCTTGAAGGGCCTTTGAACAGAGGGGAAGAGGATTTACTAGTTAGAGATGTGATGACAAATGGCTGCTGGTCCTTTGAAAACTTGTCCTTTGATCTTCTTGAGAATATGGTGAGTGCCATCAAGGCCATTCTCATTCGCAGATTCTCGAGGAATGTGGACCAGCAATGTTGGATATCAAGTGCAAATGGTAGTTTTGAGTCGAGGAATGCCTATCTCTTAGCTATCGAGGAAGACTTGAGTACCCCGGATTTCAACGGAAAATGGATTTGGAAAGCCCACACACTGCCAAAAATTCAAACCTTTTTGTGGAAGTTCCATCACCAGAGCTTACCAATTAATGTTATACTGGAGGCTAGAGGAATTGATGGTTTGGGGGGTTGTGGTAGTTGTTCTGAAGCTAAGGAGTCCATTTTACATGTTTTGAGGGACTGCCCGATTGCCCAAGCCTTCTGGAGGCAGTCCAATTGCCCCCCTTCCCTTATTCTAACCTTCTCTAGTGATCTAATTATTTGGTTACAAGTTAATGCTAAAAGTAATCTTCTAGCTAGGAACAAAGACTATAAATGGAGCAGTTTCTTCCTTTTTGGCATTTGGAATCTGTGGTTGCAAAGAAATAGAAAGGTTTTTAAACAGAAGAACCCGAACCCCGAGTTGTGTACTACTGTGGAAATGCAGACTAGAGAATTCATGTACTGTGTTGCTGAACCAAGGAAGGATATTACCAAGACCCCCAGGTTGGTGAGATGGACAAAACCCACTGAGGGTTGGCTAAAGCTAAATACAGACGGCTTTGTCATTAGCTTCTCTGGGCTGGTTGGAGGTGGGGGGCTCTTAAGAGATAGTAGCGGACATAGGGTTAAGGGCTTTGCTAAGGCCAGTCTAACTTCCTCAAGCATTGTAGCTGAATTGTGGGCTCTAAGAGAAGGTTTAACGATGTGTGTGGATTTAAAACCCGTGCGGTGGAGGTTGAACTTGATGCATCCGCAGTAGTATCTTTGCTTGTTAGCAATACCACTTCTGGTGATCTTTCTGTTCTTGTGGATGATTGCAAGGATTTACTGCTGCGACTGCCTCAGGCCACGGTATCCCACTGCCTCAGGGAAGCTAACTTTTGCGTCAACGCCTTAGCCAAATTGGGATCCTCACGGACTGAAAATCACAGTGGGGGATGCTGATCATAGTGGGGGAAGATATGGACCAGGGTTTATTACATTACTGTCAAGTATCTTAGACATTAGTCGATACCCTTTAACATAATTGACTGAGACCTATATAATCGTTGCAAAGACAATAGGACACTTTTCTTGCTTTTTTGCTCCACTAGACATGAAGTAAATAAAAAAGTGCTAACAAGAATTTTTTTTTATAGAGTTTCAACTTATGACGTTTATTTTTGTGATTTTTTCTCTTTATCAAACTAAGACATTAATCGGTTTTTGGTATCGCCACTGCCTGGAACTGGTAAGTTATAGTAATTTGGATTTTTCATGGATATTTTTCCTACATATTTTGGACTTATTTAATTGTAGAATTTGACCACTTTGTTAATGAATCCTCTCCTTTTTAAATAAGATCCTCCCCACTTTATAGGGGAAAATTCTCTCCGTATGAAATATATTTCTTTCATGCTTCATATTAGGTATTATTAATCTAAAAGTGTTAGGATTTTGGTTGGTATATTCCATGACAACGCAATCAAGATTGAGGCTATAACACATGTCAAAATTTCCTGATTAAAAGATCTGAGATGCAGCCCGATGAAGACTTTTATTCAAGTGTAAGCGAAACCGCTACCCATATTGTTAAGAGTAGACGTGGGTGTAGGGTTGGAGTAAGCTGAACCACATTAATTTTTGTGTGTTGTAATACTTAATATTTTATTGTTTTATACATATTTTACAACAATTGTTAGCAAAGCTTCCACTATCGCACAATATTAAATAATTTGTTGCAAAATATATCTGGGATTTAAACAATACCCTTCTAAAGATTTATAGAAAATTTCTGCTATGTTGCATTGGGATAGAAAGCATGAGAGTTAAACACTCCACTATAATATTAGGATTGAAACCTACCCCCCCCCCCTTTTTTTATTAAGTATCAATAAGTACCCTTTCTTTGCCCCCCCCCCCCCCCCCTCTTTTTAATTTTTAATTTTTTTGAGAATCAAAATGTAGCCTTTCTTTTACCTAATAGGCAATACTTGATGGGAATATGTATGAAATTTCCAGATCTGTGAGATGTAAAAAATAGAGAAAAATATGCATCAAAGAAAAATAATCACACACAAAACAGTATTTACGTGGTTCAACAATTTGCCTACATCTACAGAGTTGTAGGGATTTTACTATTCTCAAGGAAAAATACAGAGTGCGGTAGTATAATTTTTCTCTCTAAAAACAACATCAAACCCTAATATCCAAAACAACAATTTTTATATCCTACGCACAAGATTCACAATGAGCGCTACGGCTTAGGCCTATCGGCCCAAGCCTTCACTCCATGGACTAAGTCTCAGAAAATCTTCCACTAAAAACTGTAACAATATTATTTCGAATCAGGTCATAATCTGGATCAAATACAACTAAACTCCACAAAGCCCAACAAATCTCCCACTTGGAGACTAGTTCAATCACCAACATCGACCGCAATCCTCCAAAAACAATCACTCATCACTGAAACTCATCCTCTTGTCCTCAAGCTAGAAGACCAACTGAAGCTGCGCACAGCTTCAACTTCTCAATAGTGACACCCTTAGTCACTATGTTTGCTGGGTTCTTAAATCCACAAATCTTCTCAAGTATTACCAGTTTATCTTTAACAAGGTAACAGATAAAATGGTATCTCATTTGTATATGCTTCAACTTTGAATGAAAATTCGAATTTTTAGCAAGAAAAATTGCACTCTGACTATCACTGTGTAGAATGACCAACTCCTGCTTCTTACCTAATTCATCCAAGAAGCTATTTAACCAAATCATCTCCTTTCCAGCTTCAGTCCCTGCAACATACTCAGCTTTTGTAGTAGATAAAGCAACAATCTTTTATAGATTTGAGCCCAAGATATTGTTGTACCACCCAAAGTAAATACAAACCTAGTAGTACTCTTTCTATTATCAATATCACCTGCTAAATCAGCATCTACATAACCCTGTAGTTTCAAACTTGCACCTATGAAGTAAAGACATATATCTGTTGAGCCTCTCAGATACCTTAGAATCCACTTGACTACCTCTTAATGCTGCTTTCCTAGCCTACTCATGTATCTACTCACAACTCCCACTGCATGTGCAATGTCAGCTATTGGCAACATACATCAAGCTGCCAATAGCTGAGGCATAGTGCACCTTGCTTGTATGATCCCTTTCTTCTTTTATCTTCAATAACTGTTCTTTACTTAGTCTGAAATGACTACTTAAGGGTGTGTCCATTGGTTTAGCTTCATTCATGTTGAACCTGCTGAGAATCTTCTTCACATATTCTGCCTATGAAAGCTTCAATGTGCCATTAGCCTTGTCTCTAATGATTCTCATACCAATGATTTGTTTTGCAGCTCTCAAATCCTTCATTGCAAACTATTTTGACAATTGCTTCTTTGAATTATTAATTTCCTTAGTGCTAGACCCTGCAATTATCATATCATCCACATACAATAGTAAAATGATATAAGAATTGTCAAAGAACTTAACATACCAATAGTGATCAGCTTCATATCTCTTGAATCCAGTTTTATTCATAAAACTATCAAATTTCTTGTACCACTGTCTTAACTTGCTTTAAGCCATACAAGCTCTTTCTCAGTTTGCAGACCAGACTCTCTTGTCCCTGAACAATAAACTCTTCTAGCTGACTCATGTAAATGTCTTCCTCCAAGTCACCATGAAGGAATGTTGTCTTCACATCTAACTGCTCAAGACGTAGGTTCTTTGTAGCCACCATTCCCAGTACCAGTCTAATTGTTGACATCTTCACAACTGAAGAAAATATTTTTGAGTAGTCGATGCCCTTCTTCTGCTAGAACCCTTTGATAACTAATCTGGCCTTATAATGTTTGCTACCATTATGCTCATTCTTTATTTTGTATACCCACTTCAATCAATTCCCATGTTTGATTCCCCAACAAAGAGTCCATCTCATCCTTCATGGCTAACTTCCACTTGCTTAAATTTTCATCTTGCAAGGCTTCATCATAACGCTCTAGCTTACCACCATCAATTAATAGGAGATAATTTAGAGTGGGTGAACAAAGCTTTGGAGGTCTAATGATCCTAGAAGATCTACGGACTTCAGCTACAGGTGTACACTAATCTACCTATGAATTTACATTCTCCTTTTCTTCTTTACCCCCTCTATGGACAGTATTTTCAATCAATTCATCAAAGTTGACAAACTTAGATTTCTTTTGATCTATCTCTATAACATCTGGCACTATAGTTGATTTGTCCTTGTACATAACCTGTTCATTAAATATCACATTTCTGCTTCTGATGATTTTTCAGTTTTGTTCATCCCAAAAACGATAGCCAAATTTCTCATCACCATAGTCAATAAAAAAACATATTTTAGACTTTGCATCAAGTTTACTACAAGCATCAAAATCAATATGAACATAAAAAACACAATAAAAAACTTTTAAATGGGAAAACTTTACCTCTTTACTGCTCCAAACCTCTTCAGGAATTCTGAACTCCATGGAAACTGATGGTCCTCAATTTATTAAGTAAGCTGCAATACTGACAGCATCAGCCTAGAAAGTTTTTGGTAATCCAACATGCAACCTCATACTCCTGGCACACTAATTGAGAGTTCTATTCATGTGTTCAGCTACAACATTCTGCTATGGAGTCCTAGGAATGGTCTTCTCCATCATAATTCCATGTATAGCACAATACTCATTGAACCCTCCATCTATGTACTCTCCTCCATTGTTTGAACTCAGACATTTTACTTTCAAATCTGTTTCTGTCTCAACCATGGCCTTCCACTTCTTAAAAATCTCAAATACATCAAATTTTTTTTTTTTTTTCAGACAATAAATCCATACTTTTTTGATTGAGTCATCAATGAAAGTAATGTAGTGCCTTGAACCTCCAAGGGATGCAACTGGAGAAGGCCCCCACAAATTAGTGTATAATAACTCTAATTTTCTATCCTTCAGTATCCTGCCAGTTTTCAAGAAACTCACCATTTTGTGCTTTCCTAATATATAGCTTTCACACATGTCAAGATTAATAGATTTCAGTTCTGGTAGTTTCCCTTTTGATAGTAGCATCTTCATCCCTTTCTCACTCATGTGACCAAGTCTGCAGTGCCATAGACTTGCATTAGTACTTGCTTCAGCAACTGTAATTATGTCTCTTGGACTTGAGGTCATATACAGAGTACCAGTTTTCTTTCCATGAGCCAATACCATGGCTCCCTTTGTAACCTTCCAAGTACCGTCAACAAATAGTATTGCTTGCCCTTCATCATCAAGTTGTCCTACAGAAATCAGATTCCTCCTCAGATCAAGAATATGTCGAACCTTATGCAGTAACCGGACAGACCAATTAGGCAATATAATCCAGACAACTCCTATGCCCACAACATCCAAGGCTTCTCCATCAACTAAATACACCTTACCAAAATCACCTTCAACATAGTTCTGTATGATTTCTTAGTATGGAGTGGTATGAAACGAAGCTCCTGAGTCCAAAACCCAATCATCAAGTGGACTATCTACAGCAATAAGTTGTGCATCTTGTACCTCATCTATTTCTAGCATTAGCAGAATCATCATCATTCTTCTTCTTAGGACTTTTGCAATGCCTCTTAAAGTGGCCAGCTTTGCCACAGTTCCAACATTGTACCTATTGGCCAAATCTAGATTTACTTCTATTCTGATTGAAATTTCTGGATTTTGATTTGCCCCGATTTGAATTTTTATCATTACCTCTACCTCTTGTCTTAAGATTTAGAGCAGAACCAGACCCTAAGGTTTCACCTGCATCTCTTCTGCGAATCTCCTTAGCCAGAACTAAATCTCGTATGTCATTGTACTTTAGCTTTTCTTTTCCAGTAGGATTGCGTACTGCTATTCTCATAGCCTCCCAACTATTTGGCAACGAAGCCAAAACAATCAGTGCACTGATTTCATCATCAAAATCAATTTTTACAGAAGATAGTTGATTTGTGATGGTGTTAAATTCATTTAGATGTTGTGCTATTGATACATACTTTATCAAATGCACCTTGTTGTTTGCAGATGGCTTTTCATACATACCAGACAAAGTCTTCATCAAATCTGTTGTGGTCTTCTCCTTGATGACATTGTGTGCAACAGACCTTGACAGAGTTAATCTGATAACTCCCAGTACCTGTCTATCAAGAAAAGTCCATTCATCATCTTTCATAGTTGCAGGTTTCTCCCCTAAAAGCGACAGGTGCAACTTCTTCCCATAGAGGTAGTCCTCGTTTTGTATCCTCCAGAATCCAAAGTCTGTGCCATCGAATTTTTCTATTCTAGACACCTTTCCTGTTTCCTTTGCCATTGCTCCCACTCAAACCTAACCTTAGGCTTTAATACTAATTGATGGGAATATGTACGAAATTCCCAGATCTATGAGATGCAAAAATAGAGAAAAATATATGTCAAAGAAAAATAATCACACACAAGACAGTATTTATATGGTTTGGCAATTTGCCTATGTCCACGGAGTTACAGGGATTTCACTATTCTTAGGGAAAAATACAGAGTGCAATAGTACATTTTTTCTCTCTAAAAACAACATCAAACCCTAATCTCCAAAACAATGGATTTTATATCCTTCACATGGGATTCATAATGAGCGTTACGGCTTGGGCCTATTGGCCTAAACTTCCTGTCCATGGACTAAGCCTTAGAAAATTTCCCATTAAAAACTATAACAATATTATTTCAAACCGGGTCATAAACCGAATCAAACACAACTAGGCTCCACAAAACCCAACAATACTTATAGGTAATGTGTTGATGAATTGTCATTTATTTGTGAATTAATTATTAGGTCAAATTCAGCCGATACACATTTTATAATAAAAAAAATGCTCTTGGTATTGGCAGGTAGAAACATAACTCATATTGCCATCATTGTCACGACTGTTATCATTCTTATACTTGTCATTGGTCTTTGCATCCTTTTAAAAGTGAGGAAGAGGAAGTCAAAGGAATATTTTCAAGGTAAGTTCTTAGTAGTGCTTGTTATTTAAAATCTATTCTCGTATATTTTAAGGGTCTTGTTAATAGATGCCTTTAGGACATTTGATAATAGACCATTTTAGAAAAAAATTTATGCAACTTTCTTTAAATATATAAATATATATATATATATATATATAAAATGTGTCAAAAAAATCAGTTTTTTTTTTCCCATAAAAATTTTTAAAAAATATTTCTTAAACTAATCTTCTTAAGGTATCTATTAACTTTTAGTATATTATAATAACAACTTTAACAATGTGAGTCATGTCTTTCTTATAAGTACATGGCAAAATCGTGGTAACAACATTTAGCTTTTTGAAAAAAGAAATAGTTGTAAATGATCCTGTTCCCCCTAAATTTGAGAATGTGACAACCTCAATCTTCTAAAAAGATAGATTCCTTTTGAAAGCTTAAATAGTGTAAAACACTATAGCTAATTTAGACCCCCAAAAAAAATTACAGCTAAATTGCTTTTACTCTATCTTATCTAAGTGCGAAATAAGAGTAAATGATAGGCAATGAAACCGAAACAACTCTCTAAGACATAAGCATATACAATGAACAATAAATGTAAAGCTTAAAGAATAAGGGAAGAGAGATGCAAACAAAAGATAACACTGAGACATGTTATAGAAGAAGAAACCGAAGAACTCGGCGAAAAACCTCTCCGTGACCCTCTAAGTCGAAATGATCCACTAGTGAATAAGTTGGAGTACAAGGATACCAAAAAAACCCTCCAAGCCTAATCTACCTAAAGAACTTGAGCCTTCCAAGCTCCAACTACCAACAAAATTCTCAAAATCCTGTCTTCACAACTCTCTAGATCTCGCAATATCACTCGATTGCATTCACCAAGCCTCATCGGCTTATTTTGGCAAACCTCCAATGCTTCCCAAGCTCCAAATCACTCTCTACAATCTGAATAGGTGTGAGTTGTATTTGGGTACAAATTTCCTCTCAAGGTATAACAATGGGAGAGGGAAAAGAGAAGAGACTGCAAAGATTTCTCTATTGAGGATGAGTAGCTCTCTCTAACAAGGTGGGTTTGTTGTAGAAACCTCTCTAGGGTTGTCTTCTGAATAGCCTCTTTTCCAATCTTGTGGGTAATGAGGGTATGTATAATATGAGTGAAGGATATAAGGGTCACACTTCAAATCTCAGTTGTCAGTGCATTTTGCAGGTCGTCTTGTGAGTTGGCCAAGTCACGAGATGAGTCGTGAAACACACTGACTCTTCAGCTTTTGGCATGTGCTCCTTATGTGACCTTCACAGGTTGCACCACTCGCGAGCCAAGTTGCGAGATCAACTTTTTGAGCAATCTTCACCAACTTAGTACTAAACCCATTATAATAGAATCTCACAAAATACAAGGAAATAAATTAATGCAATTACAACACTTTTTGTCATAAAGTAAAGCCAACATAAATGTTATGTGAAAACCATAACTTAACATCTTGCCAGTTTGACTATAAAAAGTTTGTTTCAATATGATACCTTCTTTTAAAATTTCATTTGTTTTGGCGAAAAATTTCTATGTTTTCCAGTTTTTGTGCAACAGATGGTAACATATTCCATTTTCCATTTTCCATTGTCAACAAAACTAGAAAACAAAGAAAAAATTAGTGGCTTCATCCCTCCCCCTTTCAACTCCACTATGCTGCAACTAGCATTTCTCGACTCTCACACAAAGTCAATGGGTATCACTGCCCACCTACTTGCCACCATCAACCCAACCACATCTTTCAACTACTCGTTGGCCACCAACCATTAGTCATTACAACCACCAATTGTCAACCACCAGTTACCATTTAGCCCATCCTCTATCCAACCAAAGCCAATTGCCAACCACCAATCTTCAGCCATAGTAGCAACCAATCACTTGCCACCATCAGTTGCTACCAATAACTCACTGTCTCCATCTCTGTCATCACCACCATCCACCACTGCGACCACCATCACTTTCCTTCCCCTAACTATCATCTTTAATAGGAATTTTCAGTGCAACCAAATGTTAGAAAATTATTTTTTCAAGTTACAACCAAACAATGAAAATAAATCATTTCCCTCAATGAATATTTTTGTAGAAAGTATTTTATTCTGATGAAGCCTAAATTTGACACATGGTTTGCTGAGAAAAAAAAACCAAGCTATATTTGGAAAAGTAAGCTAGAATCCAAAAATGTTGTGTCAAAGCTGTAGCTATTTACACAATTTTTTCTTTGATTTTGTTATACATTATTGAAAAGACTTACGGCAATACTAGCCCACAAATATAATTGGAACTGAGTCTCTTTTTTTCTTTTTCTTTTTTTAGAGAGAGAGAGAGTTGAGGTTTAAGCTATGGACATGGACACCACGAAGGATAATATTATCATTGTACTATCACTTGAACCCCAATTAGAAGCGCCATAATTTATTGTAGGCTTTCACATTAAGTAAATAAGGCTTTTAGAATAAATAATATTGAGAAATTTATTACATTTGATTTGAATTGAATCATGTCTAATAATTTCAAATCTCTTTGTAAAGCTTTGATTAGTTCTCCTCTGCAAGTAAATACTAATCCATTACATGCTCCTCTATGTTAGTGTTTTACTCTAATTTAAAGAATGAACTTGCCTCTATTAAATATGTATATAACTTGTTCTTCTTGTGAAGTTCTAGATTTGAAGTCCTTGCAATTCGATTTTGGCACTATTATAATTGCGACAAATAACTTTTCTGAAGCAAATAAGCTCGAGAAAGGTGGATTTGGGGTAGTTTACAAGGTATGAGAATGTTATTATATGAACTGAACTATTAATCATATGTCGTAATGTGTTGAACCAATAACGTGTGAAACAAATATTTCTAATTCCTTGAAGTTGAGTTAGAGATTATTTTATCCATAAATTATGTTCTTACATATATACAGGGTAAGCTTTCAAATGGACAAGAGATAGCTGTGAAAATATTATCAATGAACTCCAGAAAAGGGAGATTTAGAATTCAAGAATGAGGTCGTCTTAGTAGCCAAGCTCCAACATCGAAATCTAATTAGGCTCCCGGGATTCTACTTAGAAGGAAATGAAAAACTTCTTTTCTATGAATTTGTGCCTAACATAAGCCTTGATCACTTCATAATTGGTATCTCTTCTTTTCAATATTAGTTTATAAGCTGATCAAAACAATTTAAGTTGGTAAAAAATATTTTAATTCCTTTTTGTTGAAAAAGTCAATTTAAAATATTTGATTACTAGTTTAGTTTCATGAATAATAGATCCTACAAAGCGTGCGCAATTAGGTTGGGAAAGGCGTTATCAAATAATAATAGGTATTGCTAGTGGAATTCTTTATCTTCATGAGGATTCCCGACTTCGGATAATTTATCGTGACCTTAAAGCTAGCAATGTTTTATTAGATGCATAAATGAATCCTAAAATTTCAAATTTTGGTACGACAAAATTGTTTGTACCTGATTAAACTAAAGCAGTACAAATAGAATTGTGAGAACATAGTAAGCATCAAAACTTGCTAATTGCTAGAGCTAACTAATGCAATCCTGAATGTGTTAGGCCAAACTCACATGAATGGGTGGAGTCGTGTTATTGCCTCTCAAAATGGAGGTTCGACTAATTATATTTTTCCCCTTAGATTAAGGGTTTTACAATGGAGTCGCCACTTATTTAATTATTGGAAAAACAAGAAAACCATAATTGAAATATTCCTCATTTTATTAATTTGAAATTGAATTTACATTGATCATAGGAAATTACATGGCTTTGGTCCTAGATACAATCTAAGATAAAGTACATGGCTTTATTTCCTAGTTACAATCTAGAAATTGAAAATTACAAGGATAAGCATTGGTCTATCAACCCTTGATCTAAGTTCGGAGGCTATGTTACAAGGTGGGAAGGTGTTAGGCACCCACTTTGCCCGGTAAAACCGGTCTTCTAGACTATGGTAGCCAACATTCATATCATATCATCCAATATGTCAATCAATTTACATGTTGAATTTAATGTGTGTGTATGTGATAAACCCTAATTCAATTTATTAAGCATTGCATTTGGATTGAAAAATAAATTCTAGTGAATATGTGTGTATGGTGATATCCTAGATTCAAAGATTTGAAAGAATTATGAAACAAACATATTTTTCATATCTCTGATGTAGATTTAAGATCAAAACTAGTGTTTATGCATGAACATGTGATGAACAACCAAGAACATGTGAAGAACAACTAAGAACATTCAAACATATTCAAAGGAATTTAAATGATTATTATCATGCTTAAATCTTAAACTCTCATCATGGCAACACCAAACAAGTTAGGGAAAGGGATTATACCTTCATGCAAGATCCATATGGTGAAGAAGGAGACTCT
Organism: Quercus rubra; assembly: GCA_035136125.1. Lineage (NCBI taxonomy): Eukaryota > Viridiplantae > Streptophyta > Magnoliopsida > Fagales > Fagaceae > Quercus > Quercus rubra. The sequence continues at coordinate 67,105,185 of CM068733.1, forward strand.
TGGTAGAGGTCCTAAGGGTGGAGGAAAAGAAGAGTTAGGAGGGGAAGAGTGAGTCTCACTCAATACCTTGAGTCTCAGGAAGACCAAGATATGACAAGACTACTCAACTTTCTAGAACTCATGAGAGGAGAAAAGAGGGGGTTTTTTGTATGTGTTTTGGAATGAAGGAGAGGGGGGGTTTATATAGTAGTGGTGGAGAAAATATGAATGGAAGGCCATTTAATGAGAGTTGACAAAGAATCATGAACCTAGTCCTCATTTTAGCATTGGGGGAAATCTGGTGCATTAAATGGAAAGATTGGTGGGAGTGAGGAGCAAGCTAAATTCGGTTTTCCCGCAACTGCTGTGACAGCTTGTAGAGCTAACTTCAAAAAATCATATCTAACTCAATTCTGATCGGAATTGTCTCATTCTTGTGCTCAAATTGAAGCCCCGGATGTCCAGTTTCTGGGAAAATTAACCTCATTCACAAATTCAAAATATTTTGAGAGATATGGATGAAATGGTGAGCAGAGGCCATTTGTTTGAAAATGGTTTCAGCACAATTAACATTAATAGGTCCCAAATTAGCTCTCAATTAACATTAAATGGCTTCAATCACTCCTATTTCAGACTTAATTGGTTCTAAATTTACTCTAATTAAAAGATAATTGCACAAATTACTCATTGAATAATTAATGTTTAACTATCTAATTAATTAGGTGTATGCAACATCACCATAAAATGTAGTCCTAACCAATCAAATTATGACACATCATTGATCTCAAATTGATTACATTTATAACCAATTGAAATCAATTGTTCATAATCACATATAGTCGGACTCAATTTGTGATAGTGCATCTCAGCCATAAAAACTTGATTTGATGATAACTTTCAATCTGGTGGTCTGATTAGGGCTTATGACCAGTCGATTTGATCATTACGACATCAAGATCATTTTGGTGAAATGAGATTAAGGATCTAATGGCCAGAATCAAGATGCATATTCCCAAGGCAAAATTACCCTTTTACCCTCCATATGAGGTTAAATGCAGGTTGCAAAATGGGGTGTCAACAATTCCTCAAGCATTAAATCACACAATGCGTATATGGTCGTGAAGATAATTTATTATAAAATAAATTTATTCCGTACCCGTGCATCACACGCGAACATCGGCTAGTATATTATAATAGGTAAAACAGAGAGAAAATCCAATTAAATTCAAAATTGGAGTCTAATTTTGCGTCACATATCTCATCTAATTTTTAATTTTTTGTGTCAAGTGAATTATTAGGTGAAAAATTAAAGAGTCTAAATTCAATTAGATTTTAAATTGAATTTTAATTGAAATTCAATTTTGCCAAGTGATGCATCCCTTGCAATATTCTTTCATTTTTTATTTTTTATTAATTTTTTGAAATTTATTTTCAATACCCATGCCCACTTTCCATATTCGGCTTCCGGCTATAGTTCCCTAGGCACTTTGAAATTTGAACCAAGAGAACAATGAATCTACATAAAAATAGATAAAAACAATGAATCAAAGTAATGGTTCTCTCGAAAACAACCCCAAATCCTATTATATTCTTCCGATTCTTTTCTTTATTAATTAGGGTCCTGTTAACAAGTGCCGTACGGCATTAGTTAAGAATCCATTTTAGGAAAATTTTGATATCACTTTAATGGGAAATGAAAAAGCTGTCAAAACATTAGTTGCTTTTTTTTCTTTTTCCATAAAAACTTTATTTAATTAGATTCTTAACCAATGCCGTACGGCACTCGTTAACATTTTCCTATTAATTATTACTCAAGCGCTTTATAAAACGTTCTATCTTATTCTCACAACTGGTTTGGTCCCTTTGATTTCACCGATTTTGTATTCTCTGAGGTTTAGTTTCTATCTTATTCTATCTTATTTTATGTCTTATTTCATGATTTTCATATAAGCTTACTTTGGAAAGTTGTAAAAAAAAAAAAAAACCAGAATGTGTAAGTGTAATACTCTCTCCCAAAATCAGCAATATCTATAATTGTTTCTCATTTTGCAGCCCATAGAAAGAAGGATCAGGAACAACTTTGTTCTCTACCAAGGTTGCCAAAACACTATCAATCAAATCACCACTAGCCTTTACTGATTGAAAAATACAACTTTCATTTTTCCTTTTCTGCCCCAAAATTCCCACTAGCCATCACATAGAAGAATAACAATGACATTATAGAAGCTTGACAATCCAAAAGCTTTAAGGGACATGTAGAAAACAAGTATGTCACTCTGATGGTTAATATCACTAAAGATCTTAATGTACACATAATATATAATTTATTCATGTAAGAACTTGAAATACTAACTAAATAAATCCTATCAAAAGAACAAACACAGTAGCGCAAGACCGGGGATAAAATACAAAGAAAAACCCCAAAAAGTTTCATCCAAAAAAAAAACCATGATTTGAAACCCAAACAAAATTAGTTGGAACAAGAAAACAAGATTCTCATAATAGACGAATCAGATTTGTTTAAGGTTGAACTTAATCACTTTGGAATCCAATCAAAATGCACCAAGGTACCAAAATACAATAAACCCATACCAAAGCAAGTGATTAACGTCCAAAAAACCAAACCCATCAAAATTTTGAAACCTAAATACTGGGGAGATAACTAATCAAACAATAAAGGGTTAATCGGAACAAACCGCAGTATTTGGGCGCGTGGGCCCTAGCTCAGAACGATGCCGCAGCGGCTTCAGCGGCGGGGAGGAGCTCCGTTGGTTAGAGGAGAGGAGGCGTTGGTGCTGGTGCTGTTTTCTCCAGGTAAAGTATTTTGAACACGTTCTGTTTGGTGATTTTGGTTTTATTTAAGCTACAATCTTGTGTGATAGAGTATACTGAGGCCTCATTGAATATCTGACGTGGCAGCTCCTCACTGGTGGCGTAAAACCTCACTTTTCTGCCAGCTCCGGACAGAACGTTTTCTCTTTTCAAAAACAAAAATGTTGGTGCTTTTTATTAAATGCACAAAAATTATTTGACAAAAGACCTTAGGTTTTCTTCTTTTTCTATAATCTAACTTCGTAAAATGTCTGTTTTGCGGGTCTAATACATGGATATGTGTACTTCTTCCTGCAGTATATGGCATATACATAATTTGGTAACTGGTAAGGGCCAATAATTTAGCATGTGGTTTTGTCCCTTCAAAAAAAAAAAAAAAAAATTCTGTCCCTTCTTCAATTTTGTATCTATTTATTTTAGATTTTATTTTTGTTTTTGTACAATGTACTTTTTATTATAGATTTTTCCTCCAGTATTAAGGTTTATGTGAAAGTATGAGTGTAGGAGCTTGTGCAAGAAAGACTCACCTCAATAAAGCATTCCCCCTATATATATATATATATATATATTACCATTTTTTCCTTTGGATAAGTTATCTATGTACTATTTCTCAATATATAAGAGAATCTATCGTTGTGGCCATTTATCACATTACTATTTCTCCATATGTAAATTTGTGTTTCCAGATTGTTAGAAATACTGAATGAATTATTTTATATTTCATTATGAAAGAATATACATCGATGCCTTTATATAAGAGACATATGTGTGCGGTACAAGTAAGCATATGTAGTACAATAATGTGTATTATACAAGTAATCTAGTTGAGCCTAAAAATAACACTACACATTAACAGCCCCCTTCAAACTCAAGGTGGATGTGAGACCAACTTGAGGTTGTCAATCAAAATACGAATACATCCTTTAGGATGTAACTTTGTGAAGATATCTACAAGTTAATCTTTAAAAGAGATTGAGATCAGCTTGAGAGCACCATGACAAGATGATAACGGATAAAATGACAATCAATCTCGATGTGTTTAGTCCGTTCATGGAAGACATCATTGTGAGTAATATGAATAGCACTCTGGTTGTCACAATAAAGAGGAGTAGCAGAGGATGTAGACACACCTAAGTCTTTGATAAGCCATCGTAGCCAAAGAAGCTCAGATGTGGTATCAGCAAGGGCACGATATTCTGCTTCAGTACTGGAGCGGGCCACATGAGTCTGTTTCTTACTTTGCTAAGAAATTAGAGAAGAACTAAGAAGAGAGCAATAACCAATGGTGGACCTGCGATCAGTGGGATCTCCTGCCCAATCAGTATTAGGAAATGCACAGAGAACAAAAGGAGATTGAGCAGAGTAGAAAAGACCATAGAAGAAAGTGCCCTTTAAGTATCGAAGAATGCGCAGAACAGCAGCATAGTGAGTCGATCATGGAGCAGACAGATACTGGCTCACCTGGTGAACAACATAAGAAATTTCTGGACAAGTGACAATGAGATAAATTAGGTTGCCAACCAAGCATCTGTAAAGAGAGGGATTAAACAATAGTTTCCCCCCTGAGGAAGTCAGATGCACATTAAGCTCAACTGGAATGTCAATAGTCTTGCTATCAGTAAGTCCAGCTCGAGACAAGAGTTCAGAGGCATATTTGGCTTGAGTAATATAAAGTTCATCTGTAGAATGAGTGATTTCAAAACCCAAGAAGTAGCTGAGATGTCCAAGATCTTTCATCTCAAACTGCTGACTGAGAAAATCCTTGAGTTCTTGAATGCTACTGAGGTCATTACCAGTTATAATCATATTATCCACATACAGGAGAAGTAAAATGTGCATTTGTCAGTGCGACGAAGAAATAAAGCAAAATCATAACGACTGGCTATGTAACCCAAGCAAGAGATGGTAGAGCTGAATTTGGCAAACCAAACTTGTGGAGGTTGTTTAAGGCTATAAAGTACACGTCGAAGGTGACAAACCTTGTTAGAGTCAACAGAAAGATTAGGAAGAGGTTGCATATAAACTTCTTCACTTAAATCCCTATTAAGAACAACATTTTTGACATCTATCTGAAAAAGGTCCCATTTATTGGCAGCAGCAACAGCTAAGAAGGCACGAACAAATGAGATACGAGCAACCAGAGCAAATTTCTCTTCATAATCAATCTCATACTCCTGTGTAAAACCTTTTGCAACAAGACGAGCTTTGTATCGCTCAATGGATCCATTAGAGCGAGTCTTAATCTTGTAGATCCACTTACAACCAACCACAGATTTCCCAGGGGGGAGTGTCACCAAGTCCCAAGTATGGTTTTTAGATAATGCATCAAGTTCCTCTTTCATTACAATCTGCCATAAAAGGTCAGTGGAAGCCTCACGATAGGTGTGAGACTTATGTAGTGTAGCAAAGGCAATGTAACAATGATAGTTAAATAAATGTGTAGGAATGGACCTTACTCGAGTTAAGTGACGAGGTGGAATGTCTTGTGCAAGATCTTCAAGCGGAGTAGGAGCAGGGGACCCAAGCTCAGGATTGGGATTCGGTAGCTCGTCTTCGACCTATTCATCTTCCACCTGTTCATTAAAGGGTGAACTAGGAAAATGATCGATGATATCTGGTGATTAGACAGAGAAGTCTACAGGAGAATCAGGAGTAACTACAGGAGGATCAGGAGTAGTTACAGAAGGAATATGTGTCTCATCTAAAAAAAGATCTAAGACAGAGGAGGAAGATAGGGAGGCACGAAAGTGAGAGAGCTCGACAAAGAGGCAATGTTCTCAAAAGACAACATTTCGGGAGATACGAAGACGATGAGAGACAGGATCATAACACCAATACCCCTTTTGAGTTTCGCCATAGCCAAGAAAACAACAAAACCTTGATCGAGGCTCAAGTTTGTTATGTTCATGTGGCTGAAGAAGAACGAAACAAGTAGAACCAAAGGAGCGAAGGTGGTGATACTATGGAGGTAACCCAAAAAGGCACTCATATGGAGTTTGATTTTGGATAATAAGGCTTGGAATGTGATTAATAGCATGAAGAGCAGCTTCACCCCAATAGGGAGCAAGAACTTTGGCAGAGAGAAGGAGAGCACGAATAGTGTCAAGAATATGACGAAGTTTTCGTTCAACTCTACCATTTTGTTGAGAGGTACCTGAACAAGTTAGTTGATGAACAGTGCCATAGGAATGCAAAACAGCTTGAAAAGCATATTGAGTGTATTCAAGGGCATTATTGAATCAAAAAATTTTGATGCGTTTGGAAAACTGAGTTTCAACCATTTTTGCAAAATTAGAGTATGTTTGCAATAATTCAGAACGATGTTTCATATTAAAAATCCAATTATAGCGAGAGTAATCATCAATAAAGACAACAAAATATCGAGACCCACCAATACTAGAGATAGAGGAAGGCCCCCAAACATCAAAATGAATAAGGTTAAAGATATCAGTGGATATTGATTCACTAGTAATAAAAGGTAAAGTTGGTTGTTTTCCTAACTGACATAAAACACAATCAAAATTTTTTGTAGATACTGAACCTAACAAACCTCTAGAAGCCAATTGTTGTACCCGAGAGGAAGATGCATGACCAAGTCGAGCATGCTAAAGTGCAAGGGAAGGAATTGAAGAAACTGTAGTAGCTGCAGCAACAAAAACAGGAGCAACAAGTGGAAGACGAAGGTTGTCCACGAGAAACATATGCCCAACTCTGGGACCGATCCTAAGCTTCTGTCCCGTCCTCGGATCCTGCACAATACACCAAGAATAATCAAATATAATACGATAACCCAACTCAGCTAATTGTCCCACAAAAAATAAGTTATAAGAAAGGTTAGGAACATTAAAGACCTTAGGAACTGAGAGGTTGGAGGTCGAAATAGAACCTATATTATAACCAGACATTGTGGAACCATTTGCTATGCGAATATTAAGAGGGTGTGGTGCAGGTTTAAATTTAGAAAATAAGGACGAGTGAGGTGTCATGTGATTGCAACAAGCGAAATCCATAAGCCAAGAGGAAAGAGACATACCAGATAAAGCTGAGAGAGAAGAAGAATAAGATGCATTACCAACCATACGAATGACATTGGCGATGATGTTTTTAAGGTCATCTGTGGAAATGGTGAAAGTGCGACCAGAAGACTTAGACTGTACAGAGATGGGAGCCATTGGTTGGACACTCTCAGTATTAGCAACAGTAGTAGCAGAAACTGAAACAGCTGTTTTGTTGCGATGATAACAAGTCTCAATATTGTGGCCAAAACGTTTGCAAAAATTGCAAAAATGTTTGTTGGATTGTCGGTGACGATTATGGCAACCAAAAGAAGACCTGTCCTTATTCTTCATTTAGAAGCAAAATATGCAAAAATGGACTGCAAAAATGGAATTTACGTGAAAATTTGGGTAAAGAGAACCTGAACACAAAAGTCAACCCCAAAGAAAGTCAACGGTCAACAGTCAACAAGAAAGTCAAAGTCAACAGTCAACTCCCTATGATGACGTCAGCAATACAACGTAAGCTGATGACGTCAGCAAGGGCTAACGTGGCAATGATGACGTCAGCAGGTGACCCAGTGGCGCGTGGAGCGTGTAAGCGCGTGGTTTAATCCTCGTCGAAACTTCTGTCAGTGCATGACGACATATGGAGGGTCTGATGAGGCTGATTCTTTTCCAGCGACGTAGATCGGAGCAAGACGATTCCAATGACGGCGGCGGTGAGGTGATCGGAGCAGTACTGAAGGCGCGTAGAGGCACATGGGGTGCATGATCAGCGGAACAGAATCTTTGAGTGACACATGGGGGCACGTGCAGTCTCCGACGGCGTCGAGGCTTTCACGAGTATGTAGATCAGGGCAAGACGATCTCTGTGGTACCTTCAAAACCGTAATCGAAGTAATATTTGCAACGGTGATGCAAAGGGCAGTGGTCTATGCAGTGTGAAACTCCTTAACGACGGCGGCTGCAGGTTCGGAACCAAGGATGACGGCTGTATGACGTCAGAGGTTCAACAGCGAAAGGCTGCGGCTACTGTTGTGATGGCGGAAGCAATGTTGAAAAAGGAGTCACACTAATAAAGACAAGACTGCTAAGAAAATGTTAGAGCAATGGCTCTGATACTATGTTAGAAATACTAAATGAATTATTTTATATTTCATCATGAAAGAATATACATCAGTGTCTTTATATACGAGGCATAAGTGTGGGGTACAAATAAGCATATGTAGTACAATAATGTGTGCTATACAAGTAATCTAGTTGGGCCTAAAGCCCATAACACTATACACATTAACACAGATACTTAATTTTTTATAGGGTGCAAAATTGAGTCACTATGACATGTTTTACATAAACTAGCTAATAACCCTATGCATATACATAGATACACTTAAAGATATACAATAAGATGCATAATATAATTCTTATATATATAATTTAAATACTATTTAATGGTGAACCAAATCGAACTATCTCTAGTTCGTCCATAGTGTCGTCCAGAAAGAAAAAGGTTAACCCAACATAAGAAGGTCATCCACCGTCAGGAGGTCGTTCGTGGGTATGAAAGTCGTACATCAAGGAAGCACTTGGACGACCCCTCAACACTTAGAAAATTTTCAGAGTGGATTTATGTACAAAAGCTTATAATTCGAACCACATTCAACTATTTTGAAGTATGAGCAAAATCCTTATTCATCATTATAACTTTCCACTAAGTTATTAACTTCTAATGGCAGTTGTAGAAAATAAGATTAAACCTTCCAACTTCTATAACAATTGTGGAAGTTAAGTTTGAACCTTAAAACTTCTGTGCACGTTGGGGAAGTTACTAAACAAATAACCACTCCAAAGCTCACTATAAAAGGACCTATTCACATCAAATGAAAATAAGTTTCTACTATCCCTAAAGTTGGAATTCTTAAGTTCTAGAGAGAAAACTAACTTAAGCATTGGAGATTTCTTGGCTGGTTCACCCTGGTCACCTTTGATTTTATGTTTCTTTCTTTTCAAGCCTTCCAAGCAACCACTAGCCCATTGAAACCCAGAGCATTCATCCTACTGATTTTTTGTGCATCATCAGTTGGCACCATCTGCCGGGAAGATTAAATTTGTGTTTTGTGTTTTGCAATTTATCTTTCTTTGACAAAAGGCTGTATGGTCCTAACAATGTCAATGGTCACTAGTCCAAGCCACCAGGAGAGTGGAAACGCTTCCAGACACACCAACTGCGCTCACCAGTTAGCACTTGTTATGCAACCGCCTTCCATCCAACAAATACAATCTATAGCAGCCAACATGGCAGAGTTAACCCGTCAGAATTAGGAGTTGACTTAAAAGATCAATCAAAGAAGGCAATGTAATGAAAGGTGAGTGGAAGGGCAAGCTCAAAGTTAAGAAGTTAGAGAAGGAGAAAATGTTGAGTGCGAGAACCACTAAAGGGGGATAGCATCGCATAGGGTGCCACACTTGGAAAGGGAATTGGATCAAATGAGGAGGGCTATGGATGAGATGAAGGAGAATATGAGAAGGATGAGTCATGTAGATGATTTAGTTCATCGAATCGATTCCCCTTTCATAGCTTCCATCAATAGTCATCCCCTGTCTTCCAAGTTTAAGATGCCTTTGTTGGATTCGAATGATGGAACGTGCGACTTATGTGATCACATTGCAACTTTCAAGACCACAATGCACCTTCAAAAAGTTCCAGACAAGATAATGTGTAGGGTCTTCCTAACCACCCTTAAGGGGCTAGCATGGGTGTGGTTCAATAAAATACCTCCGAACACTATTGGTTCTTTTGAGGAGTTGAGTAAGTTGTTCATCAACAACTTTATTGGAGGACAAAGGCATAAACGCTCCTCGTCCAGCCTACTGACTATAGAACAATGAGAAAATGAGTGCTTGCAGTCCTTCATCACTCGCTACAATGGACGATAAGTTGATGTTTGCATCCTTCCACAATGGAGTTAGTTCAAATTTATTCATTCACAAGCTTTATGATCAAGAACCACAGACCATGGCTAAACTCGTCCATTCAGCCCAAAGCTTCATGAATGTAGAGGATGCAATCATTGCTAAGAAAAGGAAGAGAGCAAAGCAAATGGAAGTAGATCTCTCATGCCATCCTGAACAAGGCCCTCGTCCAAAGAAGGCACGGACGGGAGAGAAGAAGGACGAGACAACAAGAATGTAGATTCGTCTTCAGGAAAAAGTCAGCACTACACACCCTTGAATGTTCCACTTGATCAGGTGCTTATGCAAATCAAGGATAACCCATCCTTAAAGTGGCTTGAGAAGGTGAAGGGAGATCTCAATAAACACAATAAGAATATGTATTACCATTTCCATAGAGATCACGGGCATAACACGAACAAGTGCTATGACTTAAAGTAGCAAATAAAGAATCTCATCTGGCAGGGAAAGTTGAGGAATTTTCTTAGACGAGATCATAAGGATGAGAAGTTGAAAGGAAAGATAGAAGAGCCATCACGACCCCCAGTTGGAGAAATAAGAATTATTGTAGGAGGAACTTCAGCAGGGAAATCTTCTAAGTCAAGGAACACCTACTTGAAGGTGGTGCAGAACATCTAACTCTTTGGACGACCACTAAGGACAAGGGAGGCAAATGAGCAGGCCATTATTTTCACAAACAAAGACGCTGGAAAGGGCCATCATCCACATAATGATGTGATTGTCATAACTTTGCTTATTGCAAATTACACGACTACAAGGGTGTTGATAGATAATGGGAGTTCAGCAGATATCCCATATTCTCTCTCCTTCTAGCAGATGAGACTTAGACGAGACCAACTTCATCCAGTGAATTAGCCTTTAGTAGGATTTGGAGGAAGGAAGGTACAACCAGTGGACACTATTACTCTACCTGTAGTGGTAGGAGCGTATCCACAACAGATAGCCAAAGAAGTAAATTTCCTCGCCATAGATTGTTCATCTTCCTATAATGCCATCATTGGAAGACCAACTTTAAACAATTGGAAGGCTGTAACGTCTACCTACCACTTATCTATCAAGTTCTTAACAGATTATAGAATAGGCCAAATACAAGGAGATCAATTAGCCACTAGAGAATGCTACTTAGCCATGTTAGATATGGATGAGCATGTGCAGATGATGAATATAGACGAAAGAAGGGTTATTGCAGAGCCCACTGAAGTACTAGAAGACATCCCTCTGGAAGAGAGTAATCCCGAAAAGCTTACCAAAATAGGAACAAGTATGGAGGAGAAGACAAAACAAGACTTTGGCCAGTTCTTAAGAAAGAGTATTGATATTTTCGTGTGGAGTCATGAAAACAAGCTAGGAATTGACCCAAGTGTTATTACTCATTGTTTGAATGTATATCTATATTCCAAGCTTGTTTGTCAGAAGAAGAGGGTCTTTGTGTCACATCTTGTGACCATAACCGGCATGTTAATATCAAACCTAAACCTAGTATTAACAAGAATCAACTAAACTTTTTACAAAAACTTTTACAAAAGCTTCCCTCTTTCTTTTCATTATTGTTTCTTTACTTTTTGAGATAACTTTTCACTTGATATTCAGAACATTTACAATGTACTTCAACCGATAATACAATCCACCAGTTATTTAAATTCTGAATTTCACATAATACATCTCTTAATACTTTAACGTACACAACTTTCATTAGATCCTAAAATGCACAATACTACAAAGTTAAACATCAAATACTAATTTCAGATCTATACATTAAAACTAAAACCAATTCCTTCCAAAACTCGACTAAGGCTCCCTTTGCTCCAAAATAAAACTTGTTGACTGAAAGAGTGGAATGGGAGAGCTACACAGCTCAATAAGGGTAAGATACACAAGAATTTAATAAGAATGCATGTAAATCAAATCATTTCATTTTATAATTATTCAGATAGGAGAATATCTTTTCATGCATAGTATTTTATACTATTCATAATGATAACTTATATGCTTTTCGTAGAAGAATAATTGTTCTCCCTTTTCTTATTAGAATAATATTACCAGAACCTTTCGGATTGAATTTCTTTCATTTCTTACAAAGTCACCAAACATAATATTGATTGTTTAAAAATCATATACATACATACATACATACATACATATATATATGTATGTATATATATTCTCATTAGAAAATAATCATTTTAACTTAAATCCAATAATTGGTAACTTTGTCTTAAACTAGAAACATCTTGACGAACAAGAAGACTTTTCTTTATAAACTTCTTATTGTAAAATATTATAACTTTCATAGTCATAAAACTTAACGTTTCATAAAGAACAGACATCTGATGATTTTTTAACATAAACTTGTACTTTCATCAGAAGCTTTATCTTTACAAAACACTAAAACCTTTTCATCAAATTCTTTCTCTTTAAAGCACAACAGAACTTCAGAAACTCTTATCTTTAAAGAATAGATTTTCTTTTCATCATAAACTTTTTTTCATGAGAGCTTTTAACTTTTTATAATGCGTTTAAACAAATCATTCTCTCGTGATCAATAAAATAATATAACTGTTCATAGCATATTGGTTAGTCCATATCTAATAAGTCTGTACTTATTTTGTGGTGCATGTGCATGATAGAGAAGGCCTCATCACATTTGGATGCCTTCGTGTGTATGATATTGTCCTCTTTAGGAGACCTAATGGCATATCCCCTCAAGGTTTTGTTCCTCTTCGCTGTCCGTATACATTGAGGAAGAAGTCTTGTTTAGATTAGAGTTACGGGCAACCTCATTTCCTCCAACTTTCAACAGCCAAACAGATAACATTTTTCATGGAAAGCCAGTAATTTAACCCTTACTGACCAAGTTCAGATTATTAGAGGACATAACCCGAAAACATTTCATACTTATACATCATACTAAAATTTTTTATTTTGCATAACATTTCATAATAATAGTATTTTCATTTTTTTCTTTAAACATCATGTTTGTGGAATCAGTAATAGCATCAATATACTCAAATCATATACATAAGGTTTTGACAGCTCACGAACATATCTTTGTTTAAAATATGATTATATGTCATACCGCTAATAAAAAACCTTTTAATGTATAATACACTTTAAAATAACCTCATGACTTACCAAATACGCATATAACTTATATCTTACTTGAAAGCAGAGGAACTGAAAGCCTACAGTCAAAGGAGCTCAGACCTAGGGCCAGGTAACACCTAAACCAAATATCAAAACTTATTACTACCAATTATTCCTTATCATAAACTTACACATTCATCTCAAAGCCTATCTCTCATGATCAATGAAATCCTAATCCCACCTCAACGAGGTTCCCCAAACACAAGATACATTCATCAAACATGATATACCAAATCATAGAGACACCATTATTTTAATATTCATATTCAAATCATGTCAATCAGCTTTAAAATCAATTCAGAATGTGTTTGAGATTAGAAGCAATGGTGCATGCATAAACTTACACAAGGCAAATATATAGCGTGAACAAAACAGCTTCATAAAAACAACAGTTAAATGGTTTAGAACGCCTCGTTTAGAGTACTAAACTGTGAACCAAGCTATACAAAATCTATCTATGATCCAGACATACCAAAAGATAAGCATATTAAATTATAGCTCAAAACATTCACCCTAACTTTAGAATTAAATCCTCAAAATCAGAGTTATTATTTACTGTTTACTGCTCATTTCAACAGCATATGCCTCATTTGTAAAATACAAATGGACTGTCTAAACACATCCAATCTTCATGCAATTTTACAAAACCACTCCTCTAGATGTCTAGTAAATAATATATCAATTTTAGAGTCAAAGAATAAAGCCATGATTAATTAAAAAATCATAAAAGGCAACATGCTCAAATTTGTCCCGACAAAATTTCATGCAACTTAAAAATTAAACCATTATTTTTATATTAATCCAAATGCTATGAGACCACCTCTATTACAACCATATGTGTCTTAGATTTCATAAGAAATATCCCTAGCATCCAAATTCACTATATGCAATTTAGTACATAATTTATCATGCGTAAACACAGAATCTGTCACAGTGACAGCTTTGCAACATTTTCTTGTAAATTCACAAACAATTATCAAGCGATGGTATTTTCATATGAAATTTAATAAACACATACTAGACATATTATATAATAATCTCCAACAAACCTTTTACCCATGGTTGTCCTAGAGAAATACAGGATTTATAATGACCAAATAGGTTAACCAATGAGTGCAACTCTTACCAAGTTCATGAACTAACTCTTAACAAGCTTCAATTACTGAATCAACTACACAATCAGCACCTCAATTAGCAATACAATAAAGTTTATCTAGCTATTTTACTCATTTTAACACTTACCCATAACAAATTTTATCTTAGTCTCTCATCTAGGAGCACATGCAAGCATAACAATGATTCAATTCATATTGCATAATCAACAATCTCTAGAATCCGACACACCCATAACAAAATCATATAACCATCACTTAAGTTTAAAATGGACAATAGATTGAAAGAATTAGATTTTCCCTTTACCCTAGACACAGGTTCTTAGAGTGATAGAGCTAGAATCACTCTAACTTAAAATTGGGAACAAAAGCTTGAAAAGAATTGAAAGAAACCTCTTGTTGCTACTAGACCCGTAGATGTGAGAAGGAGAGAAGAGTTGAGAGTTTTTCTTTCTTTTGGTGTTGGACCCGTGGGTATGAGAGGGAGAGAGTTCTTGTTTGTTCTAGTTGCTTAGGAAAGTCAAAGAAGAGATGAGGTGCAACCGATAATAACAAGAAAGAAGAGAGAAATAAGAACAAAGAAAAGGAATAGAGAGAAGAATAAGAGAGGAACCTTCTGGTGCAGCCAAGAAAAGATAAGGGATATTGATTTGGGTGGGGCACGTGTATACTAAGGAGAATAGTGAGTTGATGACTTACCTTACAACCTTTTGAAATTTACTTTCCACCCCCCTTATAAGCTTATATTCTATAAAAACCCAAACTATAAAATAACTTTGCATGTGAACCCTTACCTTAAACACTTAATTAAACACCAACAACTGTATATCTAATAACTTAACTACTTAATATAATTTTGTACATACTTAGTATATATATTTATAATACAATTAGCCATTCAATTATTTATAATCTTTACAATTCTTATTCAATGACATTATAAAATAATATGTTTATTAAATACTCTTCTATTAATTATAGAAAGAAAGTAGCTTAAAATAATGATTAACCATTCAAACACATAGTTTAACTATAAAGTTGGGTCGGGGTGTTACACTTTGCTTCTGAGTGAGATAATGCTATCAAGGAAGAAGTCTAGAAGTTAACCACAGCAAAATTTATTCGGGAAGTCTATTACCCGGATTGGTTAGCTAATGTGGTGATCATCAAAAAGGCTAATGGCAAGTGGAGGATGTGTCTAAACTTCACTGATTTGAACAAGGCTTGCCCTAAGGATAGTTATCTGTTACCACGTATTGACTAGTTGGTAGGCTCAATAGCAGGTCATTAATTACTAAGTTTTATGGACGCCTTCTCAAGTTATAACCAGATAAAGATGGACGAGGCAGATCAAGAGAAAACATCATTCATTACTAGTCAAGGTTTATTTTGTTATAAAGCGATACCCTTTGGTTTGAAGAATGTGAGGGCAACTTATCAGAGGTTGGTCAATCATATGTTTCATCCATAGATAGGATGGAATGTAGAAGTTTATGTGGATGACATGCTAGTGTAAAGCTTGGAAGAGAAGAAACATCTAGACGACCTATAAGAGACCTTTGACACACTTAAACGATACAACATGAAGCTGAATCCAAGTAAGTGTGTCTTCGGGGTTTCGTCAGGTAAGTTCCTAGGGTTCATGGTTTCACAGAGGGGAATTAAAACAAATCTTAATAAGATCCAAGTAATACTGAACATGGAACACGGACGAGTGCCAGAAGGCCATCCAAGATCTTAAGGTTTATCTTCCCACAGCTCCCTTGCTAAGTCCATTCATACCAAGTGAGGAGTTGTATTTATACTTAACAGTGTCCCCACATGTAATAAGTTCAGCATTAATCAGGGAAGAAGGGAAAGTGCAGAAGCATGTGTACCTAAGGAGGGCAAAAGGTCGATATCCAATGATTAAAAAGTTGGTCTTTGCACTAATAACGGCTTCCAAGAAGCTAAGACATTACTTTCAAGCTTATATCATCAATATCATGACGGATCATCCGCTCAAGAAGGCAATGAACAAGTTAGAAGTTGCAGGACGACTGATCCAATGGGCTATAGAGCTTAGTGAGTTTGATATCAGATATCAACCCAAGAATGCAATAAAAGCTCAAGCTCTAGATTTCATTGTAGAGTTCACCCTACACCATGGTGATTTAGACAAGGAAAATGAAGCTAAGTCATGGGTCGTCCATGTAGATGGGTCGTCCACACTATATGCAGGAGGAATAGGAGTTCTATTGAAATTCCTAGAAGGGGACAAGTTGAAGTATGTAGCTCGTCTACAGTAGCAAACAACCAACAATGAAATGGAGTATGAAGCCCTTCTTAAAGGGCTAGAATTGGCTAAATCTTTAGGGACAGAGTCAGTAGTCGTCCAAGGAGACTCTCAATTAATCATAGGCCAAGTAAATGGAACATGTGAAGCAAAGGAAGAACGGATGAAGAAGTACCTCAGTAAGGTAAAACGTCCTATTAAGAAATTTAAGGAAGACAATTTCCTTCAAATCCGATTTACGTTCTTTTCTTTTGTCATGGCCCCTAGAAAACCCCCTCAAAGCCTAAACATACATTTAAAAATAAATAAACTCTTTAATCAATCCCTATAATAGGCTGGCTAATATGAAATTCATTGCAAAATCCTAATTGTTAAGGTTTTGAATTCATTTTTTGATAGGTAAACTAAAGATTCTTGGTTATCAATAAGAAAATTGAAAATTGATATGTCATCAAGATATGGTCAAGAAAAAAGACTAGACAAAGTTCCAACTGGAATCAAATTTAAAAAGATTCAAGCATCTATATTTACGTTATCAAATAGACAAAATATATTGACTATTCTGAGCCACAAAAAAAAAAAAAATTGAAAACCCTAGAATCAACAAGAACTAGTTAATTACAAACAATCAAAGAAAATTCAAGAAGCACATGAACAAATCAAAGAAACAAAAAAATCAAAACAAGTATTTTTGAGGAAAAGAGATATCAATGAAAGAATTATGAACATGAATATGAATACTCACAAGGCCTTGTGAAGCGATCTAGTGGACCCAACATGTTGAATTTACAACGTTTATTGGATAAAAAAAAAAAAAAATTGAAGTCATAAACCAGAGAGCATGAATAAATACTTTAAAAACTTTGTTTTGAATCAAAACTGAATCGGTTGTTGGTCGGAGCAAAAGAATATGATGACGTGTTTAGTAAGGTTTTGGTGTTGGGGGAAAATTCTTATGCGTGTAGTTGAATTCAAAGTTCAAACTAATGAAAATGAGAGAGAGAGAGAGAGACTAATATTAATGAAATAGAATTTGTAAGTAAATACTAGAATGAAGAAAACAAGAATTTGTAAATAAATAACAGAAACAGTATTTTAGGGACTTGATGTTATCATCAAGATATGAAGATCATTTTTAAGTCAAGCTCTTCCACCATTTAATTTCACTTCACCACCATGATCAAGTAATATGTTGGGTGTGATGAAAACACAGACTTGAAATTAGGATCAGATCATATACCTGAAGAGTGTCGCAATGAATATGGTTGGAGAGAGGGTTTATTTGTTTTGATTCAGAGGCAAGAGTGAAGAAATGAAGCAAAAGTGAGAGAGCCAAAGCCACCCTCAAACATCCACAAAAGAGGCTTTTAAATTTCTCCTCTCTCATAGTGATTACTCATAAAACCAAGTCCTCAATTTCTGTCATCCACCAGCTACATGCCCAAAAGAACAGCATATAATGAGTTATGTCAAATTAGTCCAAATACGAAAATCAATGAAATCCGCAACATCCATATTGATATATCATATTAAGAGATAAATGAATAAGAACAATCAAATATAGGCATTACAATTGCTAGTTTCTAGTTAGTGTGGAATTACATGCCCAAAAATCAAGACTCTTATTTATAATTGAGAACATATTAGACTAAAAAGGATCACAACCAAATAATAAATAAATAAAAAATCAGTTTGTGGTGATTATAGATAAATAATGGCTATGAATATCTAGAAAGAAGAAAATGTATTTTGGATTTGCAAAATTGTGGGCATAGGAGATAGAATGTTTGGTGGGAGTGTGTATGTGATTTACAACAGAGGCTTGATATACTTCTCCTCTCTCACCATCATCATCCAAACAAATTTTACTTGTGCAAAAAGCAAGATCACACACACACATTCAATAAAACCAATCAATAAACAGTTACTATAGTTTTAATGACTATATCATCAATATTTTTCTTTTTCCTTTTTTGCTGAATGACTATATAATTATTCTTGCACAAGTAAAAGGGGAATGTTACTTACCTCCTCATTTGTAGTCTTCAAAATTTTTTTCCACTTCAACATCTTGCTCTTATTATCTAGTCTCATAATATGTATTAGTCTGCCTTACAGAGCGATCCTAACTATTGCCTACATGCATGTCCAAAAGAAAAAGAAAAGCATATGAGTTATGTTAGATTTAGTTTAAAATACCGAAAATCAACAAAACCCACAATGACCCATATAATATTAAACAAAAAAATGAACAAGAAATATAAAATTTAATCAAAACTCATATATTTATATATTAAATTGATATACTTAATAAATAAATAAAATTCATCCGATTGTTTTCACAATACAATCCATATATTTATATTTAATTGATATATTTGCAATGCAAAAATAAAATAAAAGAAGGAAGAAAGGTAGGAGAGTTACCTCTGAATCAATTCTGGGGTTCACTGTTTCTTTGCGCATACTTCCAATCCAATTTGATGTTGGGGATGTGAGAAATCCTGGGCTAGTTATGTCCGGTCCCTCTTTGGTAACTTTCTTCGAGACAAAATGATTTAGCAATCCCCAATTTCTTCAATAATGGAGCAATATGCAAGTAGTTTGGCAAAGACTTTAGCTTGCGGCAGTCCCAAATTTTGAAGGACTAAAGACGTGGCATTATTTTTATTATTATTATTGGACTTGTAACAATACAATATTCATTTTCTTCTTCTTCTTCTCCCGTTCCTCCCATCCCAACCCATTCTTCCTAGTTTGTTACAAACCCAAACTGGATTTTATAAAGATTGCACATACTTTCAGGCAATTCTAATATTTTAACATTCCTAGACATATGAAGACACCTTAAATGTATCAACTTTTCCATTGCATCCGGAAGTTTCTAAATTGGACAATCCAAAATTAATGTTCGTAAACATCTAAAATGACGGAATGAGTTGGATAGGAGCATCTCAAACTCATAATCCCTTTCATGCAAAAGAAGAATGAGAGTGCATAGATTTTTTGCACGATAGATGGATTCAAGACATTGCATTTCTTCTGAAAATTTTTAATGTAAATGACGAGCACTTTCACAATCTCTCTCCAACTTCTTATCACCATCAATTTCGAAAGATTCATTTTTTGTCATAAATTGGGCAAAGTTATGCACTATGTCATGCATTTTGTAACCTATTATCTTGCCATTAGAAAATACTCAGCGACATAAAAAGGAAGAAAAATGGACCAAACTCTAAAAGTCATTTTCACACACTTTGAAGATTTGATTACTACTTTTGAATTTCTAGAAACGGAATTAAAAAATGGACCAAACTTTGAAAACAATACTTGTTTGCCCGAAAACAAAATGAAACTTGTAACATAAATCGGATATATGGCGATGGAATATATTCTGGACATAGTTTTAAGCCCAAAAATGACTAAATGTTTCAAGGCCCATTTCGCATGCAGGGTTGGATCTTGGATGGGTATATGGCATTTTTTTTTCATTTTTTTTTAATATATCATAGGATTAGTGAATCCCTATAGGGTGGAATTAGCTCGGACTAAAACTCAATAAGCCTGCTAATCCGTAGAAGAAATTGTCAAATCAGCTAGGATAAAAACTCAATGATCATGCTAAGCCCTAGAATGAAATAGTCTAGCTCAAGGAAAATGCGTTAGTTTGTAGTAATTTGTACCTTATACCCCTTAAGAGGTTCTCACATTTCATCTTAATTTCTTTGTTAAGAAAATATAATAAAGAAAGAATGTTGTCTAGCTTCCCTGGTCACTCCAGTTCGAGGCAGTCCCACTCATCTCACAGCATGTGAAGCCCACAACTGCATGAATGAACCACTCCATGGAATTGATACATGCTGGGTGACTTAACTCATATGTTCCAGCCTTCTCTCATTTTGAATCCAGGGCTTGATAGCTAGGTTTACAATGTCAACTCTAAACCATGTTTGCCGGTCCATTAGCTAGAGTTGTCAAGTTATCATGTACACTAAACCGTGTTTACCCGGCCCATAATATTGGATTCATTCATGAAGAGACATATTTCAAGTACCAAAGTCCATACTATCGTTTTCCTTTTTCCAAACAAAAGAAAATTCCAACACTAGTTCTTAGTAGTACTAGTAGGTTCTCAATTCTCATAACTTATTCTACAGGAAAATGCATATATCACATCAGCAGTCCCATTAACTACAAAGGTTGCAAATGAATCGTCGGTGGAAAACAAGGTTGAACTGGAACTCATTCCTTTTTGGGGGATTTTACCTTTTAGTGATAGACCAATACTATCACAGAACATCGCAATTTAACCACGCTAAAGAAAGATGACAAATCACTACTCCAGCACCTCATCATCATTTTCGGCTCAAATCATTCAACTGGACATTTTGGATGACGCCATTTTCATTCAAGTATTCAGCAAATTCATCAATAAGATAGGGCCATTCACTGTCAGCATCATAATTTGTTAATGCAGGGTCCACCGTCTGGATATACAAAGCATAAAAAATTAGTAGTGCCGTGACCAGTGTTAGTGTATAGCTTAGACTAGATTAGCCCATTGGGCTTAGTCCAGTATACTATACTTGCAGTTTACTCATATTACTTATACTGCACACATACCTAGCCTATATAAGGCTATGTATTATTCATTATTATTTACATCAATATACAGACTATTCGGTTTTTCTCTCTCTCACTTTATATTGTTAACAACCAGCATCAAAACCAGCAAGATACGTCAATATACATAATGCTCGTGAAATGACAATATCAATGTTACTCTTTGTTTCCTTTCTTATTAAAGAAGATTCAAGTCTTCAACGGCTATAAATATTTTTTTCATAAGTAAAAACAATTTTATTCATAAGAGATAAATCAATCACTCAATAAAGGCAATGAATATCACGTTACCTAGTAATTTATTCAGAAGATCAAAAATTGAAATGTTGGTGATTTTTTAATAAACTTCAACAAGATAAAAATTGATTAGGAAACCAAAAACAGAAAGAGATGGAATAATCAGAATTGCCATTAGTGCTGCATCTTTGTTGTGTGGGAGGTAAGAATACTGAAATAGAAATGAAGGTATGAATAAGATTGTTCAGTCTGTGGAGAGACAAAAAAAAAAAAAAACAACAACAACAACAACAACAAATAGGAAACAAGGATAAAGAATGAAGTCAAGCTAAGATTAACCCTCTCACCTGTCCTGGAAACATATATAATTTCTCCCACTCTAAATACTAAGATAGCTACTTTTAAAAATTTAAAAAAAAAAAAAAAAAAGTAAAAGGTGGAGGAAGGGGAGGCAGCACAATGCATATCATACTACATGAGTTTGAGGAGATAAAAATGCAGTTGAAAAGGGTACTGATTGCATATGCAGGTTTAAATGAAACGTAGGCATTTAATCTTAAAATAATGTAGTATGTAATAATCCATTTTATATCCTACCCTTGCAAACTCCAATAGTTGAGACCACGTGTCCCTAGATATTGCTTTGTTATGCCGAACCTGAGCATCAACATCAAAACGGAAAACAGAAGCCAAAGGAAAAAATATTAATCAATCCTCTCATAAAAGATATAGAAGAAAGCTGATGGAGATCATAACATCAACCCAATCAAACCTGTATAACTCAACACACATCCATGAATTTATTTATTTTTAAATATCCTTTAGAAAAGGGGACACAAATCCAATATCCATGAAAAGATTTTATTTTATTTTTTGATAAATTACCCTAGAAAAGAAAATTCATCTATCCACAGAAAATTTCACAAGGGAATCAATATGAAAAACAAAGCCTACACCTAAAGGTATATCTATTATCATGTGCTTAGATTGGTCATATGCAGTAACCACTGGTGCCTAACTAAACCAAGAATTGCAAAAAGTCCAGTCACAAAACCAACCACCAAGCTATTTTTTGGATTAAATCATTTATGAAGGCAAATTAGTCAATGAGACTAGGTGTAGATCTGTTCAACCACCAACCATCACATCCTGCCATTGACAAAACTTCACCAAATCAACCGACAACGGCAGTTACCAATAATGTTGACATGGTGGTTGGTAAGATTCTTGCCAAAACCCCCTGGCATTTTGTCTCACAATGAGTGAATCCTTTTGGGGGATCAGGGAAGAAAGAAAGAAGATGAAAACAAAACAAAAACACACACAGACAAACAAATCTAACAATAGCATAGATGCCTATGTTCCATTTATAACATCACAGAGACCTGAAGATAGATCCCCATAGGGCATCAAGGTTGAATTAATAATAAACATAATTAGCAATATATTCTCACTTCCTATTGCAGCTCACTTAACAGTGCCTTAATCTCAACATGTTGCCAGCTATAATTCTTTTCACCATAGGTCACAAGAATTCACTACTCATTCTCATTAGATCAAAATATGAATAGTAAGCTACCTGTAAGAACTGGCTCCAGTGTTCAACCAATGGCCACTGCTTTTCGGCAAAACAGTAATTGCCACATTCCAATAGCTGTATCCAATGCTAAAGATTTCTGACCCTGAAATACTAAGAAAAATCAGCTACCTACATATGTAACCAGAATTTGGGTGACAATGACATTGTATAAAAAAGACACATACATAATTGAATTTTTAGGTGTTAAATATAACTTTTAGTAAAGTATATAAAATGTAGCACAGAGCTGACATAGAAGCTGAAGGAAAAATCTGTTTGTAATCATGTGTGCATGAAAACACACATGCATCCCCATGCTTTTGAATGTACAGCCTTTTATGCTAAATGATATTTCACACCCATCAAGGATCATATCCACCTAGACAGCCATAACACTTCACAAAAAACTCAGCAAGTGGCTTATTGTCTCTTTGCTATGTTTCAATTAGCTCAGTAATGTCAGCACGTCTCTCCATATTGTAAAATTGCTGGAAATTATCATCCATAGGGAACTGGAAAAATGCATTTAGCTTCGCCATCTCTGCCTATCAAAAAATTTGCCTATCCATGTTTATTCCAACAAAAAATGGGGACGAAACATTGTATAAATGAAACTTAAACATCTAAATCCCCCGCCATTGTTCTAGGGAAAATAGTAATACAAGCTTTAAGAGGCACCTATCCATCAAAGATTCAGTCATTTAGTGTAGTTGTCAAAAGCTCCAATTCCTGCTATGTACATGCAGTAGTGACTTTTTGATGCTATTATGCACATACAAGGACACTACATATCTTAGCACAACAGGACAATAATAAAATCCCAAAGAACAGGTCACTGTATAATTTAAGAACTAATGCAAAAAACCGTACATCCCTGGTTTGAGTTTTAGTACCTCAATCTAAGCTATCTTCCCAAGAAAATTCAAATTCTATGAGCAGCCAGTGTCACACAACATGAAATGAACACAGGTATCAACGTACTTAGACACCTTCAATCATTCTTTCTCAAACTGTTTTTCAGTTTCATGAATAATTCAAAATTAACTGTTTTGGATATTCTATGTTAATGTTACATCTACATCCTGTATGCCCTCAAGAAGAAATCAATTCCTAGTTCACTTATACATCACTGAATTTGATATAGATATTAAAAAATAAAATAAACCAAATTCGAAGCCTGGAGAACATCTGAGTTCATGAATCTAACATCCATATCAAAATGCACCTAAGTCTAGACATTTCCACTCAAAATTAATGGCAGGATTGCATGCAGGAATTAATCAAGTTGATTTTTAACAATAACAGAAGGACATAAAGTAACTCCAGCACACTCAGAGCACACCTCATTCTGAGTTCAGAGTAAAAAGACAAGCTTATTGTGCATACACTCCATCTAAATGTTAAATAAGTGATATCACCTTAGAATGCTGATTTATCTAATAAAAGGAATTATTCAGGGAAAAAAAATAGCAATAACAAGTACTATACCTACCAAAAAGACTAACTGAGAAAAGTGAAAAGCTGAAAACTATTAAAAAGTCTTCATTTTCTGCAGTGGAAATAAATATCCATAGGTCAAGAGTATGTACGAATCCAAGCATTCGCGCAGAGAAAAGAGTACCTTTTCTTTTGCCCAGCCAAACGCAAAGTTATATATCTCACGGAACTTTTCTGGACAAATACAAGCATCAATCATTTTCAGCAACAAAAGCACAACAATTGTATCTCTAGCTTAGAAATGCTAATCAAATCAACCAATGAGCTTTAGTTTAAACGGTACCTCCTGCCTTGTAAAAGCAAGGTGGAGAGTGCACTCGAGAGTTCACGACCATTGGGTGAGTGTTTTTGCCTAAAAGCAACATGAATTACAATATTAAAACTAAATTTTAGAAAAAATCATAATTCATGAACACTTGCACATACAATCATCTTTCAGCTCCATGCACATAAATGGTATCTTTTCACAGAACTTCTCCAAAGAGTCTATCCTGCCATCAGAATATATAGCCTTAATCACGGCAGTTCCAAACTCTTAATCGATATCATTAAACTCGAGAATAAGTATAGCATAAATAACTATTTATATACTTACCCTGGCCCTTGTAGACCACCTATAAACTCCTGCTTGGAAAATTCACACATGGTAGCAGCTTTCACGTGCCATGAAACAACTAACTGCAACTGCAATAACAGCAGCAATCCATGTATTCAAAACAATTCATAAGCTATACATACTGATACAAATCATAAACAATGGGGAACTATGATGACTGAAAATATTCTGACTCTATGAACAGCCATAGTTTCTCTGTTTTGGGTCTTTGGTAGAGCAAGGGGGAGGGTACTGAGAATCAAAATATAAACTTTCTGTTCTTGCCAAATTTCTGAACTCTTCAACACGGCTACATTTTATATAATAATTTTCTTGCTACCACAGGGTCAGAATTTGTAGATTTGAATTTAAACCTCAAATTAAGGATACTTTCTTCATATTAATCAAAAGATATTTAGGTATGCATGCCTTGGATAGCAATAGCCTCAAAGAATTAACTAGACAATTTAATGCTTTTTTCCCATATATTTTAAGGCTCTTTTGCCATTACAAATTTACAAGAAATGAAATTCAAAAACAAATAAAATGACCACCAATTCTTCTTTTTATTTGCATAAATTTCCTTTCAAATTGAATTAGTATATCCATTTGAAGCCTTGAATCAGATGTCAAGGAAAGACACCAACTGTGAACTGCTGCATTGGAAAATGACTCTCTACCATCAAGAAGTCTAGGCAGGTGATCATAGCATTAAGGCAAGAAAAATTGAAACCCATTACAATCACAATCATCCAATTCATCTGCATGTTGAGACAATTCAAATCATAAAATAATCAAAGAAAAATGTATTCCTAAAATTTTAAGCTACCCCAAGTTAAATGCTTACTTCCGCCAAATCTGGCAGGCCTCAGTTGCCAAACAAACA
Organism: Quercus rubra; assembly: GCA_035136125.1. NCBI lineage: Eukaryota > Viridiplantae > Streptophyta > Magnoliopsida > Fagales > Fagaceae > Quercus > Quercus rubra. The sequence goes on from CM068733.1 coordinate 67,130,915, forward strand.
CCACTTGTCCCTTCAAAATCCCATAGAAAATATGCTTAACTAATCACGCCAATAAACCCAACTCAATACAAGTAATCTCTTGTGTGTGACCAAGTAGATGTTGACCATCATCAATATAAAATATTGTATTCATTTTAACCTTACTTGTCCATTGAGTTGCACAACTCAATGCTTATTTCTAGAAGCATTTTGGAAACTTCTTGGCCATTAAAAGCAACAGAACTCAGCAACAGATCAAATTACTAATTTCTTTCCTTAGTTCTGTTCTTTTTTTGCATTATTATATCCTTCAAGTTGTACCTATTTATTAATGAGTGTGTTAATTTAGTGAAAGAGAGTGAGAAGTGACAAAGATGCAAATCAAACAATACAACTAAAGAGGGAGACATACACTGGCATTCAACAACTCAAAAGAAATCAAACAAAGATGATGCAAAAGAAAACAGTTTCAATGTAATAACAGTACCTTGCCATGTTTCTTCGAAATTTGATCGAACTAAGACGTTTTCATTTTCTTCAACTGTGGATACGGATTGAAGTCGAAATCATCATTTACAGAGGGATAGACCAATGAAGAAGAACCCAAATTAAACCCATGAGCAACGGTTAAGTCAAATCCCAAACCAAAATCAGACTCATTTGCCAATCCATTGGAAGCCCTGAATCGGATGGCAAAGAAAGGTGCTCAATGCATACCAAATATGAGTGATTGCGCACTGTGTTCAAATCACAGCCATCATTGTGAAAGCCCATCAAACTTGAGTAAAGCCCCCAATTTGTCTAGTCCATTGAAAGCCCCCAAAGCTTCGACATTGTTGAAACTGTAAGAAGTTGGCAATAAATGCTGAGGATGACCCGCCACCATCCATAGCGTTTGGGATAGTTTTTGGAGGGTGACATTGGTGCTTTTTTTTTTTTTTATATAAAATATGTGGGTTTTCCTGGTGTACCTTGTATCTCTGAAACACTGGTGTATCTTATATCTCAGCAATAACTGGCATATCCCTGATTAGACTATCTGTATTGCTCGAATGCACTGTAGATGCTCCCACTGAATGCATGGAGCCCACCTCTTTTAAACATTGGCAACGGGTTTGAGCTCCACACAAACATGCTACTAAGGGCCTGTGTCGACCAAAAGTACTCCAATTTGGCCACTCGGTATTGTACAGCTTATGCAGGATAAAACTTGGACCTTGTAGAAGACAATTAAAATCATAAATTTTCAAATAAAATAAGGACCATGATTTTCCCCTTTTTTAAGGAAGCAAATTATACTCCTGAGATTTTAGGGCTTGTTTGGTAGAAGAGTTTAAATAATGTTGTTAGTAATTTTTTGAAATACGTGTAGATAAAAAAGTATGTGAAAATATGTATAATGTTGTTTAAAAACTAAAAATAAGTTGTTTAACAACTCTACCAAATAGAGCCTAAGTCAGGCCGAGTGAAATTCTTAGTTCTGCCAAATCTTGCATACTAGACCACTTTGTAAAAATGTTTGACCAAAAGACTTCGAAATTTGTACCAAATTCTTAAAAAGGAAAAAGACTATCAATCCTGCTTTCCCATTGGGGTCTTTGTCACTTCCCATTCTCTTTCTCTAAATTATTACCCTATATGAAAAAGTCCATTAATTTAGAGAAGGAGAATGGGGAGTGTCAAAGTCCCCCAAAGATGCAAATCAAACAATGCAAAACAGTGAGACATACTCTAACAACATTAAAAAATCAAATAAAGATGAGGCAATGGAAAATAGTTTCAACGTAAAAATAATACCTAGAAATATTTCTTTTTAGAAAGGGATGGGCTATTGAAGAAGACCTCAACTCAAACCCATTACCATCTATTGAGTCAATACCCAAATTTTAGTTGAACCAACTTGCTATATCTATTGGAAGCCTTGAATCAGATGTCACCTAGGGTTACCAGGGTCTCCAGGGTCTGAGTCCGTTGAGACACCAAAGATTCATATGTGAACCATTAGAAGTGGAGTAAGGAGGTAGTAAAGGTGTGAGCATAGTGTCTTCAGAGTCATCAACATTTTGAGAGTTGTCTTGGATGATAACGGAATTCAGAGGAGAACAAATGCATTCCACATGTACCCCTATCCTTGCAACCATAGGAGCAAATTTTCCGAATTCACTTGTCCAATGAGAGATTTTACATGAAATCTCAACATGATTCCGATCACCTTGCATCAAGTCTCCAAATTTCCTTAGTAATTGGCTGTGAGGCATACCCAAAAACCACATATGATCACACTTCATAAAATGAAATAACACTCTCTCAATAAAAGGTCGCTTATGACCATTGATGAAAATTATGAGATCACAATCCCAACTGATTATATCATCATGAACAAAACCATAGCTATCATTATCAGCATAACTGTCCTTCAACGGAACTAGATGAAAAACAACACAAAGAGCAACTATGGGAAATTCAGGACCAACCCAGAATGATATGGTACTCTCTGTGCTTTGATGGTTAAACCACTTTGGAATCTTCTTTCCTGGTACTCTAATACTATATATTTTTGCTAAATCACTCGCCAGATACGCATTTATAGTGGGAAAGGACTCAGCAAAAAGTACACGGAGCTCAGAGATGGAGACCTGAGAAGAGAAATCAATCTGATGCGATAATTTGTGATGTGAATGCAAATCAATCTTCACACCTAAACATTTCATATCTTGTGGAAGGCCTAACTTTCTTCCAAACTGCATGCAATTCAGAATTTTGAGAAATTGAAGTTTAGCAAATCTGCTAAATGTATTTTCAAAGTTAACCAAAATTATTACTTTAAGAGAGGGAGAGGTACCTGAAGGATTAATTTTCTTAATGATTCTGAATTCAACGAAACGCAGTTATTTGCTTCTATTCTTCTTGTACCTTCTGGAAGCTTTGGAATTTTTTTAAGGAACTTGTAATCCCAAATTAGAAGCACATCTAACCTATTAAATCTGATAGTACATTCTCGGAGGTTCAAATCTTTAGTTTTCTCTGAATGGGTGAAACATGAAGTTAACTTTTTTAGAAAATTCAACGGGGCTTGTCTGCCAATTCCCACACTCTTCGGAAATTGGACATTACCATAGAGCAAGATTTTGGAAATAAGTTGCAATTCATAAATGCTAATTGGAAGCTGGCACAAATAGAAAGGGGAACCTATCTCTAACATCTCAAGCCCAGCGAGATTTCCAATTGATGGAGGAAGCTCTGTAATGGCAGTGTGTGCCAGACTAAGATACTTTAAATTTTCCATTCTTTGTGGAATATCGGGGAACCTTCTAACCCTTTTGCAATCAAAAAGAAATAAAACTTTAAGAGATTTCATCACAATGCAGCTTGGAAGAATACGAAGTTCAAAGCAACCCTTAAGGTCCCAGCTTTCAAGCTTATCAAGATATCCAATAGAATCATGAATCTTGACTAATTTTCTACAATCATTGAGATCCAAGTTCTTTACATTGGGGGTGGCACTCAATAAGTCTGGTAATTTCCTAATGTATTGACAGTTACGAAAATTCATATGTGTCAAGCTTCTACATTGTACCCTCTGTAGGAAAAAAAAATCAAAATTTAACTTCAATAAATGTTAAAATACATATTAATGAAGTTATAATAATTTATAAATAAATAAAAATGACAATACCTTGAAAAGCTTGTCCAATATAATCTGACTTTGTGGCAAGTTGAGTGCAACGAGGTTTTGAGGGTGAAAATTGGATGGTAAGGAGGATAAAGGAAACCATAGCCAATCAAGCACCCTTAATCCATTAGGGAGATATTCAAGACCTCTGCAAATATCCACATTACTAACCATAAGGAACTTGAGATTTGTCATCTTTTCAAAACAATTAGCTTCTAGTTGCAACTTTGTTGGTTCAGGCGGGACTATCATCATGCCTCGAATGTTATTTGATCCCTGATTAGACAAAATATTTAGTGAATTACATCATACAAAAAAACTCACTAAAAATATTTTAACTATTAAATTTTAACTTTGTTGACAGACTTGAATTTTCTTCCATAACTAAAGAAAAAAATTATATGAAGGAAAATAAATAAATAAAAAGCCATTAAATTTTCCCTATAAGAAAAGGGTAAAGGTGAATGAGACCAAGTTATACCTTATTTTCCATTAGTACTTCAAAAGCATCCTCATAATACCATAATCTACTACGTAATTCGGGTTTTTGGGGTGATTCTTGTCGAACAATCTCTCTACCCATTTGCTGTAGCAAGTCATGCATCCATAATTTGTTAAATCGATCAACATTTATAAGACACTTATCAATAAGTTTTTGAATACCAATAACTGGGTATAGATCGCAAGAATTTAGAATATCCACAACATAATCCTTGAAATGACCCTTGAAGAAACATGCAAGATCGAGAAAAATATTTTGTTCTGTATCATCCAATCCTTGATAACTTACTTGGAGTACTTTTTGTATATCTTTGTCAGGAATCCTTTCATACTTATCTAATGCACTTTTCCATTCCATTTCACTTCTTCCGCGCAAATTGGCACCAATTATTGATAGAGCTAATGGAATGCCCTTGGCATAACATATAACTTGATTAGTAAGTTCTAAATAATCTTCCTCGGGTTTGTTTTTTTGAAAGGCGTGCATACTAAATAGTTCAAGAGCTTCATGATCACCTAATTCGTTTACCATATAAGTTGAATGACATATTCTAAAAGTATGTAACAAATGTTTATCTCTTGTTGTTATAATGATTCGACTTCCAGAAGCAAACCAATCACATCCTCCAATCAATATTTCTATTTGGTCTGATTTATCCACATCATCAAGAATTAAAAGAATTCTTTTATTGCGAAGTATGTTCTCTATCGCAATGGTTCTTTTCGATTCACTACACACCTTCAGTTGTCTATTCCCTAGGGCCTCACAAAGAAGTATCTCTTGTAGTTGAATAATGCCATCAAATGTCCCTGACTTTTCTCTAACATTTTCCAAAAAGAAGCTTCTTTCGAAATACGAAAAAATTTTGTTATAAACAGCTTTTGCAATGGTTGTTTTACCCACTCCACTGAGGCCATACATACCTAACATACAAACATCATTTGACCCAATATCTAATTGCAATATTATGGCCTCTACGCGAGAATTTATTCCAACTGGGTATTTAGCAACAAATAATGGCATCCGATTTAATTTAGAATTTGAGATCTCTTCAACAATTTCTTGGATAAATTCAAATTCAGTACAGCTGTCATTCAATACAAGACATGTAAATAGTTAGACTATAAAATTAAAATATGAACTTGAACTAAATTCAAGATGTTCAGAGTTTGAGAAGTACGAAGAAAAAAAATTAGTTTGATTAGGATTTTTATTTTTTAAAGTATACCTAATGTAATTTATAGGTCTAAGAACTATAATTTGATTAGGATTTTTTCTAATTATCATTTTTTAGGAAATTAGTTTTAGGTTTTTGCGAAGAAATTGCATGGAAAATCCAATTAGAGGAGGGGCACAAAATTATTGAAAACCCACTTAATACTTGAACAAAATTGATAAGAATTTCTTCTAAAAAAAATTTAAAACCACATGTTAGAAAAAATCCTAATTATTTGGTAAGATAATCTAATATTTTGTTATTTTATTTTTACTATTGAGGCATAGCTAACAACCTTAGTAGAAGATATGACCCAAAAAAATATCCATAATTTGAAAAACATAAATAAATAATAAAAAAATATAAAAGGACAGCCATCACATAGTACTAATTGTTTAACAATAACATCTACTAGTCATTACAAAACTATTAAAACTTTTCTTTTTACGAGAAAAACCATTAGATCCCTTTTTTTTTTATGAGAAAAACCATTAGAACTTGTAAGGCATAAAAGTAGTCATTAAGTATAGGAACATACTGGTGCTTGTAATGCCAACCAGATATATTGGCAGCTTCATGTAAAGCTTCCCTCCAACTGTGCAGCTTCTTGTTATCCTTTATTTTTTCTTCGTGTTTAGATAATGCTTCTCCAAACTTTCCTTTTTGGTTACGAACTTCTGATGGATCTACGTTGTAAAAAACCGGTCGCACTAATTGGCCATTCTTCTTACACTCTACAATCTTGGCAAGTTCATCCAAGCACCATGTGGAGGACGCATAGTTTTCAGAGAATACAATTATTGAAATACTTGAACTTTCAATGATTTTGAGAAGTCCTGCAGAAATTTCTTCTCCCCTATGAAAGTTATCATCAATAAAGGTGTTGATACCCTGTTGACACAAAGCATTATACAAATGGCCTGTAAAACCAAGACGGGTATCTTCACCTTTGAAATTCAAGAAGACATCAAAGTTCTTGAGTTGATGGGTGAAAGAGGAAGATGAAGAAAAGCCTCCTTTGCTAGTCACAAGAGCCATTGGAGGGATTTTTGAGCAAATTGTTGTAAAGATTTGAAAGGAGGAGAAAGAAAACTATGAAGGAGTTGCAAATATAAGACAGGAAATTAAGTGAATGACAAATTAGGAAGAGGATGAATAAGAGGTAGAGGAGCGTTTAAAGGTAGCTTGCTTAGGGTGTGACTAGTAACTCTTTGAACTTTCCAAGAACCATACTGATGCTTTTTTCATTTCAATATCATGCAAGTTTCCGTGTGAAACCTAAAATAAGTCTATGAACATTGTAAGCACTACACCGATCACTATGGACCGGTCAAACGGAAGGGTAATTTCGTATTCGACAGTGGGACTGAAATAATGAAGTATCTATCAAACATTTCCCATTTTCTAGGAAAAAAGGGGTTAATTTTCTCTGTTAGCATTTTGAAGTCAATCTGAGACCACATCATAAATATCTATCTAAGTGGATATTGGGTATAAAAACCAAATAATCTAGAATTAGTTAATAGAAAAAAAAAATTAAAAATGGAAAAATTACATTTTCTACCTAATAATATTCTTACAAAACTTTTTAAAGAGTTAAAAAAAATATAAGAATGTTTATCAATAATATTTATTTATACATTTAAAAATAATATTATGCATCTTAACGTATATCTTTTAAGTATATCAATGCATATGTACAGGTTACAAGCTAGTTTAACTAATTACTTCTAACTTAAACCCAACTCAACCCAATTATTATGGGTAAACTCAAACCCACCAAATTAACCAATAATTATTCTCAAAAAAAAGACCCAATAACTAAATTTACCAAATTGCACCTAAAACTTGAAGATGACCAAAATTTAGACATCTGGTAAGATTTGGGTTTTTTTTCCTTCTCACATGATTGAATTTGTGTTTCACCTAAAATTGATTGGGGTCAAGATTGGATTGAATTAAAACTACCTCAATCCAAAAAAAAAAAAAAAAAAACCTCAATAAAAAGGAGTTACTACTTTTAAACACATATGACAGGAGTTTAGTTTAGATCAACATTAACCCATAATTTTTTTTAATCTAAAACATTAAAGAGAAATTAATGAAAGTTTTAAAAATACTTCCAAAATCAATATTTTTAGAGAATTCATAAATATTTTCCATTTAAAAATGGTTAAAAGGTGAAATATTGTTCCGAAGAGTGGTATTCAGTCTTCAAAGAAGTCCGCCAGACGAGCAATTTCTTTGAAGATGAGAAGAAATAAAGTAGAAAGTGACTCATGCACGAGCAATTTCTTTGAAGATGAGAAGAAATAAAGTAGAAAGTGACTCATGCACAGTTAACTATTAAAGAGACTTTGAAATCGGTGGAAGCCCATCAATATATATATATATATATATATATATATAAAAGTAAAGACCTCATGCAAGAGTGCATGAGGTCTTGCCAAGTGACGCTCTAATTTTACATTTAGCCTTTTTTTTACCTCTTTCATTAAGTTTTTCTATATTAATACATGCTGTGATGGTCCCAAGCATTTTCACTTTTCAGTTTTCTACTAAAAAATGAGAATACACAATTTGACCGATTCACCAATATTTCATACTTTTTTTTTTCTTTTTGGATGAAGTTTCATACTTTTCTCACAACCCATAATTTTGAGAAAAGTTTGTGTTCTAGAAATTTTCTTAGCATAATCCTTCAGACGGTCCCATTATTTTTTCAAAAAAGACCTTTCTTTTGAAGAAATTGTTTAATGCAATCACCACAACAAAAAATGTTTATTACAACAACAAAAAAAATTGTTGCAATAATATCGAAGTCATTGCAATAGTTTATGTAAAGTGTTGCAATAAAATTTAAGGTAATAAGTTTGTGTTACAAAAAAATTTTGTTGCAATAAACCTTAAATATTTTAATGAAAATTTTGATGTAATAATATATTTTCTATTGCAATAAACAATTTATTACTTCGAATACCTTGTAACAATAGGCTATTATTTCATGAATTTTATTATAGTAGATTGTAAAGAATTGACAAAAATAATTTGGGTTCAAATTATTGCAATGGTATATTTATTGTAATAGTTAAATTTTTCATATTTTTTCTTACAATAGATTGTAAAATAATTGGAATTAGATCATTGTAATAATATATTCATTGTAGCTTCATGTTTGTCATTGCAATAGATTTTAAAATAATTAATATTTTAGTTATTGCAATGTTAAATTTGTTGCAATAAGCCATCTCTTTGAAATTTCGATCTATTATAATATATCGCAAAATATATAATTGGTATCAAGTTATTACAATGGTTTATTCAATTTAAGTTATTAAAAAAAAAAATTGATTTCTTCAATTTAAGTTATTGCAAAAAAATTTCTAAATTCAATTAGTATTAAAATCTCTATTGCAACTAAAAATTATAAATTATTACAACTAATTATGATTAATGTACTATTTTTAAGTTACTATTGCAACGACTTTTAATTTTTAGATGTGATATTATGTCTAATACCACTATACTAATTTTGTTGTATTAACACTTGATATAATAGACTTATTTTAGTGTAGTGAATCCTTCCATGTACAACTCTCTCTTCTTCCCTTACTTTTTTCTCCCTTCTTTCCTTTTCATCTCCCTTACAACCAAACAAGATATTAGTTTCCAAATTAAGCTAATAAAAAAAAGTGTTTTGAGGATATTAATAAAAAGAGTTTGAATTTGGTAAGAATATGGTATAAAATTCATGTTTTACACTATCCAATAAGAGATGTTACATCAACTTTTTACTTAAAACTTAGTACATCATACCACAATTAATAACATCTTAATAAACTCCCAATTTGGTTGAATTTTCAGATGAGCACTATAATTGATTGAGTGTGATTGTTTTTATTCTTTAATACATGATAAGATGATGTGGCATATTGGAACTGGAGGGTGTAAAATTTGGGTTTTAAACCACATACTTATAGAATTTAATTTTTAATAAAAATATGTAAAAAACATGTTTAATTACCATTTTAGTCTTTAACACTTGTACTATGTATCAAAATGGTTTTTAACATCTTAATCGTGTCAATTTTGTTTCTAAACTTTTGGTATTGTGTTAAAATAATCCTTATTATTATGCAGTACATGAAAAGAATTGATGTATCTAACATTAATATCAAAATAATATTTTTATGCCATCTAAGCTATCCTTTGAATTATCACGTGCCCTTAATTAGAAAATAAAATAAAATATTTGAAAATATATTAATTGCATCTCCATAAGTAAATGAGATGTCATTTTATTAGCAAAAATCGAAAATTTCTTTTCTTTTCTTTTCCTTTGCTTTCTCGGCAACCAAATGGGGTCTAAGTCTTGACTTTTTAATTGAAGTGCTTATGAACATCATCTAAAAACCATACTATTTACCTAATTTTAAAATGAAAATTAAAAAAAAAAAAACGAAACAAAACAAAACAAAAGCCAGATGTCAATTTTTTACATTATCATTTTTTTTAAGAAGTTAAAGTTATTACCAATTATATTATAAAAATCTTGTAAACTAACATGGTAAAGAATATAATTAGTGTCATGTCAACAAGGTAAGAAATCAATTTCCTAATTATTTTTCTATTTTGTGTTTAAAAATTGATACATTCATTTAATAAAAGTAGTGTGTAACCCTGTGCATATGCACATGTACATTTAAAAATAATCACAATTATATATATATATATATATGATTTAGAATCTAATTGGATCTAGACTCTTCGGTTTTTGTACGAAATAATTCACTTGCTACAAAAATTAAAATTTTAGATGGGATACATGGCGTGAAATTGAACTCCAATTAAAATTGAATTTAGACTCTTTGATTTTTGCACCTAATAATTCACTTGACACACACATTTAAAAATTAGATGAGACACGTGGTGCAAAATTAGACTTTAATTTAGAATTTAATTAAATTTTCTCTCAGTTTTAACTATGTGTGTATGTGTGCGCACGCGCATGCGCGTGCATGTGTGTGTGTGTGTGTGTGTGTGTGTGTGTAGCAACCTACCATCTGTCTTTTTAAAATTACATGTTGTTCATGAAATCATAGTCTCATATATGGCCCTTTTTTAGGAGTCACTATCTCATCAAAAAAACTATCTAATAAAAAATAAAAATAAAAGGTTAGTATATTGCAATATATTTGGAATGGTGAGTCCATCGGTATTTGGAATCAATGTTTTTTTTTTTTTCTTTTTTTCTTTTTTAAGCCTTAAATTGGACACATGACATAAAATTAGACAACAATTGGAATCTAATTTAGAATCTAATTGGATTTTCTCTCAGTTTTATCTTTAATTATATATATAGACTAGTTATTGGCCTCTACGTTGCACAATTTTATTTGGTATGATCTTTTTTGGTAAATATTATGACTGGAGAACATTTTTTTGGGAAAAAACTTCTTTTATTTTTATGTAGTGATTTCAAAAAAATACAATGAAGGGTTTTATGATAAATTTTGTTAATTTTATGATTGAAATAAATTTTTATAAAATAAAACTCATAAAATGAATAAGATATACGTAAAGGTATAATTCATGACTACGCATGAAAGTTATTGTCTTTTTTTAATTTCTATTAGCTAGATCAGATTTCTTAAATAAACTGAACAACCATTTCATCACCCCGTTATACACATAATGATTGGAATGTTGTTAGTTATTGCATGATTGCTTGATTAACAATATTAAGTAAAAATTATTTTAATTCTATTTAAGAAATATTTTTTGTGAAATTTTCATTTTCATGTCCATTTTTTTAATCTAATAAATTTAATTTTTCACATTAGTTTAATTGAATAGTATTGTGTTTATACTTTTTTTTTAAACTACAATTGATAATTCACAAAAGGAGTAAACAACTTATTGAGTATTGCAAAAGATACTAATATGAACATCAACATGAGCATGAACATGAAGGGAGATTTCTATTCATTTTCATGAAGAAAAAATTTACTTACAGAAAATTCCAAACTTTATTTGGTAAAGAAGAATCAAAGTTACAGATAGCAAAAACAATAAACCAAAAAATTTAGGAGCCTAAGAGGAGCCATTACTCATTTGAAACAATCCAAAATACTCAAGGACTAAAAAAAAAAAAACCATCCACTCCACACTTCCATCTCAACTACTTTAGCTCAAGGAAAACAATATATATCTCTATATCTTTTTTTTAAAATTTAGAAATAATTACAATATACTGCTAACCCTGCAACTTGAACCTTTTTTCCCTAACTCCCGTAATTTGAACATTTTCTACCTTAAACCGGAGACACTTTGTGTATGGGGAGGTTCCAATTCAGTTACATGGCCCTCGACATGTATATATATGTGTGTGTGTGTGTGTGTGTGTGTCATTTAATAAATATAAAACTTGTTTTAAAAAAAAATAATATGTTTATCATAATTAAGGGAAATCCTAATGGATACTTCAGTTGAGCATATGTGAAAAAGGCACATACATACCACAAATGGTAAAGGAGAAAAAAAAAGTTGCTAATCCCTTTTAATATGGTTAATTGCTTTGCCTCAATCAGTCGCCCAAAAAACATACCGCTTATTCATACCACAACCACAAATGGCTAATGACAATGCAGCATTAGCCATTTGTAATTGCTAATCTGAAAGTACAAATTTCTTTAATAGCTCTACATTCGTTTCTTTTGGCTAATATGTCTTTATTGAATCAAAATCAAACCACAAAAATCATATAAAAATCACCAAATTAGAGTTTGAAATTATAATTAAATTTTAAAAGAAATCTAGGCATATTTGCACAAAAATTCCATGTAACTAAGTCACACTTAGGAATATTGGATCATTTTTCCTTTGTATGAATAGGGGGGTCCCGATGGGATGAGGAGGCTAACAATTTTCTCTCCAAAACATTTATTATAGGAACACAAAAGTTTTCCATTGTAGACTTTTCATGATTAAAGAACATGACTTGCCAACTAATCAAATTAGAGTTTTTAGTACCTACAGCAATTTCATAACATCAAGAACAAACCCCAGTGTATACAATGTCAAATTCCATAGTCTCCTGTTACATCAAATGAGTGTTTAATTTTTCTCGCAAAATATTGAATAGTAAAGCTTCTGGGCCATAGTCTCAAATACAACTCTCAATCATGTTGGACTTGGATGACACCTATCAACAACATATCATTATGAGATGTAGAAAAAATTTGGTGTGTACACAACATTTAGTGTGGATGGGAAGAAATTTCATCCTATTCCAATTGGTTAGGTTAGTAAGGGACCCATTCCAATTTAATGATCCTAGGATTTTGTATACACGTAATAATCAAGGAAACTTCCACCTAAAATAAGTTGGACTTTTGGCAAGAGAGAAAATTGATGTCTAGACAAATCAAGCTAAGGCCGACAAAATTGACCATATTCTTAATTTCTTATCTCTATTTGTTCCATGTACAAGACTTATAGTCAATGCTTGGCGTATAAAAGTTGAACATCTTATCTAAAGTCCATCTTCTGAAAGCTTGAGAAAAAATTCATTTAAACCAACACAATATATAAATTATAAAGGAATCGAAGAAAAATTGTCAAAAATTATGAAAATTTAATCTATGCTTAAATTCTTATGAGGATGAACACAATAGCGATATCCTTTTAAAAAAAAATAAAGATAAAAAAATCTATACTTATTTTGTACGTATAATAAAGTCTTATCACAAAGTTTTTTGAGACTCATGTTGATTAGTGATTAGAAGTTATAAAGGAATAATCATCAATATATATATAAGCAGAGATCTCATGCGGGAGTGTGTGAGATCTTGTCAAGTGATGCTCTAATTTTGCATAAAGCATTTTTTTTACCTCTTTCATTAAGTTTTTTTTACTGTTACCCAAAAGTTTACATTAACTTATTTTACTGTTATCTCATTAGTCTCTCATTAATTGCCTAAACTTACATCACACATTTCTCTCTTTTTCATGTCTTTTAGCATACCCACCATTTTAATATTTTTTAAAAAGCGAAAAAGTAATAATTAAAGACTAATAGTAATAACTAACCAGATAAGGCCTTGGAGAGAGATAGAGAGACATAAAAATGTTGTGGATTATTAAATAAAACACATTGTTTCACTACAAAATCAAAACGCATTGTTTCACTATAAAAGACCTAAGACTGACAAAACATTTGATGTATGATGTATCTCTAAAAGTTTTTCTTAGCCCTTGCAACTTTTCTCTGGACATGGAATGTTTTTCTCAGCACTTCCAATGTATGTCTGAGAAGTTTTTCCCAACACAAGGGAAATTCTAGTTTTTGGTTTGTCTAAGTTAAGTTTTCGGTGTTTTATTTGTTTAAAACGAAATCGAAAAATGGTCTTTTTATATTATTTAATGAGCAAAGTAAACAAATAAGCTACTTTTTATTTTGTTTTTGTTTTTAGTTAATGATGTGTTACCACTTACGAGTTAAACTAGGTTACCAGCTGACTAGAAATCCACAACTGCCAAAAAAAAGTTAAGTTTCTTTTCTTTTCTTTTTTGGTTTTTATTTAATGATTTTTTACCGGTTAAGTTTTGACATGTCATACTATATTCCATGTTTTCTTTTTTAATTTAACATTTTTGACTTTTTTTTTCTTTCTTTCTTTTTTTTTTTTTTTTTTTTTTACACTTTTGACATTTAGGCTTCGTTTGGGAGCTCATAAGGGAATGGAATAGAATGGAATGGAACGATCATAAGGGAATTGAAAGTAATGGAATGTATTTAAGTAAGAGAAAGGAATGGAAAAGAATGGAATGGAATGGAATTAGGTAACCTTAATTGGATGTTTTAAAATAAATGAATGAAATGTAAGTAATCTTGTTTGGGAGTAACATGGAGAGAATGGAATAAAATCATTTTATGACAATATAAATATTAAACCCCTATTTTAAAATAAATGGTAGAATATATAGGGGTATTTTGGGAGTTTTAGTAAAAAATTCATTAAATCTAATTCAATTCCCTCCCATTCCTCCCAATTTCAAGAGGAATGAAAATTTGAGATTTTAAGAAAATAAAGAGGAATGAGTATTTCCTCCTACCCATTTCATTCCCTCCCACTTAAACTCTCAAACGAGAGAATGAATTTTACATTCCCTCCATTAAAACTCCCAAATAAGGGAAGGGAAGAATATTCTAAATTTTTTTTTTTTTCCCCAAAATACAATAACATGTTGACAAATGTTATTGACAATGTTAACACATGTAACAATGAACATTAACTCCAAAATAGACATCATAACTTCAAAAACTTGAAAGCATCATAGAAGGATCGTAATCAAAAACACATTTCATTTGTTTCCTTATATGTCCATATATAAATTACACGGAAGAGTCCCACAAATTTTTTTAGTTGAATGCATGCACTGATCCAACCAAGCCATCATAAATTTGTCAAACCCTTTCATTGAAAAAAAAATGTCAAATCCTCTTTTATCTTCATGCCCCTCCATCTTTTATATATATATATATATATATATATATATACAGTTTGGCTATCATCAGGAGTAGACGCCATAGATTGAATATCTCTAAAAAAATATACAATTTGGCTACAAGCTTACTTGCAACCTTGGGCTACAACACACAATAAAAGATGGTATGTGTCTCTATCATATGCAATATTGTATTGCACATGATAAACACACATATCATCTTCCTATTATGGGTTGAAGCCTAAAACTCTAACCAAGTTTGTAACCAAATTTTGTTCATCCATATATATTTTGTTTCTTACCACTTTACTTTTTGTTTGGGGTACAACCTTACCACTTTACTTAGTTTATAGTGTAATTCTAGGGCTCTAAATGATCCAAGCCGTTCAAAATCACTCGGCCTTAGTCCAATAAAAACTTCTACTCTGTTTGTTTCAATAGAAAACTTTGTATAAAAATAGTTTTTTTATGTTTTCTAGTGTTTGGTAGAATCAAAAAAACTGAGTTAATGGAAAACTACTTTGGTCAACAAAAAAAGTATGGTTTATTTTTAGAGATTATTTTCCTCTAAATATTTTTGGAAAACAACTCCATCTCACAACAAGCTAAAAAAGAGAAGTTATGAGATTGTTTTTCAACTTATTTTAGGTTGTTACCAAACATAGGAAAATGAAATCGTTTTATAAAATATACTTTTTGGAAAATGACTCAATCATTTTCTAGAAAATGTTATCGCCAAAACAAACAGAGCATTCATGTTTGTTTGTTTATAAAAAAAGCCAAGTTTGAGTTTTAGTTTTAGACTTGTTTAATAAACAAACCAAGCCAAGCAAAAAAATTATAATAAAAAGAAAAACTTTCATGAACATTAGAGCTCAATACAATATAAGTTGAGCCTAGACTCATTTATGGGCTTAGTAATAAGTTTGATATGAGCTTAACAAATAAACTCATATCTTTTTAAGACTTTAATTAATTAGGAGTTGGGACCCATTCGTCCAAACCAAATAAGCTAGATAATAAATTTGATATGTGCTTGATAATGTACTTGTGTTAGATCTCAAGTTCAAATGTTTGATATTATTAAGCTCAAGTTTGAGCTTGATATAGAGCTTAAGTTACAACAAGGCTCATCTCGTTTACCACCCTATATCTAATCCCCACACAACTCATTTTGCACACATACATACATTTTTCAATAAGACTTGGGTTACAACTAAACATCATAATAATTACATGACACTTAATTCATCTACCATCTCACACCAAGGCCTACCAAAATCTATAACTATAACTATAGGTGTCTATTGACCCACCTCACCTGAGCCACCCAACTAGTACAAACTCGACCCGCACCTAATCCAATGGTCAACAATGGCTATGCCCCTGTATAACCAACTTATGGCAGGTCTCCCTCTCCAAGAACCAACTTGACCTAATCTAACCATGAAAAAAAAATTTGGCGAGATCCATCAACTCTAATTCAAAACTCAGTCAACTCTGATGGAGATCTGCTAGATCTAACAAGATCTCTACTAGATCTAGTGAGATCTCACCAAATTTTCCATGTATTAAGCTTGTCCATTCCCTTTCTCCACCATTGCTGATCCTGATTGAACCACCCATTACATATGAAGAGATCGAACTGCCCAATATGCTGCTCCTCCAAAGTCAACGAAGAGTTGATTTCCATGCACCTGATCAAATCTAGTCAAGCGTTGGATGAATACAAACCTAGCTCGTACTGACCTGTGAACACCTCTACTGACCTGTGGACACCTCTATCTAAAACTTTATATTTACGGTGTTGTTATGGATGCTACAAATTTTACTCCATAAAACTTATAAACTGATGTGACACAAATTAGGAAAAATCTATTCAAAGATTCATTCATTATGTTGTTAAAGTCCACCAATGGCTCATATGTGAGATGTTATGTAAATTGAGTGTTATTGTGAAATTGTGATGACCATTTGTTGTAACTCTAACTTTATTTTATACAATTAATATGCTTGTGTAATGAGCTAATTAATTAAAATTTTTGTTAAAAAATATAATAATATTTTACAAATATTATTGAAAATATGATAATAATTAATGAGATACTTGATACTCTAAATTAACTATCATCATAAATACATATATTGAGTCACGCCAAGATGATATGTAGTGTGAAAGCATATAAAAATACAAAATTATGATAAATTATTAAAATAAAATTTTTTATTTAGAACTTCTCGAAAAAAATTTGTAATATATATAATTTGAGTTGGCCGGAATAGAAGTTTAAATTTCTTTAAAAATTTTAAATAATAGATTTTAAAACTTATAATTTTTTGGAATAGAATTTTAATTTTTTGAAAATTGAGTAACAGATTCTTATCTAAATTAAATTATCCTAACAATTAATTAGATAATTTTAATTGGAGTAAATAATGTTATTTCTTAAAACTTAGGTAACAGAGTTATCATTATATTAAACTATAATAACAATAAATAAGATAAACTAATTTACAAATAAATGAGAATGTAGTGAGTCACTTGTAGTTGTGTAGACACCCATTTTTGCAACTATCATTTAACCTCACTTGCATTGCATCATGCACCACATTGCATATCATATCACAAGGAAAAACTTTAATTTTTGACCGTTTGATTTCTAATTTCATTGCATGATATGAATTTTTAATTCTAACAGGCCTATTTTTAGTTTAATTTAAATTACATGATATGTCATAATGCTTTTGGTTGAGTATAGATTTTACAGTAAAGTTGCATGCACTTGATTTAATCCAGAGACAAAGCATTAATTGATTCCTTGCTAAGTTGGTAAAAATTGATTAATTAATTGAATATATTTTGAATTAATATTCTGAACTTGAGAACCAAGGAAGTCCAGAAAAAAAAAATTGTAGAAATTTGGAGGAAATCAAAACACCACTAAAACAAAAAATGACAAACCAAAAAACAAAATAGACAGGAAAGATTGGACCAAGATCGGATCAGCACTTGAGCCAAATCTCCTAGATTTCCTTCCTTTTCTGCTCAGGCTTGCTCCCCTCTCAGTTTGACCTTGAGACCTACATTTTTCATTCAAAAAATCTAATTTTTCTAAGTCCCACATTTCCTAGAAACTCATCAGTAACCCTTAGCCTTCAATATAAATACCCCTATCCAATATCAAACCAAAGCACACCAAATTTCAAATCCATACCCCAAAATTTCAGAGAAAAATGAAAATTTCTCTCTCTCTCTCTCTCTCTCTCTCTCTCTCTCTCTCTCTCTCTCTCTCTCTCTCTCTCTCTCTCTCTCTCTCTCGTGTTAATAGTAGGAAGGTTCATTTGGTGTCTTGGACCTCCTAATCTCAATTCACTAGAAAGGATAGCTTGGTCCTTCTGGTCTTAAGCTACCAACTTCCTGTTCATGAATATTTTTTGCTTGGACTGCTAAGGAGTGCCAATGCATGCAGGTAATTTTTCTAACCTCCTCTTTTTAATTATGCTCTAACTTTTAGATTCAAGCATGCTTTACTTTTGTTGTTCTTCATATGTTCTTGGTTACTAGCATGTTAATTCTAGGTAGTCATGGCAACAAGCAGGTTTGGGGTGGGTTTCCCATTCCCCACCTCCACTCCACTTCCACTTCAGGGCGGGTTTCTCCCCCCCCCCCCCCCCTCCCCCCTCGCACCTCATTCTAGTAGGTACCCACGGGTGCTCACGGGTACCTTTCCCGCCACACTCAAATTTTATATATATATATATATATAATTTATTAAAATTTTATTTTGAATGCATTAAATTAAAACTAAAGAACATTTAAAAAAAAAAGAAGAAGATCTAACATTACAAAACTTTATCAAAGTATAACAATAAAACAATTCAAGTAATAAGAAATACAAAAATAATTCAAACATAGCAATAAAATAATTAAAAAATATAAATAATGTAATTATTAAAACATAAAAGTATAAATTCAATAATACAATATAAAAAACATCATAAATTTAAAATTAGAAGGCTAAAAACACACACACACACATATATATGTCTTATAAAAACATATAAAAATATTTTTTTAATTATTTAAATATAAACGGGGCAAGAGTGGGGGAAAATATTAACCCCCATCCCTACCCCATTTGTTATGCAGGGTGGGTAAAGCCTATCCATTAAGGGTGGGTGAGGCGGGTACCGACGGGTGCGGGTTTAAATTGCCACCCCTAAATCTAAGTTCTCTTTAGCCTTTACATGTTTTAGGGTTTTTCAATTCAAAAATCATGTTCATAGATTAGGGTTTATCAGATCACACACATATTCACTATGTCTTTCAATTCTTCCAATCTACCTTTGCATGCCTAGAATAGGGTTTCATCATACTCATGAATGTTGTTTTAATCTTTGCAATCACATATTCTTGGATAAAATAAACTAATTGTTTGATGTGATACGATCATTGGTCACTCAAATCTTAAAAACTGGTTTTACCAAGCAAGTTGAGTGTCTAACACTTTCCCAATCTTGTAACCTCCGAATTTAGATGAAGCAAAGCTATGTATTTTTGTTTTTTATTGTATCTAGGGCCAAAGATTTGTAGTTTTTTTGTTATTATCAAGAGATGTACAATTTAAATTCATCAATAAGAACATACACTTTTCAACTTTTTATTTTCTTATTTTTCAAATTAATTAAGCGGCAACTTCATTGTAAAACCCTTAACCTAGGAGGTTAGAAAATGTTAGTAGAACCTTCACTCTTGAGAGGCACCAATACAACTCTACTCATTCATGTGAGTTATGCCAAAACCTACTCTAAAAGGTTTGGGTTAGGAGCATGGTCTCTCACAAATAGAGAGAAGGTAGTTACTTGGTATAACCATAGCTTCTAGAACCCTACTTTTAACATAGTCACTTTATGTAACCATGATTTCTATAAGTTCATTTTTATTGCATAGTATATGATGTTTTACAAATTTTATAAAGCAACAAGTCTAGAGGCACAAAAAATATATATATATCATAAATCATAACTATGGAACAGATCGATATTGATAGGTGAAAAGAAAAAACTGGTGTTAATTGTGGACTTAAAAAAAATTGGTAAAAATCTATCAACTCTACTGTTATAAAAAATATTTTAAAAGTATTATGTCTATAGCATCACTCTTAGATAAACAAGCTTGCCTATCTAAAATGAACCAATACACTGTACCTTTTTTGAAAACGCAAGGCAAACAAGCCTAAACCTAAGTGCTTATCTAAAGTGAAAAAGGATTTCATCCCAAACAAAATAAAATCTCACATAAACTCATAAAGGAAGGAATGCTCTAGAAGTCATAAGATGTCATTTATTTATCACAAAACCTTCATTTTATTTCATCACTTCTTCTCTAAGATTCCACCGCCAATAATGCTTAAGAAAACTATTTAATTACTTTGTCATATTTACCAAAATATCCTGCGATTACAGTGGCAAAACCTAACATTTGCATGTTTATATATATTATATAAGGATTATGGAATCAACTTTCTCATTTCTCAAATTGCACACACAACCACCCCTCTCCTAATTTGGCAACAAATAAAAAGAAAATAGTACTAATTAAGGCTATGCCAGTGTCAAAGTTAACTTATAAAGAATGAAAAGCTAACTAATAAGTAGCTAAAAAAAAAGTTAGCCAAGAGTCTTATAACTTAATTTGTTGGTATATTTTTTAATATTTTTAACAAAAACATCTAGTATTAAAATCCTCTTATCCCATTATAACTATTAAATTAAAAATAATAATTTTTAAAAAAAAAAAAAAAGAAAAAGGAAAAAAGAAAAGAGGAATGGTAAGAGTTCAAAATTCTATTTGATTTCAAAAGCAATTAAAAAATAAAAAGGGAGAGAAGTGTATCAACGGATAAGCACACTCACCTATAGTGCATATTGTTTGCATGATGGTTGTCTAAAAAACAGTGACTTTCTATAGCATAAATAGTAGTAACGTTCTAGAGAGACATTATGTGAGTGTGTGCACTTTTATTAGAGAAGATGCTTCCAGGTTACTCATCTCTATCCTTCTCTTGGATTTGTTTGGATGCTTAGAATATTTCATTGGGATTCCTTGGAAATGAACACGAATTATATATTTTATATATGTCGGTCGTATCTCTCTGCTGACTCTGCATCTATCTCTCTCTCTGAAATTGAAGTTGATAATATTTGCTTTCAATATAAGGGTCGCAACTCGCAAAAGCAATATTTGCTCTCTATGAAATTAACTTTGTATGGATAGGTCTTTCTCTTGCAAGAGCAAATACCAGAACATAAGCTATTCTTGATTTGTTAGAACTATAAGATTTTTATCACTAACATACCTTTTTTTTTCCCATCGATAGGTGCAGAACTCAAAACTCACTTCCAGAATCTCGACTCCATGGATCGGCTTCTTCATTTTCTCATCTTTATCTCCCTCATCTTCACCCTTACCATTTCCACTTCTGTACAAGCTAGCAACGCCGCAACCAATTGCACTACTATTGACTGTGGCAAGAATTTCGAGTTGACAAGGACACCTAATGGTGTATGTGAATCATGTGAAAGCACCCATGGAGTCTGTGCAACTAACAGCCATGGTGATTTCGTTTGCCTTTGTAATGGAGTGAAGCATCGGTATAACTGTAGTGGTCCAACTTAGTATTATAGGGTTCTTGTAAGTTGCTTCTGAACCCTGCATGTCACATGCATGGATATATTTAGACGGTCCTGTTGTGTTTTAATAGAGGTGTATTGGGTAATGGGTTCATGTGTCTATGCACTCTCCTTAAAGTATCTACACAATGGGTGATTAATTAATCGAGACTGGCAGGGCTTCTATTGTGTTAAGCTGCTAGCCTTTTTTCTTTTCTTTTTTTCTTTTTTTTTCAAATGCTAAGACACAAATTTCATTAAGGGGTGAAGTTTCATCGAGGCATGTAAATTATACGAATTAAAATATATTTTTTCCTGTAACTTGGCACCCATTTGGTACAGTTTAATAGTTTATTTTTTTAGTTTTCTAAAAATATAGTTGTTTGACTTTGACTTTGATCCAAAAAACAAAAAATTACTGTAGGTGTAGCTATAAGGGGCGAAGTTTAAAATTTTATCTATAACTGTTTGAAGCCTCTTTATCAATGAACCCATACGGTTTTTAAAAAGAAAAATAGGAAAACACAACATTTGTCTTTAGTTTACTTTATCTCATTCTTCAATTTGATCCCGATAGAACAAATTCTTGAAGTTTATAAAATAGTAATCTAATTGGCTCACATGAGAATGGATATAATGTAGAGGTCTCCACTAAGCATCCATGGCTAAATGGTTAAAGCACTCAACTCATAATTGGCGAAGTCATAAGTTCAATTCGTACTGGATGCACACCAATAGGAAAAATAACTATACAGAATTACTAAGCTACATGAAATTATAGTGGCAAGTGGGATGAGAACGTGACGATTTTAGTCTAAAGTGGAGTAAAGATCAAATTAGATCTTTTTAAATAAATAAAGGTTTCAATTACTACTTTCAAAACTCTAGACACAAAATAGGTAACTGAGACAAACTTTAAGGAATATGTTTTGTGTTTGCCCTAATAAAAATAAAAGGTTAATGTTGCATAAAAATTACATGCAAGCTATTACCACATGCAATTGTAATGAAAAAGGGTAAAAAAATCACCTTCTAGACTTGAATTTACTAAACAATTTTCTATTCTAGTTTTCCTTATTAGAAAATATTGGAAAAATACGACATAAAAAAAAAATAAAAAAATAAAAAGGACCAAACTTTAAATCATTTTACACTCTTTGAAGATTTGATTACTACTTTCGAATTTCTAGAAACCGAATTTAAAAATGGACCAAACTTTGAGGATAATACTTGTTTGCAAAACAAAATGAAAGTTGTGACCTATTTTTAAGCCCAAAAATTACCAAATGTCTCAAGGCCCATTTCACACGAAGGGTTGGGTGGGCCTATGGCACTTTTTCTTTTTGGTTCTTTTTCCTTTTTTTTTTAAATGTATCATATCGATAGGGGTGGAATTAGCTCAGATTAAAACGCAATAATCCTGCTAAGCTCGAGAATGAAATAGTCAGTTAGCTAGGATAAAAACCCAATCATCCTGCTAAGCCCTAGAATGAAATGTCAAACTTAAGGAAAATATGTTGGTCTGTAGTAGTTTTTACTTGGTACCTCTTAAAGGTTGTCACATTTCATCTTAATTTATATGTTATGAAATATAATAAAGAAAGAATGTTGTCTAGCTCCCCTGGTCACTCCAGCACAAGTCAACCCCACTCATCTCACAGCATGTGAAGCCCACAACTGCATGAATGAACCACTCCATGGAATTGATACATGCTAGGTGACTTAACCCACATATTCTAGCCTTCTCTCATTCTATAGAATCTTTCGATTTTAGTAAATATTTTTTTTTATCTTTTAAATGATTAGGTAGGTTGTCTATCAATTTCATTATTATGTCTTTTTGTTTTCTCTTTTTATTATTGACTTTAAGTGGTTTGGTTGATTTTAGTCCTTTCTTTATGTTAACTTGATCTATCTCTCTTTGATTAACATTAAATATTTCCATTAATTTATTTATTATATCTTTTTCAAAATCTAATTTACTAATTTGTTTAACAATTTTATTATGTCTACCACTCTTTTTTTTGGTATGTCCATATTTTTTGCATTCATGACAAATAGTATTTCTAGTATGTCTGTTAGTTTTCTCACTATCTGATGACTCAATAAAATCTAGAACAGTTGTCTCTTTTTATATCGTTTTTTACCAATGGTGAATTTAAAATTTCTATCTTTTTAGTTAATTTTGCTAAACTATTATCTTGTGTCTTTGTCATAGATCTTTCAATTGATTTTAGTCTTTATCAATTTCTTTCTTTAGTCTGTCATTTTCTTTTGGACTATTATGTCCCCATTTTTCTTCAATTTCTTTTGTTATTATACCTTTTTCTCTTTCTATATCTATCATGTCATCTTTTTTTCGTATTGTTTGTATTGAACTAGTTTCTTTATTAGCTTTCTTTAGAGTACTATTGTTTTGTCTTTCCATTATTTCTATCATTTCCTTTACTGTTCCTCTTCTTATTATGCTCTTTTGTCATTCTATGTCATCTTTCTCTTGTATTATTTCTATAGCACTATTTCCTTTCTCTTTATCTTCTATACATGTTGTTCTTTCCATTATTACTCTTTTGTCTTTCTATGTCATCTTTCTCATCAACTTTTCTATTGGTTGATTTTAGTCTTTCATCTACTGTCTTTATTATACTACTACTTTCTATATCTATCACGGTTTTTTCTAAAGGTGTTATATGATGGGGTTCAAAGTTTAAAGCTTTCATTTTTTCATAGAGGTCCAAAAAACTATCACTTTTTCTTTCTACTCTAGTATATATAATGGATCTTTCAACAACTTCTAAAGATTCTAATTTTTTATTAATCATGTCTAACAAACTATTATTACGTCTGTCAGTCTGTCGGTTAATTTTATCTCTTGTTAATATACTCAATTATTTGTGTTATCTAATACAATATATAAAAATAGAAGCTTTTAACAAGGTCTTGACATGTTAGGAAAAATACCCCCTTCAAAAACTAACACGTTTACAATTTAAAAGGCGAAATATTATATTTTTGTCTCAACCTTTACACGGTTTGATAGTCCTTGGGTATATATATATATATATAAACGGCTTAAGCAAAATAAAAAAAAGGCTTGCAACTTAAAAAACCTAGCGATACAGAGAAGGAAGGAGAAAGTCCCCAATCGAAAGTTCAAACTCACCCTCACTTCCATCTCTTCGGTGCAAATCCATATACACTCATATCAGAATAGCGTGTTTCAAACCAACAAACATATGAAGAAAGAAAATCCCAAAGTAGGCGAAAAAGAAGAAGAAGAGAAACCTTAAAACCTCTGTTCGTGATCTACAACAATGAAAACTGAAAAAATTTGGTCATCCTTTGCAACATCAAGCGATTCAGAAGCTATCTCGTTCCTTTTCTTCAACAACAAACTATTCAGAAGGTAGGCATGTTTTTTTTTTCTTTCCCTTTTCTGTTTTCTATTCAATTACCATTTCTAGGGTTTTCAAAAAAAATAGGGGTTTAGCAGAAGGTAGGCATTTTTTTTTTTTATGTTCTTTTTTTTTTTTTTCTATTCACTATTCACAGATTCTTTTTCGCTTTGCTGAATGTGAAATATATGGATTCACTATGCTTTCTAATCAATTTCACTTAGTTTCCCCATCGTTTCCCCTAACCCATTTACGAATGGCTCTGTCAAACTATTGCCTCTGTGTATGGTTCTTAGATTGGCAGTTTTTAAGAGTTTTTTTTTTTTTTAATAATTAAAAAAAGAAGAAGAAATTTTGTTTTTGTTTGTTTGTTTGTTTATTATTATTATTATTATTATTATTATTATTATTATTATTATTATTGTGTGTTTATGTTTGTTTGATATGTTAGTAATTGCATCTGAATGATATTTTTGGCCATTGATATGTCAAGCTATTATAATGGGTCCAATGAGATAATTTTTTAAAATACTAATTTTATGATATTTACCTGTTTAGGATTATTGAATAATTTTCGTTGTTCATGTTTGTTAACTATCCTGAAATATTGAAACAGTGGTTGCTACAAATTTTCCGGGTTTTTCTCTTAACTGGCACTGGTAATAGAGAGAGGCAGACACAGAGAAATAAAGAGACAGAAATAGAGAGAGACAAATACAGTCTATAAGCGCATATGAATTGAGATTACTACTCCGTGACCAACATAATCGGAACAAAACACAGACCGACGAAAGGTACGCATCACTTCTATGTGTTCGAATTTGAATGAAATTTGGATGTTTATTCTCTTTCTTTAGATGCTTTGTTGTCAATATTAATTCTTACAACATGGATAAGAATGGCAGACCTCTAGATATGGTCATTCTTGAAAAATCAAACTAACCTCTTAGTTTAAGGGGAAAATTGATAAGATTATTGAAAAGTAAAATAATTAAACCATTTGTGAAAGCAATTCGGCCAAAATTTGACTACTGTATTATACACTTTCTCTTTTGTACAAGGTATGAACTGTTATTTTTCTTTGGTCTATTGTATTATACATTAGGGTTATAAACAGATTTCAACATGGATGCTTCAGTGTTTATAGTAATTATAATTTTTTTGTAAGTGGGATTATGGGATTCTTTGGGTTAATTACTGCATTTGAAAATAACAAACAAACAAATTGATAACTAATGTATGTTATACACTTTGCAACAGATTTTTAGACGCTGTTTTTTACAACGGTTACTTCAAACTCTCTTTTACTGGTCTCTCTTTTACTGTTTTGTTTACAGTTCCTTTGTGTCTACAAAGTTGTTGTTCGTGTCTTCCACAAACAGTGTATGTGAAATTGAAGGAGAGGTTGGTGGTTCATTAACTAATAGAGAGATTGGATTATTTTTTTCCTTTGCTATGGAAGATTCCTTTTTATGCTTTGACATATGCTTAATACTTAAGTTATATATCAAAAGTGACATAATGAATGTCCTGTTTAGTTAGATTTATAATGTTCACCAAGCATTTTTGTAAGAAACGTTGTTGGAACAAACTGATAGGTTAGGATAGTCTGATTTCCCTTCTACTTATCTCATGCTTCGTATTAGATTTTGTCCATTTACTATATGTGTTTCAATTGGCTTTGATTTGCATGTTTTAGCCAGCTTTTTTTCTTTACAAATTGATTTTTTTAGCCAATTTTCCCTTCTACTTATTTCAAATCTGCATTAGTTATAGCTTATGAGATTTCAATTATCATTTTTTCTAGATCATGTGTTGATGCCAGGTTGGTCATTCTCTAAACAAGTGTGTGTCTGTGTTTTCTTTTTATTTTCACAAGCTTAAAAGGTGGTATTCTTTCTTTCTTGGTTGTCGCTGCTTGATTGGTGTTATTGCATATTAAAACCCGGTGTATTCAGAAGGTATGCACTAAATTCTCTGGAACTCCTCAACGGTACTTTTTCTTATTCAAATTTGAATTAAAATGCGGCTGTTTATTCTCTCTCTTTGAATGATTTGGTCTCAAATTATAATCTTTGTTTTTCCTGTTTTAGTAACATTATAATCTTCTCCAAATTGAAATTATTGTTTTCTTCGATAATTTACTGCCTTCTTTGAAATAAAAACATAGAAATAAATGACATAGATTTGATAAATGGTGTGTTGTTGACAATTCAACCCATATGTTCAATGTTTTCTTAGGCTACTTTTGCAGTATTTCTTTCTTTTTTCTCTACTGCAATTTAAAACTACTATGATTTATTTTTTGAGCAATCAGAAATAATGGCAGTTTTACTAAATTGATACCAAAGCAGTAGTAAGAGTGTTAAACTTGAAACTAAAAATCTTATGAACACAATAATGTTTTTGATTAGTCCATGGATCTTTATTTTTATGATTGCTCTGCTTTGCAATCAATTTGGCTTATTTGATTTTGTGCAATTTTACAATTTAGTGTAGTTCAATGATTACATTGTGTTGGTTTTGAAGGATTTGAGTTTCTATTAGTGATGATTATGTAATCATTAATTTTAGTTTCAAATCAGGTTTTATATTTGGTTTGTGGTCTCTATAGCATTTATTCTTTTTTGATGTTTGTGGGTTTTGGACTTTAGATTTCATAGAGAACAATTCAAATACTTTGTTATTTACTAATTTGTTAATTACATTTATCCTTTGATGACTTTATAATTGACTTTCATTTGTACAGAAATTAGAAACAAATAAATACGAAAGTTAATTAAAAAGCACTAACCTATGCATAAGTTGCATTTATTTATTTATTTTCCCATGTTATATGTTTTGTAACCAGTGTTGTTTGGTTATCAAGGATTGGTTTTTTGCTTTGCTATCCAATTGGGTTTTCTTTATTGTTACTCATGCCTTTTTTTGTTGCATAATTATTTTCCATTTTTTAGTTTTATTTTTTCCTCAAGTATTTGGATTGAATTGACCTGTAAAATTGTAATATCTGTCTGATTTAATCTATAGCCTGTAACTTCACATTTTCCCTCTATTGTACATTCTTCTTTGTCTTGGTATTTACAATGTTTATATGTTTTCTTTATAAATAAAAAGCTATGTTCCAAAAAAAAAATATAACAAAAGCTATTCATGAAAGAGAAATTACTTTGACCAAAAAGTATTAATTTTTTTTGTACTGTTTAATCAATGGGATTGTGGGTTTGAATTTAATGTGGTAGCTATTCCAAAAAGTATTAATCTCTCTTTGATTCCAATTTGTTTGATTAAATTCTGAAATCGATATTTGTTACTTGTTAAAATTTGCAAATTAACCCAATGTGATTTCTTAACATATATGGATGAGATATGCCAATTGAAGAGTATTTAATAGAAATGGTATCTGTGGGGGCCAATTGATACCTTGTGTTCAAACTGCATTGGAGGAAGCCAAGCCCAATATCTAGTCTCATATGTACGACCTGCGTAAGAAAGGGCCAGGCCCAGTATTCAGTCCGAGGATAAGAGAATATCCGAGGACGACCAGCATGAAGAGAAGAAATTACCTTCCGAGGAGAGGTAAAAAGTGCTTGTGAAGAATTTGACCGTGTCCGAGGACGATAGCCATCTCGGAACTTCTGTCCGAGGTACCTAGTACGCTTATCAGTCACTTAGAGTAACGCCTTGGACAAACCTTGCAACAAAGTGAATGGGAAAATATCAAATAAAGGATAAAAATGAGAAATAACAAATATCTAGGGGTACTGTCACCTCCGCATTAAATGCCGCCCAGCTAACCTTCTGGCCGCATTAATGTGGAGGTGATACCTGAACAGTGAACGCGCAGCCTTACAGCTAAGAATGGAAAATTCAAGAAAAGACAAGGGAGACGGAGAAAAAGGACTTTCAATGCCTAGTCCACACGTGGAAGGATAAAACGGTAAAAAAGCAATAGTATAATACGAAGGAAGAAAAAAAGGGGGAGAGGGAGAAAAAACAGAAATAATTGTGTACTCTCAAGTCATAACACTAGAGCAGTTCCGAGGATACTTTTTGTACTGATATAGACGTATAACTCCTTCCTTCTAACACTATAATCCAATATCTTGGCCTTAGATTCAGACTAGCTTTTCATCCTGCACTCTACAAATTTATTGTTCGAGCTTTGTGGGCCTGGATCCATTCCTGTTTTGGGTTCAAGCTAAATCTAGTCCTTATGATTGGCGCCGTCTGTGGGAAACTGCTTGATCTGATCGGAAAGAGATTTTGGTTTAGCGCATAAAATGAAAGAATCAGGTTCGCATCAACCAACGATAGGGCTACATCAGGGTAATGACAATCTGCACCAGGCAGCATCAGGAGGTTCGCAACATAACTACTCGGAGGTCAACCCTCAACAAAGGGGAGATTGTGAGCAAAGTGGGCAAACCATGCACACTAACAGAAGCCAATCGCGTGGGAAAAGTCACGTGTCCCATGCAGAGAATGAGAAAGACATGCAACGTGAAATTAATGAGTTGAAGAAGAAGTTACGTCGCGCGCGGCGGAGGCAAGCGTCATATGAATCTGAGTCTTCTTCTGGGGATACAGAGGATGATACGTATAGGCAAAGATCTAGAACTCCGCCTAGTGAAACCTTCTCCGGTGATGGAGAGTACAGTAATTATAGGCGGAAGAGCAAAAGTACCTGGCATAAGGGCCTAGGAAACAAAGCCATGAACGAGGCATTAAGTCAAGTAGCTAAATCGCCTTTCACGCGTCAGATCGAGGGCGCCAGTCTTCCTTGGCGATTCAATCAACCAACTTTCTCTCTTTATAATGGCCGGACAGATCCAGTGGAGCATGTTAGCCATTTTAATCAAAAAATGGCCGTCCATTCAAAGGATGAGGCCCTAATGTGTAAGATCTTTCCGTCCAGCCTAGGTCCAATGGCAATGAGATGGTTTAATGGCCTCAGGGCAAATTCCATTGACTCATTCAAGAAGCTTACCCAGTCCTTTGGCGCCCGCTTCATCACATGTAGTAGGGTACTATTGCCTTTAGGATCTTTGTTATCAATGTCTATGCGTGAGGGAGAGACTCTGAAGGCTTACTCAGATGGATATTGGGAAATGTTTAACAAGATAGATGGGGATTATGATGATGTGGCCATTAGTACATTTAAGGCAGGATTACCGGCGGAGCACGATTTGAGAAAGTCACTCATTGGCAAACTTGTCACCAGTGTACGCTTACTAATGGATAGGATTGACAAGTACAGGAGGATTGAGGAAGATCAGTTGCAAGGTAAAGGGAAAGCGAAGGTGACCACCCAAGAAAGGAGGGATTCCAGGTCGGATCGGTTGCAGAACAATCGTCCTCGGAGAGACTTTTCAGGGCAATCTGCATCTGCCAATGCTCAGGCGGTCAACGTTGTGTTTCGTGAACTAGTGCAGAAAGTCTTGGAGAAAGTAAGGAATGAGCCATTTTTTAAATGGCCGAATAAAATGGCCGGAGATCCAAAAAATCGTAACCAAAACCTGTACTGCCATTATCATCAAGATCATGGTCATGCTACTGAAGATTGTTGGAACTTGTGGGACCATTTAGAACAGCTGGTCCGAGAAGGGAGGTTGAAGCATTTATTGCATCATTCCAGTGGCCGAGGAGGCCAGACTGGTGTAGCGTTTCAGGGAAATCCTGCATCGAAGCCTCCTCTGGGCACCATCAATGTTATATTCGCTACTCCAAGGAGGACTGGATCATGCCATTCCAGGATAATGTCGGTATCCCATTATACCGATGATGAGCATAATTCAGTGCCAAAGAGAGTCAAGACGAATGTCCCTCTAGTTCTGAGTTTTTCAGAAGCGGACAAATAGGGAACCATACAGCCACATGATGATGCTCTGGTGGTTACCCTTAGAATTGGTGGATACGATGTGAGGAGAGTCATGATTGACCAGGGAAGTGCAGCGGAAATTATGTATCCTAACCTCTTTAAGGGTCTGGATTTAAAGCCCGAGGATTTGTCTACATACAGTTCGCCTTTGGTGAGTTTTGAAAGTAAGATGGTTGTCCCTAGGGGCCAGATCAGACTGCCCATGCAAACTGGATTGGATGTGGTCGAGGTAGATTTTATTGTGGTAGATGCTTTTTCCCCGTACACGGCCATTATGGGCAGGCCATGGCTGCATTCTTTGGGTGCCGTTTCTTCTACCCTTCATCAGAAAGTAAAATATCCTTCTAGAGGTTAAGTACTGGAGATAGTGGGAAGCCAGTCTATGGCTAGGCAATGCTTAATCGCGGCAATTCAGCACAAACCGGAGACTGGCGCCTCGGCCAGTAAAGAAAATGATTTATAGCAGTTAAAAACCTCATCGTCACTGCTCGAAGGGCCAGACAACGAGATGAAATGTGAGGACTTGGATAAGGTGATTATAGGGGACGATCTTGAGAGATTCTTTCAAGTTGGGGCTCGACTACCCCTACAGGAGAAGGAAGAGTTGGTCGAACTTCTGAGGAAAAACATAGACGTTTTTGCATGGGATACCTATGAAGTCCCTGGTTTAAATCCGGAATTCATCTGTCATCGTTTAAATGTAGATCCCTCAGCCACTCCAAAAAAGCAACCGCCTCGACGCCCATGAAATGAACACATAGAAGCAATCAAGAATGAAGTGGTTAAACTTAAACAGGCAGGGGCTATTAAAGAGATATTCTATCCTCAATGGCTGGCTAATACCGTGGTGGTAAAGAAGAAGACAGGAAAATGGGTGTCTGCGTGGACTTTACAAACCTTAACAAGGCTTGCCCCAAAGACCCCTTTCCTATGCCGAGGATAGATCAATTAGTAGATGCGACAGTAGGCTATCCTCGGATGAGTTTCCTGGATGCCTTCCAAGATTATCACCAAATACCATTGGCAGCGGAAGATCAGGAAAAAACAGCTTTTGTTACTCCTGTGGGGAACTACCACTACAAAGTAATGCCTTTTGGCCTAAAAAATGTAGGATCAACTTATCAACGAATGATGACAAAAATATTCGAATCACGGTTGGGAAAAACTGTTGAAGTCTATATTGATGATATGGTTGCGAAGAGCAAGTTAGTGTCCGAGCACTTAGCAGATCTTTCAAACATTTTCGAAATCCTGAGGCAGCACCAGTTGTGTGTGAACGCTTCCAAATGCTCTTTCGGAGTAGGATCAGGAAAGTTCCTAGGATACATGGTGACTCATAGGGGAATTGAAGTAAACCCAGATCAGATCAAAGCAATCAACAGCTTGCAACCACCTCGGAATCCAAAGGAAGTCCAGAGGCTTACTGGGATGATGGCAGCTTTAAATTGGTTCATATCTAGATCGGCAGAAAGATGTAGACCTTTCTTTCTTTTACTACATAAATGGAAAGAGTTTCAGTGGTCCGAGGAGTGTGTCAGGGCATTCTAAGAACTTAAACGCTACCTGTCTCATCCACCCGTAATGTCTAGCCCATTGGTGGATGAAGTCCTCTTTGCTTACCTCGCCGTTGCTCCACATGCCATAAGTCTTGTGTTCATACGGGTGGACGATGGTATACAACGGCCAGTCTATTATGTGAGCAAGTCACTTAACGAGGCTGAGGTGCGCTATCTGCCACTAGAAAAAGCGATACTAGCTGTAGTGCATGCCACGAGAAAACTTCTTCATTACTTTCAGGCGCATACTGTGGTCGTTCTGACTCAAATTCCCCTCAAGTGAGTGCTTAGGAGCGTCGATTATACAGGGAGGGTAGCTAAGTGGGATACGATTTTAGGGGCTTTTGATATAAAGTACATGCCCCGTACCTCTGTAAAGGGGCAGGTGCTCGCTGATTTGGTGGTCGAGTTTGCTGAATGTCCAGAAGAGATGGAAATGGGAGACGAAGCAATGGATGAAGGGTTAATAGGCGTGGCCTCTATCCAGGGCCTACCACCCTGGGAATTATATGTTGATGGAGCAGCCAATCAACGGGGATCAGGAGTGGGGCTAGTATTGGTGTCCCCTGAGAAGATTATCATCGAGAAATCCTTAAGACTGAATTTCTCTACTACGAATAATGAAGCAGAGTATGAAGCTTTGCTGAAGGGGCTGGTGATGGTTCAAAAAATGGGGGGAAAGGCAGTAAGAGTTTTTTCGGACTCGAAACTAGTTGTGGGACAAGTAAGAGGTGACCTAGAGGCACGAGACTCAAGAATGCAAGAGTATTTAGGTCAAGTCAGGAGTATAAAAGAAAAGTTTGAAGTTTTTGACTTGTCTCATGTTCCTAGAAGTGGGAACACCCATGCAGATTTGTTGGCCACCCTTGCCACGTCCTCGGCCCAGGATCTGCCTCGGGTAGTCTTGGTGGAAGATCTATATACGCAAGCTTTGATGCATCAGGGTGCCCCACGAATACATCAGATTGCGCTGGGTCCGAGCTAGATGGATTCTGTGTCACTGTTCTTGGAAAAAGATGTACTGCCTGAAGAAAAATCTGAAACTGATAAAGTGCGAAGGAAAGCTCCTCAGTTCTGGTTATCCAAGGATAGAAAATTGTACAAGCGCTCATTCTCTAGGCCTTATTTGTTGTGTGTGCACCCAGAGGCATCAGAGTCACTTTTAGAGGAATTACATGAAGGGGTTTGTGGAAGTCAAACAGGGGGAAGGTCACTGTCTCACAGGGCCCTTACCCAAGGATATTGGTGGTCAAACATGCAAAAAGAGGCGCAAGAATATGTCAAGAAATGCGATCAATGCCAGAGGTTTGCACCGAATATTCATCAGCCTGGAGGGGTGCTCAACCCTCTGTCTAGTCCGTGGCCTTTTACTCAGTGGGGCCTAAATATTGTGGGTCCTTTCCCCAAAGCTGCGGGGAACAAGAAATACCTCCTGGTATGCACAGATTATTTCACTAAGTGGGTCGAAGCTGAGCCTTTAGCCAATATCAGGGATGTGGATGTAAAAAAAATCATCTGGAAGAACATAGTTACGTGATTTAGGGTTCCCAACGTCCTCATCTCAGATAACGGTCTTCAATTTGACAGCAAAGCTTTTAGGAAGTACTGTTCTGACCTGGGGATAAAGAACAGGTACTCCACTCCAGCCTATCCGCAAGAAAATGGGCAAGCTGAGGCTGTTAATAAAGTCATCGTGAACAGACTTAAAAAGAGGTTGGATGACGCCAAAGGAAGATGGGTTGAAGAGCTACCACATGTTCTTTGGACATACAGGACAACGCCTCGGAAGTCTACTGGAGAGACACCCTTCTCAATGACGTATGGGGCTGAAGCTGTAATTCCTTTGGAGAGCGGTTTCCCTACTATGAGATCTAGTGCATTTACCTCGGATGGAAATGACGACCTGTTAAAAAGGAACCTGGATCTAATTGAAGAACGACGAGAAAACGCTAGGGTGCAGTTAGCCTACTATCAACACAAGCTAAAACAAGGCTATGATATGAGTGTGAAGTTGAGACCATTGGCCCCAGGGGATTTAGTTTTGAGGAAGGTTGTGGGAAACACTAAAAACCCTGCCAGGGGAAAACTAGGGCCCAATTGGGAAGGACCATATCGCATTACTTCAGTAGCAGGAATAGGCGCATACTACTTAGAAGATTTAGATGAGAGAGCTGTACTTCATCCTTGGAATGTAAATAATCTGAAAAGATATTACTATTGATAAGAAAAGTTGCAATGTGTTTTTCCTTGCTTCCATTTATCCTATGACATCTATTGAAATATTAAACAAAAACTAAGTTATGTCAAGTCCTCGGACCACAAACTTAGTGGAAATTAATATCCTATGACATCTATTGAAATATTAAACAGAAACTAGGTTATGTCAGGTCCTCGGACCACAAACTTAGTGGAAATTAATATCCTATGACATCTACTGAAATATTAATCAGAAACTAAGTTATGTCAGGTCCTCGGACCACAAACTTAATGGAAATTAATATCCTATGACATCTACTGAAATGTTAAACAGAAACTAGGTTATGTCAGGTCCTCGGACCACAAACTTAGTGGAAATTAATATCCTATGACATCTACTGAAATATTAAACAGATACTAAGTTATGTCATGTCCTCGGACCACAAACTTAGTGGAAATTAATATCCTATGACATCTACTGAAATATTAAACAGAAACTAAGTTATGTCAGGTCCTCGGACCACAAACTTAGTGGAAATTAATATCCTATGACATCTATTGAAATATTAAACAGAAACTAAGTTATGTCAGGTCTTCAGACCACAAACTTAGTGGAAATTAATATTTCAAGACACCTCTTAAAATGTGAAATGGAAGATCATCTGTGTCTAATCCTCGGACCATGAACATTGTAAAAATAGTTGTCCTTATAGTATTAAGGAATATGTTCAGTGGAATATATATTGTATTAAAATCTTTAGAACATGATCTTGAATATAAGTTATTATTTTCTGGATTAAGTTTTGGCCTGTTGTACAGGAAATGATTAACTTCATGAATATCAAATGAGCGTAAGTATGTCTCAATATATTCACATCCTGTTTGTTATTTAAATATTGTGACATTGCTGGGAAATTGTGAAACTTATTAGAGAACTTGGTAAAGGGCAGATACATTTTTGAAAGTTAACACTATGTTTTATTAATGTGTCGTGTTCCTTAATAATGCATACTGGTTCTTTGATGATGTATCATGCATTGAAAGTGGATAGGGAACAGAATAAAGTAAACATCATACAGCTAAGTAAAACAATAACGTTGACAAGTATTACTTGAAATAAA
This sequence comes from Quercus rubra, assembly GCA_035136125.1. Taxonomy (NCBI): domain Eukaryota; kingdom Viridiplantae; phylum Streptophyta; class Magnoliopsida; order Fagales; family Fagaceae; genus Quercus; species Quercus rubra. Next base: position 67,166,616 of record CM068733.1, read on the forward strand.
GAAAAATGTTTCATACATTATCAAAATTGACCTTTAAAAATACCGAAGATGAAAATACAGTCACTATTATTATCTTAAAAACAAATACAAACTAAGGCTTCAACTTAATCTAAAGTTTGGATTTTGGAGCCTGGTCAGCTGCCTCAGGAGGGGCCTCTTTCTCCTTCTCCTTAAGAGACCCTTCTGCAGATAAAGTAACCAAGGCTAGTTGCTTCTCAAAGTCTTGAGAAGCTGCCTCAGGCTGAGGAGCCTCAGTCACTTTATCTAGAGAATAATCCTTTAAGGCCTCTTGCTCTCTGCCCTGTGCTTGCTGACTGGTTGAGGAAGGATGCTGAGATTGAGCCTCTTTGATTGGCTGGGAAGTAGGTGGGGCTGTATCTTTCTGATTAGAAGTCTGCAAGGCTGGAGGACAGACAATGTTTTCAGGCTTCCTTAGCTCAGAGGAAATATCAATTCCAGCTTGGTTAAGGGCTTCCTCCCAAGTCTGGGTGCAATAGGCACGGCAAACCACAAGAACCTCAGCCCGTAGAGCGTCCTCGGTCTCGGCTACGCCAACATCGTAGCCGTGTTGCTCAGCCTCGTCTATTTCCTTCTCAGCCTTGAGCTTGTCTTCCTCAGCTTGCAGTCTGGCTTTCTCGGCCAAGTCTTTAAGCTTGTTAGCCTCCTCCAACTGCTGCCTTAGGGCTGCGACCTGCTCCTTGGTCATAATCAGCTGCCCTTTAATATCATTGGCCAGCTTCCTTTGGCTCTCGGCCTGTGTCTCAGCACCCTTCAAGGCAGACTCAGCGCTTTTCCTTTGCTGCTCCTCAACCTTCAGCTTCTCCTTGAGGTCAGCATTGCTGTTCTCAGCAATTGTCAGTGTCTGCACAGCAGAGACCCTTCTTTTTCTTTCATCGTCCAGCTGCTGTGCGACGAAGTGATATATTTCTTCCATCTTGAATGTACTTTGAACGGCCTGTTTAAAAAAAAAAAAAAAAAAAAAAAAAAACAACAACAACAACAACAACAACAACAAACACAAAAATATATAAGGATAATAACATCTATATGCACAAGTAACACAAAATAAGTGTTATGCCAAGTAAAAAAAAAAAGGAAAGAAGAGATTGAAAAGTAACAATACATACCATTCCTAAAAACCGCTTGGTTTGGAGAAAGACTTCGTTCCTCCTTAGTCCTCGCAGCTCTACCATGTCTTTGGGGAGCAGAAGGGTTTCTTCCAACACCGAGGCCACCTGGCAGCCTATACCTCCATTATAATATCTGATCAATGCATCCTCGGTCAGAGGCTCACCACCGAGCATGGGAGCTGGAAGCCATGCTTGAGGTTTAAGCTGTTGAACCTCTCCCCTCTCTAGTCCTCTGCTAGGGGCATGGCTGATTCTTAATTGCTTCGATGGCCTATGGGCCTCCTCTTCACTGGAAGAACGAGTCCTTCCAGTCTCCATCACTTCCTTCCCCTTGGGCTCCCTTCTCCTTTTAGGGTCAGGTTGCTCAGCCCTAGAGGGAAGAGGTGGCTGAGGGGCACGGGGGGAGATTTAGAAGGGGGAGGAGGAAGTTTTGGTTGGGTAGACCTCCCAACCTCCCCCCTTCCAGGCTAGCTCTCCAATAACTCTTGGAGACTGCGTTGGGGCTTCCTCTGGATGCCCATATCCTCAGGAGTGTCAGGTGATGGAGTGGATTGGTTAAAGACTTCGTAATCGTCTGTAGCCGAGGTGAGGTCCACAAAACCTTCTTCCTCTCGTTCAGCTTCTTCTTCCTCCTCTACTTGAAAAACGGAGGGAGAAGATGGTGCTGCTTCTGCAAGGCTGGCAACAGGCAATGGCTCGATGAGCTGGGTGTATCTGGGAAGAGGGACGCCTTGTGGGACTATGAACCCTTCGTAGGCAACGCTAATTCTGCGAAGCCAAGGATCCTTGGCCTTTATCACGCACGAAGGAGCTTGGAATGCACGTGATATAGGGTTGTAGCCGAGGATGAGATGAGCTGCTCTTAGCTGACCGTCTGATGGGTTGACGTAAATTTTAGCTTGAAGAACTCTATCCAAGCTGGCTTTGTTCACTAAACATAATGATGGCGTAGTGGCGCGGGGATCTGCAATGTCAGTAGAGACAATGAGGAGTAACTTTATTATCAGCCGACAACAATGGGAATACCAGAATATGTAAAGTTAAATGTGAAAATTAAATAAGTTGGTTCCCCACCTGGTTCACCCTCGGTAACTGGGCACGGTAAGCCATCATGCCATCGCCCAGAAAAGATTAGAAAATCTTCTTTTAACCCCTTGTTAGACACAGGAAGACACTGAATCATCCTAACCTCAGCGTGTCTGGATTTTAAATAATATCCCTGATTCTTAAGATGTTGAAGGTTGTAAACCCAGTTTATATCGTGGTGGGTTAGGTTTAGGTTCATTCTTTCGTTCAGGGCTTCTATACATCCTAATACCCTAAACATATTTGGCGCGCACTGTGTGGGTGATAACCTAAAATACCTAAGGTAATTCCTAGTAAGGGTGCCCATGGGAATGGTCATCCCCCATTCTATGAAGGCAATCATGGGGATGACCACCTCGTTCGTTTTTCTTTCATCATACCACTCACCCTGTGCCGCGTACCTAACGCCCACATGGGGAGGGATGTTATATTTAATTCTAAAATTCTTCATTTTCTCCTCGGTGTTTACTAACTCCTCAAATCTACCCATTTTCTGAGAGGTCCTATAAGGGAAATTTTACAATAAAAGGAATAAGAGTTGGAGATTGTTTAGGAAAACTTACAGGTGTGAGAAATGGTCCTCGGACAGGATTTTGGTATTTGTAGACGCACGGAGGAAAGAAAGAAAGAAAGAAAGTATTGGGTTCTAGAATAACGCAATCGTTCGAAAGTGACAAGAAACCGATTTGAAAGGCTACTTATAGTGGTGCAAAAATTAAGAGCGGGAATTCACCTGCTCAAATTCCCAAAAAGCTCAACCGCCGTTGGATTATCATCCAACCGTTGAACGTGAGAGACAAAGGAGTTGCCAAAATTAAATGAAGGCATGCCCTGGGCACTGAAGAGTTAGGGATGGATCATAAGGAGACAAACACGTGTAGTTGCGATGTGACCCCATAAAACCAGATCATAAGGTAGATCAGACGAGAGAATCAAAATCCTCCTTTTCTCCCGAGGAGCCGAAAAGCAAGATTTTGAGGGGCTATTGTGGGGGCCAATTGATACCCTGTGTTCAAACTGCATTAGAGGAAGCCAGGCCCAATATCTAGTCTCATATGTACAACCTGCGTAAGAAAGGGCCAGGCCCAGTATACAGTCCGAGGATAAGAGAATATCCAAGGACGACCAGCATGAAGAGACGAAATTACCTTCCAAGGAGAGGTAAAAAGTGCTTGTGAAGAATTTGACCGTGTCCGAGGATGATAGCCATCTCGGAACTTCTGTCTGAGGTACCTGGTACGCTTATCAGTCACTTAGAGTAACGCCTTGGACAAACCTTGCAACAAAGTGAATGGGAAAATATCAAATAAAGGATAATAATGAGAAATAACAAATATCTAGGGGTACTGTCACCTCCGCATTAAATGCCGCCCAGCTAACCTTCTGGCCGCATTGATGTGGAGGTGATACCTGAACAGTGAACGCGCAGCCTTACAGCTAAGAATGGAAGATTCAAGAAAAGACAAGGGAGACTGAGAAAAAGGACTTTCAATGCCTAGTCCACACGTGGATGGATAAAACGGTAAAAAAGCAATAGTATATAATACGAAGGAAGAAAAAAAGGGGGAGAGTGAGAAAAAACAGAAATAATTGTGTACTCTCAAGTCATAACACTAGAGCAGTTCCGAGGATACTTTTTGTACTGATATAGACATATAACTCCTTCCTTCTAACGCTATAATCCAATATCTTGGCCTTAGATTCAGACTAGCTTTTCATCCCGCACTCTACAAATTTATTGTTCGGGCTTTGTGGGCCTGGATCCATTCCTGTTTTGGGTTCAAGCTAAATTTGGTCCTTACAGTATCATAGAAGTGATAAGATTACCAATTGAAAATCAGTCTTTTAAAGAAAGATTGAATATGACAATGAGGTATATTGGTACTTTATTAATTTGTTTTAGATATGATCGAACATACTTGGAGATTGGGTCAGCATTGTTTATGAAAGACTAATTTCTCTTTCATTTATCTTATGCTTTGTAATAGATTCTATCCATTATGTATTTGTTATTTGAATTACCTCTGTTTAGACAGATTTATAACGTTCACCAGGTGTTTTCAAGAGACATTGTTGGATAAAACTGGCAGGTTAGGATGTTCCAGCTATCATTCTTCTCATTCTCTATCCTATGACTTCCACTAGGCTGATTCCATTGTTTCTTCAATTGTCTTCTTCTCTTTTCTATCTTAATATCAGTATCATTGGATTCATCCATTGGATTACATTTTGCCAATTGAGGTATTTGGGATAGTTCTTTGAAAAATTAAGTTTTCTTTGGTTTATTTTTTTGAAAATAAAATTTCTTTTTCCTAAGTTTTAGTTGGCTTGGTTTCTTATTTTTATTGCTTTGCACTATTAGAAAATTTTGCAAAGTTTATATGATCAATTTTGGCTATTTAACCTGTTTTCTTTAAATTGTAAACACCTCTGTATTTTTCCCTTTGTATTAGTTTCTTTCAACAAGAACAGTTACTCAACCAAGCAAGGGAGAAGAGTTAGTCAAGGAGCCAATTTGTAAGGTATTCTTAAAGAAAATTAAAACTTAAATAAATCAACAATGGTCTCTTCAAAACCCCTTTGCTATCAGCCTTCAACATTCTTTGGTTTCTAAAACATTCATTGGCTTTAATATACTAATCAAAACAGAATTTTGTCCAATAGATTCACCAGTTTTCTCAATTTGTGTCTCTATAATTACCCCCCCCCCCTCTCTCTCTCTCTCTCCCTCTCATGTTTTTGTTAGGATAATGTTTGAAAGAACGTTAAATGTCTTTGTGTGTGGTTGTCTTTAGAATGAATAGATTATGAATTTGGGAATTTATGTTCTAACTTAAGTGGTTTATAAATATTGGGGTCTTGAAGCTTATTTTATCATAATTTACCACAAATCAAATTTTATTTAGAATATAAAAAAATCAATTGATATTGTATAACCTATTATCTATACCTTTAAAAGAAAGGTTTTTTAAAGGATTTTTTTTGCCATGTTTGAAGCTTCTCAATGGGTATCACTAGGCCTTGAATACATTGTGTTCTATTAGTCTATCCTCTCTTTTCTCTTCCCATCTCCTTCTCCAAAACCACATCACAACCTCCATTTTATTTGGTATGTGATTTTACTAATAAGCTTTGGCTTTGGGATTTTTGTTTTATATGCCAAGTTCTATAAAATGAGTAATGTGAGTATGAAGGTTCTGTTTTGATTATCTTTGTGTTTGTTCTCTATTTGTTTGTTTAAACTTCTCAATGAATAAAATTTGGTCTATGGATCCAATTTGTTAAAACAATTCCTTCTTCAAAATGTTATTTTTCTACACTATTTTTCTACATAAAATCTGCACTGTTACACATCTAAAATCTGCTTCTTCTTTTTTTTACAACTAAAATCTTCACTACACTATTTCACAAAATCTACACTGCACTGATTCATAAAAATATGCACTGCACTGCACTATTTCATTAAATCTGCCCAGTTTTGAGTAACTTTCTGCACTGTTTTCAAATAACTTTTGTCTTGGTTATCTTTGTGGTTTTTCTCAATGTGTTTGCTTAAATTTTCCAATGAATACGTAGAACAAATATAGGTTCTGATAAATAAAATCTATAAATGTTTCCCAAAACCATTCTTTGTTCTTAAATGGCCGATGAGAAGATCATGAGCAAGGACTTCAAGTAATCAAAAGATGGAAATTACCCCACCAAGTACAGTCAAAGCAAATGTTGATGCTACTATGTCAGGGAATGCTTCAATTTTGAGAGTAGTATTTCAAGATGAAATGCAATCTATCTTAAAGCTTGGACAAAGAAAATTTTAAATCCAGTGATCCTTTAACAACAGAAAAATTTGCACCCGCAAATAGTTTGTCTTTATGTTGTAGTAATTCCTCTCTTCCTCTTTCATCTGGGAGGTTTGATTCAGAAATGTATCCTTTATTTCTTATTAATGAAAATTTTCATTCAGCCAAAAAAAAAAAAAAAAAATTCATGAAAGAGAATCACAAGTAACAATGCAATTAGTGCTTCTAAAGTCCTACACATTCTTTCTTTTGTTCTTGCTCAATGACACATAGTGCTTTCCCTATTTAACTTTAAGTGAGTTACTGCTTTCTTTTTATTTTATTGAAGCCATTTGCAATTTGTAAAGCTGAAGTTAAATATTACGTTAATGGAAAATTGTATTGATAATGTAATTTACTAGCGAATGCAACTGATATATTAAGTAATTCTAATTGAAAATTTAACTGAATTTATTTTTTTGAATTGGGAAAAAGGTGTTACTTAATGTTATTATTATTTTAAACATCTTTCCAATGAATTTTTGTTAATTTGTGGTTGGTATACTATGGGTAGTTGTGGATTTGTGTTTGGGTGTTAGGACATTTGTTTGTTGCAAATGACGCAATTAAAATTGTGATGAAATTTGGGAAATATAAAACGTGATAATTTACCTATTGGATAAGTGGGCAAGAAAATGAGTACAAGCTACATTTTATGCTTACCATAAAAAATATATATATATATATATAGAATTTTTTTTTTTTTGTTTACAGATTTTTATTAGACATGTTTAAAGGAAAAAGAAATGATAAGCTATCTAACACTGATTCATGTGATTTATATTTGAGATGGTTGAACTAATTTCGCATTTGTATGTGTTCTTCATTTGGAATCAATTTGACATTTTTTTTTGAAAGTTTTGATATGTCCATTTATGCAAAAAGATCATCAATAGCTTGGTTTTTCACAACATTAGACCCATAAAATTTTAAGGGGTTAAACTATTTGACTTTTGGTTTATTTTAAGATTATGTTATTTTGAGCTATAAATCTAAATTTTTATGATGTTATGAAGAAAATTATTTATTTCTCCATTATTGTAAGTTTAATTTTTCCCCCTTATTCAAAGTGTGTTAATATTTGTTACTATGATGAAGTGTGATTTGATTTACTTTTGATGATGTTATATAAAAAAGAAAAATACTTTTGAAATGCTATAAAAATCCCATGCATTTGCATGGGTTACAAGCTAGTTATTATAGTTATAATCATCTATATCACTGTCAAAATCAAAACAATAGTACTCTAAAGAAAGCTAATAAAGAAAAAGAATAGAAAAGAAAGACAAAAAAGAAACAAGATGGAGTAAATATAAAACCAGTAACTCTACAAGATTTAATGACAAAGGTAAAAATGGTAAAACAAGAAATTAAAGAGAATAATTCCACAAACATAAATGAACAAAATATTGCTGAAATAGTAAACTTGACATGTTTTCCTACAACAGACATAATAATGACAGATCCCCCTTTAGAAAAAGAAATTTCACATGATCAAGAAATTGATCATAATAAACATAACATCCTAAGTTTAATTGACAGAGTTATTTTCCAAAAATGGCATACAAAAGTCACTCTAGTAATCAATAAAGAATTCTCTTTGACAGAAGTTGCTTTGATAGATTCTGAAGCTGACATGAATTGCATATAAGAAGGATTAATACCTTTAAAATATTATGAAAAATCATCTAAAAGATTAGCTCAGGCTAATGGAGAAAAGCTGATAATTAATTATAAAATACCTAATATTGGAATATGTTTTGAAACTATTTTTAAAGACCTTTCTTCTAAAGTTATTTTAAGAATGTTAGGACATATGTGTCTCACTTGGTAGGAACATATGTCAATATTTTATGTAATTGGCTAATCCTCTAACAAAACACACTTTACTTGTATTTGGGTAGATCTAAGATGTTTTTAATACTTTAAGAAACAAGATTTCAAGATCAAGTATTGAAGTCATCAAGTCTATCCAAGAAAATAAGCTGAAAGTGCAAATTCATTAAAGATCAACAATTGGCTCGATAGTTGCATCTATCGAGCTTAAGAAAGCTGTTTCAGCCTAGTGTGCTTGACACCTGCTCGACACCTCCTATTTGTCGAGGTTTAAGAAATTCAGAATTCTAATATGATTTTCTTGAAATCCGTGAATGTGTCTTTGGGCTTTCTTTTCTCCTAACCCTATACATATAAAAGGATTGTTTTAAAGGCCGTCAAAAGGTTCACAAGTTGCACAAGCATTGATCAAACTCTGTTCAAGCAAATTATGACCGGAGACGAAGTTCTTGCCCTAGTTCATCTCTTACTCTTGAAGAAGTTGCTATGTATATGCACCGTAGGGTTTTATGACTAAGCATCTTCTTGATCTTCATCGTGAGGATGAACTAAAGAACTGCAGCCAACAACCTTCTTAGTTGGTGATTGAAGTCGCGTACTAGGATCCGCACAATTGGTTAGTCACGTACTTGAGAGCCATGCATCAAAAGGGGAACTGTCACTACAGAACAAGTCCAATTGGGTATTGGGGTAAGGGTTCAACTATAGGTTGGTAAGGTACTTGAGATTCCTTTACTTGTAACCGCTTGTTATGATAATAGTGGAGTTTCGGGAGTAGTGACCTAAAAATCACCTGGTGAGGTTTTTGCGGTCAGGTTTTCCCCATTTGTAAACAAATCATCGTGTCATTTATTTTCCGCTGCATACTTTAGTTGTTTGGTGATTTGTTTGTGCTACCACACACTTTGCATGTTAATTTGATTAATTAATAAACTTAATTAATTAATAAATTAATTTGTCACAAGGGGTCAATTCGTTTTTAGCCTATCAAGTGGTATCAGAGCAAGCATACTCTGATTAGGTTTTAATCTTTGCTGTGTTTGATCCATTAACCCCTATTTGTCATGGATAGAGGACAATCATTAATTATACCTCCTTGATGGCACTAAGTATGCATACTCGAAAGTACGCATGAGAGTTTTCCTTCAATCTCTAAATAAGAAAGTGTGGCAAGCTGTTGAGATAGGCTAGACCAAGCCAAAGGAAGCACCAGTAGACTGGGATGATGCCAAGATCAAGGCGGCGAACTTCAACAACAAAGCATTGAATGCATTATTCAGTGCAAACACCAATGAGGAGTTCAAGAAGATTTCCTTAACTGAAACTGCCAAAGAGGCTGGGACCATCCTTCAGACAACCTATGAGGGAACTAAGGCTGTCAAAGTATTAAAGTTTCAAAGGCTAACTATAAGCTTTGAAGAGATTAAGATAGAGGAGGATGAGTCGTTTAACGAGTTCTATGCCAAGCTTAAGGACATAATGAACTCGGCGTTCAATCTTGGGGAGACCATTCCTGAACCCAAAATTGTGAGGAAAGTGCTCAAATCTCTACCCAAGAGATGTCATGCCAAGATCACTACTATAGAGGAATCAAAGGATATTGACCAGATTCCGTTGACTAAGCTAGTTAGTAATCTACAGACCTACAAGCTAAGGTTGACAAGGATTGGCAAGACAGGTAAAGGCAAGAGCATGGCATTGAAGGCCAAGAGCAGTGAAACAGATGAGTCTTCAGATGATGAAGATTCCAAGATGAAATCCTACATCACCAGGCAATTCAAGAAGTTTATGAAGAATGCAAATGGAAAGGGCTTCGACAAGAATCGCAGGCAATCCAATTCTTCTCAGTTTAAAGGCCAAGACAAAGGGAAGAAGGATGCTAAGGAAGGTAGTCAGTACACTGTTCCCGCAGGACCTAAGTGTTTTGGGTGTCAAGGCTTCGTCACATGAAACATGAGTGTCCTACATATCTCAAGAGAATTGGGAAGAGTAAGGCACTTACTGCTACCTTGAGCGACACCGAGCCTAAGGATGATTCCAACAATGAGGACGACGGAATTTTGAATGCCTTCACTGCCTCTGTAGATCCTACTGAAGGGATTGTAGAAGATGTGGATGAAGAAGAAGATTTGGTGGACTCAAAGTTTGAGAAGATGGATGATCAAGATGACATCCATACAGCCTATGAGAAACTTTACAAGCTTTCCGAGAAGCATGAAAAACTGTATAGGCTGGCCACCAAGAAGCTCAGTGATGTGGAACTTAACCGTGAGGAACTTTCCACAAAGTTTGATGAGGCAAATCAAACCATTGGAGCACTAAGGTTCGAGAATAATTTCTTGGTTGAGAAGACCAAGAAGCTTAAAGCAGAGCTGTGGGGACCAATTGTACCCTGTGTTCAAACTACGCTGGAAGAGGCCAGGCCCAATATCTAATCTCATATATATAAACTGTGTAAGAAAGGGCCAGGCCCAATGTCCAATCTGAGGGTGAGAGAATATCCGAGGACAATCAACAAAAGAAGAGATAAAATTATCCTCCGAGGAGAGGTAAAGAGTGCTCGTGGGGGATTTGACCATGTCCGAGGACGATAGTCACCTCGAAACTTCTATCCGAGGTGTCTGGTAAACTTATCAGTCATTTAGAGTAACACCTTGGACAAACCTTACAGCAAAATGAAGGAGAAAATATCAAATAAAATATAAGAGTAAGAAATAACAAATATATAAGGGTATTGTCACCTCCGCATTAAATGCCGCCCAGCTAACCTTCTGGCCGCATTAATGTGGAGGTGATACCTGAACAGTGAACGGGCAGCCTTTCAACTAAGAATAGAAGATTCAAGAAAGGGCAAGAGGGATGGAGAAAAAGAACTTTCAACGCCAAGTCCACACGTGGATAATGAAAAAGGTAAAAAAGCCATAGTATATAAGACGAAGGAAGGAGAAAGGAAAAGGGACTGGAATTATTCTCAAATCATAGCACTAGGGCATGTCTGAGGATACTCTTTGCATAGAATACGCGTGTAGCTCTGGCCTTTTAACGCTAAAATCCAATATCTCAGCCCAAGATTCAGACTAGCTTTCTCTCCTGCACTCTATAAATTTATTGTTTGGGCTACATGGGCCTGGATCCATTCCTGTTCTTGATTCAAGTCAAATCTGGTCCTTACAATTGGCACCGTCTGTGGGAAGCTGCTTGATCTGATCAGAAAGAGATTTTGCTTTAGCGCATAAAATGGAAGAATCAGGTTCGCATCAACCAACGATAGGGCCACATCAGGGTAATGACAATCCGCACCAGGCGGCATCAGGAGGTTCGCAGCATAGCTACTCGGAGGTCAACCCTCAACAAAGGAGAGATCGTGAGCAAAGTGGGCAAACCGTGCACACTAATAGGAGCCAATCGCATGGGAAAAGTCACGTGTCCCATGCAGAGAATGAGAAAGACATGCAACATGAAATTAATAAGTTGAAGAAGAGGTTACGTCGCGTGCGGCGAAGGTGAGCATCATTTGAATCTGAGCCTTCTCCTGGGGATACAAAGGATGATACGTATAGGCAAAGATCTAGAACTCCGCCCAGTGAAACCTTCTCCGGCAGTGAAGAGTACAATGATTACAGGTGGAAGAGCAAAAGCACCTTGCATAAGGGCCTAGGAAACAAAGCTATGAACGAGGCATTAAGTCAAGTAGCCAGATCGCCTTTCACACGTCGGATTGAGGGTGCCAGCCTTCCTCGGCGATTTAATCAACCAACTTTCTCTCTTTATAATGGCCGGACAGATCCAGTGGAGCATGTTAGCCATTTTAATCAAAAAATGGCCGTCCATTCGAAGGATAAGGCCCTGATGTGTAAGATCTTTCCGTCCAGCTTGGGTCCAATGGCAATGAGATGGTTTAATGGCCTCAGGGCAAATTCCATTGATTCTTTCAAGAAACTTACCCAGTCCTTTGGCGCCCGCTTTATCACGTGTAGTAGGGTACCTTTGCCTTTAGGATCTTTGTTATCAATGTCCATGCGTGAGGGAGAGACCTTAAAGGCTTACTCGGATAGATATTGGGAAATGTTTAACGAGATAGATGGGGACTATGATGATGTGGCCATTAGTACATTTAAGGCGGGACTGCCGGCGGAGCACGATTTGAGAAAGTCACTCACTAGCAAACCTGTCACCAATGTACGCTTACTAATGGATAGGATTGACAAGTACAGGAGAATTGAGGAAGATCAGTTGCAGGGTAAAGGGAAAGCGAAGGTGATCCCCCAAGAGAGGAGGGATTCCAGGTCGGATCGGTTGCAGAACAATCATCCTCGGAAAGACTTCTCAGGGCAATCTGCATCTGCCAACGCCCAGGTAGTCAACGTTGTGTTTCGAGAACCAGTGCAGAAAGTCTTGGAGAAGGTAAGGAATGAACCATTTTTTAAATGGCCGAATAAAATGGCAGGAGATCCAAGCAATCGTAACCAAAACCTATACTGCCATTATCATCATGATCATGGTCATGCTACTGAAGATTGTCGGAACTTATGGGACCATTTAGAGCAGCTGGTCTGAGAAGGGAGGTTAAAGCATCTATTGCATCATTCCAGTGGCCGAGGAGGCCAGACTGGTGCAGCGTTTCAGGGAGGTCCTGCATCGAAGCCTCCTCTGGGCACCATTAATGTTATATTCGCTGCCCCAGGGAGGACTGGATCCTGCCCTTCCAGGATAATGTCAATATCCCATTACACCGATGATGAGCCTAATTCAGTGCCGAAGAGAGTCAAGACAAATGTCCCTCTAGTGTTGAGTTTTTTGGAAGCGGACAAACAGGGAACCACACAGCCACATGATGATGCTCTAGTGGTTACCCTTAGAATTGGTGGATACGATGTGAGGAGGGTCATGATTGACCAAGGTAGTGCAGCGGAGATTATGTATCCTGACCTCTTTAAGGGTCTGGGTTTAAAGCCCGAGGATTTATCTAGATACAGCTCGCCTTTGGTGAGTTTTGAGGGTAATATGGTTGTCCCTAGGGGCCAGATCAGACTGCCTGTGCAAACTGGATTGCATGTGGTCGAGGTTGATTTTATCGTGGTAGACGCTTTTTCCCCGTACACGGCCATTATGGGCAGGCCATGGCTGCACTCCTTGGGTGCCGTTTCTTCCACCCTTCATCAGAAAGTAAAATATCCTTTTGAAGGTCAAGTGCTCGAGATAGTAGGAAGCCAGTCTATGGCTAGGCAATACTTAATTGCGGCAATTCAGCACAAACCAGAAACTGGCGCCTCGACCGGTAAAGAGAATGATTTATAGCAGTTAATAGCCTCATCGTCACTGCGCGGGGGGCCAGATGATGAGACGAATTGTGAGGACCTAGAAAAGGTGGCTATAGGAGACAACCTAAAGAAATTCTTCCAGGTTGGGGCTCGGCTACCCCTACAAGAGAAGGAAGAGTTGGTTGAGCTTCTAAGGAGAAACGTAGACATTTTTGCATGGGACGCCTATGAAGCCCCTGGTTTAAATCCAGAATTCATCTGTCATCGTTTAAATGCAGATCCCTCAGCTACTCCAAAAAAGCAACCTCCTCGGCGCCCCTCGAGTGAACATGTGGAGGCAATAAAGACTGAGGTAGTTAAACTCAAACAGGCAGGGGCTATTAAGGAGATTTTCTACCCCCAATGGCTGGCTAATACCATAGTGGTGAGGAAGAAGACAGGAAAATGGCGTGTCTACATAGATTTTACAGACCTTAACAAGGCTTGCCCCAAAGATCCCTTCCCCATGCCGAGGATAGATCAATTGGTAGACGCGACTGTAGGCCATCCTCAGATGAGTTTCCTGGATGCCTTCCAAGGTTATCACCAAATACCATTGGCAGCGGAGGATCAGGAAAAAACGGCTTTTGTCACTCCTGTGGGGAACTACCACTACAAAGTAATGCCTTTTGGCCTAAAAAATGCAGGATCAACCTACCAACGGATGATGACAAAAATGTTCGAATCACGGCTGGGAAAAACTATTGAAGTCTATATCGATGATATGGTTGTAAAGAGCAAGTTAGTATCTGAGCACTTAGCAGATCTTACGAGCATTTTCGAAATCCTGAGGTGGCACAAGTTGCGTCTGAATGCCTCCAAATGCTCCTTTGGATTAGGGTCAGGAAAGTTCCTAGGATACATGGTGACTCATAGGGGGATTGAGGTAAACCCAGATCAAATCAAAGCAATCAATAGCTTGCAACCACCTCGGAATCCAAAGGAAGTCCAAAAGCTTACTGGAATGATGGCGGCATTAAATCGGTTTATATCTAGATCAGCAGAAAGGTGTAGACCTTTCTTTCTTTTATTGCATAAATAGAAAGAGTTTCAATGGTCCGAGGAGTGTGTCAGGGCATTCCAAGAGCTTAAACGCTACCTATCCCATCCACCCATAATGTCTAGCCCATTGGTGGACGAAGTCCTTTTTTCTTACCTCGCCGTTGCCTCACATGCTATAAGCCTTGTGCTCATACGGGTGGACGATGGTATACAACAACCAGTCTATTATGTGAGCAAGTCACTTAACGAGGCTGAGGTGCGCTATCTGCCACTAGAAAAAGCGATACTGGTTGTAGTGCATGCCACAAGGAAACTTCCCCATTACTTTCAGGCACATACTGTGGTCGTTCTGACTCAACTTCCCCTCAAGTCAGTGCTCAGGAGCGCCGATTATACAAGGAGGGTAGCTAAGTGGGGTACGATTCTGGGGGCTTTTGATATAAAGTACATGCCCCGTACCTCTATCAAGGGACAGGTGCTCGCTGATTTGGTGGCTGAGTTTGCTGAATGTCCAGAGGAGGTGGACATGGGGGACGAATTAGTTGATGAAAGATTGGTAGGTGTGGCCTCTATTCAGGGCCTACCGCCTTGGGAGTTATATGTTGATGGAGCAGCCAATCAACGGGGATCAGGAGTGGGGCTAGTACTGGTATCCCCTGAGAAAATTACCATCGAGAAATCCTTAACACTGAATTTCTCTACTACGAATAATGAAGTAGAGTACGAAGCTTTGTTGAGAGGAATGGTGATGGTTCAAAAAATGGGGGGAAAGGCAGTAAGGGCTTTTTCGGACTCAAAACTGGTTGTGGGACAAGTAAGAGGTGACCTAGAGGCACGAGATTCAAGAATGCAGGAATATTTAGGTCAGGTCAAGAGTATACAAGAAAAGTTTGAAGTTTTTGACTTGTCTCATGTTTCTAGAAGTGGGAACACCCATGCAGATTCGTTGGCCACCCTTGCTACATCCTCGGCCCAGGATCTGCCTCGGGTAGTATTGGTGGAAGACCTATATACGCAAACTCTGATGCATCATGGCGCCCCACAGATATATCAGGTTACGCTGGGTCCAAGCTGGATGGATGTTGTATCACTGTTCTTGGAAAAAGATGTACTGCTCGCTGATAAAGTACGGAGGAAAGCTCCTCGGTTTTGGTTATCCGAGGACAGAAAACTGTACAAGCGCTCGTTCTCTGGGCCTTATTTGTTGTGTGTCCACCCAGAGGCATCAAAGTTACCTCTAGAGGAATTGCACGAAGGGGTTTGTGGAAGTCATACAGGGGGAAGATCACTGTCTCACAGGGCTCTTACCCAGGGATATTGGTGGCCAAACATGCAAAAAGAGGCGCAGGAATATGTCAAGAAATGCGATCAATGCTAGAGGTTTGCACCAAACATTCATCAGCCTGAAGGGGTGCTTAACGCTCTGTCTAGTCCATGGCCTTTTGCTCAGTGGGGCCTAGATATTGTGCGTCCTTTCCCAAAGGCTGTAGGGAACAAGAAATACCACCTAGTATGCACAGATTATTTCACTAAGTGGGTCGAAGCTGAGCCTTTAGCCAATATCAGGGATGTGGATGTCAAAAGATTCATCTGGAAGAACATAGTTACGCGATTTGGGGTTCCCAACGTCCTCATCTCAGATAATGGTCTTCAATTTGACAGCAAAGCTTTTAGGAAGTACTGTTCTGACCTGGGAATAAAGAACAGGTATTCCACTCCGGCCTATCCGCAAGGAAATGGGCAAGCTGAAGCTGTTAATAAGGTCATTGTGAACGGACTTAAAAAGAGGTCGGATGACGCCAAAGGAAGATGGGTTGAAGAGTTACCACACGTTCTTTGGACTTACAGGACAACACCTCGGAAGTCTACTGGGAAGACCCCCTTCTCAATGACGTATGGGGCTGAAGCTGTAATCCCACTGGAGAACGGTTTCCCTACTATGAGATCTGGCACATTTACCTCGGATGGAAATGACGACTTGCTAAAGAAGAACAACGAGAAAACGCTAGGGTGCAGTTAGCCTACTATCAACACAAGCTAAAACAAGGCTACGATATGAGTGTGAAGTTGAGACCATTGGCCCCAGGGGACTTGGTTTTGAGGAAAGTTCTGGGAAACACTAAAAATCCTGCTTGGGGAAAATTGGGGCCCAATTGGGAGGGACCATATCGCATTACGACGGTGGCAGGAATAGGAGCCTACTACTTAGAAGATTTAGATGAAAGAGCTGTACTTCATCCTTGGAATGTAAATAATCTGAAAAGATATTACTATTGATAAGAAAAGTTACATTGTGTTTTTTCCTTGCTTTCATTTATCCTATGACATCTATTGAAATATTAAACAGAAACTAAGTTAAGTCAGGTCCTCGAACCACAAACTTAGTGGAAATTAATATCCTATGACATCTATTGAAATATTAAACAGAAACTAAGTTAAGTCAGGTCCTCGGACCACAAACTTAGTGGAAATTAATATCCTATGACATCAATTGAAATATTAAACAGAAACTAAGTTAAGTCAGGTCCTCGGACCATAAACTTAGTGGAAATTAATATCCTGTGACATCCATTGATATATTAAACAGAAACTAAGTTAAGTCAGGTCCTCGGACCACAAACTTAGTGGAAATTAATATCCTATGACATCTATTGAAATATTAAACAGAAACTAAGTTAAGTCAGGTCCTCAGACCACAATCTTAGTGGAAATTAATATCCTATGACATCCATTGATATATTAAACAGAAACTAAGTTAAGTCAGGTCCTCGGACCACAAACTTAGTGGAAATTAATATCCTATGACATCTATTGAAATATTAAACAGAAACTAAGTTAAGTCAGGTCCTCGGACCACAAACTTAGTGGAAATTAATATCCTATGACATCTATTGAAATATTAAACAGAAACTAAGTTAAGTCAGGTCCTCGGACCACAAACTTAGTGGAAATTAATATTTCAGAACATCTCTTAAAATGAGAAATAGTAAATCATCCGTGTTTTGTCCTCGGACCATGAACCTTGTAAAAATAATTGTCCGTGCAGTGTTAAGGAATATATTCAATGGAATATATGTTGTGTTAAAATCTTTAGAACATGATCTTGAATATAAGTTATTATTTTCTGGATTAAGTCTTGACCTGCTTTATAGGTCATGATTGACTTCATGGATGTCAAATAAGTGTAAGTATGTTTCAATATATTCACATCCTACTTATCGTTTAGGTGTTGTGATATTGCTTGGAGATTGTGAAACTTATTAGTGAACTAAGTAAAAGGGAGATACATTTTTGAAAGATTAACATTATGTTTTATTAATGCATCTTGTTCCTCACTAATGTATGCTGGTTCCTTGATAATGTATTGTGTTTTGAAAGTAAACAAAGAACAAAGCAAAGTAAATATCATACAGTTAAGTAAAATAATAATGCTGACAAATATTACTTGAAATAGAGAAAAATGTTTCATACATTATCAAAATTGGTCTTTAAGCACAGAAGATGAAATTACAATCGTTATCACTATTTTAAAAACAAATATAAAACTAAGGCTTCAATTTGATCTGGAGTTTGGATTTGGAAGCCTTGTTAGCTGCCTCAGGAGGGTCCTCTTTCTCCTTCTCCTTAAGAGACCCTTCTGCAGGTAAAGTGACCAAGGCTAGTTGCTTCTCAAAGTCTTGAGAAGCTGCCTCAGACTGAGGTGCCTCAGTCATTTTATCCAGAGAAGAATCCTTTAAGGTCTCTTGCTCTTTGCCCTGGATCGGCTGACTGGTTGATGAAGGATGCTGAGATTGAGCCTCTTTGATTGGCTAAGAAGCAGGAGGAGCTGCATCTTTCTGGTTAGGAATCCGCAAGGCCGGAGGAAAGACAATGTTCTCAGGCTTCCTTAGCTCAGAGGAGACGTCAACTCCAGTGTGGTTGAGGGCTTCCTCCCAAGTCTGGGTGCAATAGGCACGACTGACTACAGGGACCTCAGCCCGTAGAGCGTCCTCGGTCTCGGCTACGCCAACGTCGTAGCCGTGTTGCTCAGCCTCGTCTCTTGCCTTCTCAGCTTTGATCCTGTTTTCCTCAGCCTGCAGTCTGGCCTTCTCGGCCAAGTCCTTAAGCTTGTTAGCCTCCTCAAGCTGCTACCTAAGGGCTACCATTTGCTCCTTGGTCATAACCAACTGCCCTTTAATATCATTGGCCAACTTCCTTTGGCTCTCGGCCTGTGTCTCAGCACCCTTCAATTCGGCCTCAGCGCTTTTCCTTTGCTGCTCCTCAGTCTTCAACTTCTCCTTGAGGTCAGCATTACTCTTCTCAGCGATGGTCAACATCTGCACAGCAAAGATCCTTCTTCTTCTCTCCTCATCCAGCTGCTGTGCGACGGAATGATAAATTTCTTCCATCCTGAACGTACTTTGAACAGCCTGTTTAAAAAAAAAAAGGGAAGCCAACAACAAAATAAACACAAAAGAAAATATGTAAGAGTAATAACGTGCATACGCACAAGTAACACAAAATTAGGGTTATGCCAAGTAAAAAAAAAGGGGGGGGGGGGTAGGAAAAATAACAATACATACCATTCCTAAACATCGCTTGGCTTGAAGAAAGACTTCGTTCCTCCTTAATCCTCGTAGTTCCACCATGTCTTTGGGGAGCAGGAGGGTTTCTTCCAACGCCGAAGCCACATGGCAGCCAATGCCCCTGTTGTAATCTCTAATCGATGCATCATCGGTGAGAGGCTCACCCCCAAGCATGGGAGCTGGAAGCCATGCTCGGGGTTCAGACTGTTGAACCTCTCCCATCTCTGGTCCTTGGCTGGGGGCATTGCCGATTTTCAATTGCTTCGTTGGCCTATGGGCCTCCTCTTCACTGGAAGAATGAGTCCTCCCAGTCTCCACTACCTCCTTGCCCTTGGGCTCCCTTCTCCTCTTAGGGTCAGGTTGTTCGGTCCTGGAGGGAGGAGCTGGCTGAGGGGCACGAGGAGGAGATTTACGAGGAAGGGGAGGAAGTTTTGGTTGGGTGGGCCTCCCAGCCTCCCCCCTTCCAGGTTGGCTCTCCAAGAGTTCCTGGAGACTGCGTTGGGGCTTCCTCTGGATGCCCATATCCTCGGGAGTGTTAGGTAATGGAGTGAGTAAGTCGAAGACTTCGTAATCGTCTGTGGCCGAAGCTAGGTCCACAAAACCTTCTTCCTCTCGTTCAACTTCTTCTTCCTCCTTTACTTGAGAAACGTGGGGAGAAGATGGAACAACTTCTGCGAGGCTGGCAACGGGCAATGCCTTGGTATGCTGGGAGTATTCTGGAAGAGGAATGCCTTGGGGGACTATGAACCCTTCGTAAGCAACACTAATTCTGCGAAGCCGAGGATCCTTAGCCTTTATCACGCACGACGGAGCTTGGAATGCACGTGATATAGGGCTGTAGCCGAGGATGAGATGAGCTGCTCTTAACTGACCGTCTGATGGGTTGACGTAAATTTCAGCTCGAAGAACTCTATCCAAGCTGGCTTTGTTAACTAAGCGTAACGATGGCGTAGTGGCGCGGGGATCTGCAATGTCAGTAGAGACAATAAGGAGTCACTTTAGTATCAGCCAACGACAATGGGAATACTAGAATATGAAAAGTTAAACATGAAGATTAAGTAAGTTAGTTCCCCACCTGGCTCACCCTCTTTAACTGGGCATGGTAAGCCATCATACCACTGCCCAGAGAAGATTAGGAAATCTTATTTTAATCCCTTATTAGATACAGGGAGACACTGAATCATCCTGACCTCTGCTTGCTTGGATTTTAAGTAGTACCCCTGATTTTTTAGGTGCTGAAGGTTGTAAATCCAGTTTATATCATTGTGGGTCAAGTTTAGGTTCATTCTTTCGTTCAGGGCTTCTATACATCCTAATACCCTAAACATATTCGGCGCGCATTGTGTGGGGGATAACCTAAAATACCTAAGGTAATTCCTAGTAACGGTGCCCATGAGAATGGTCATCCCCCCTTCTATGAAGGCGATCATAGGAATGACAACCTTGTTTGTTTTTCTTTCATCATACCACTCGCCCTGTGCCGCGTACCTAACGCCCACATGTGGAGGGATGTTATACTTAGTCCTAAAATTCCTCATTTTCTCCTCGGTGTCAACTAACTCCCTAAATCTACCCATTTTCTAAGAGGTCCTATAGGGGAAATTTTACAATAAAAGGAATAAGACTTGGAGATAGTTTAGGAAGACTTACAGGTGTGAGAAATGGTCCTCGGACAGGATTTTTGTATTTGTAGACGCACAAAGAAGCGAAAGAAAGAAAGAAAGTATCAAGTTCTAGAATAGCGCAATCGTTCAAAAGTGACAAGAAATTGATTTGAAAGTCTACTTATAGTTGCGCAAAAATTAGGAGCGGGAATTCGCCCGCTCAAATTCCCAGAAGGCTCAACCGTCGTTGGATTATCATCCAACCGTTGAACGTGGGAGACAAAGGAGTTGCCAAAATTAAATGAAGGCGCATCCTAGACACTGAAGAGTCAGGAGCGAGTCGCAAGAAGATAAACACGTGTTGTTGCGATTTGACCCAATAAAACTAGATCACAAGGCAGATCCGACGAGAGAATCAAAATCCTCTTTTTCTCCCGATGAGCCGAAAAGCAAGATTTTGAGGGGCTATTGTGGGGACCAATTGTACCCTGTGTTCAAACTACGCTGGAAGAGGCCAGGCCCAATATCTAATCTCATATATACAAACTGTGTAAGAAAGGGCCAGGCCTAATGTCCAATCTAAGGGTGAGAGAATATCCGAGGACAATCAACAAAAGAAGAGATAAAATTATCCTCCGAGGAAAGGTAAAGAGTGCTCGTGGGGGATTTGACCATGTCCGAGGACGATAGTCACCTCAGAACTTCTATCCGAGGTGTCTGGTAAACTTATCAGTCATTTAGAGTAACACCTCGGACAAACCTTACAGCAAAATGAAGGGGAAAATATCAAATAAAAGATAAGAGTAAGAAATAACAAATATCTAAGGATACTGTCACCTCCGCATTAAATGCCCCCCAGCTAACCTTCTGGCCGCATTAATGTGGAGGTGATACCTGAACAGTGAACGGGCAGCCTTCCAGCTAAAAATGGAAGATTCAAGAAAGGGCAAGAGGGATGGAGAAAAAGAACTTTCAATGCCAAGTCCACACGTGGATGATGAAAAAGGTAAAAAAGCCATAGTATGTAAGACGAAGGAAGGAGAAAGGAAAATGGACTGGAATTATTCTCAAATCATAGCACTAGGGTATGTCTGAGGATACTCTTTGCATAGAATACGCGTGTAGCTCTGGCCTTTTAACGCTAAAATCCAATATCTCGGCCCAAGATTCAGACTAGCTTTCTCTCCTGCACTCTATAAATTTATTGTTTGGGCTATGTGGGCCTGGATCCATTCCTATTTTGGATTCAAGTCAAATCTGGTCCTTACAGGAGCTGTTTCAAGTCAGAGCTCAACTGGAGAGGACTTCAAGTGCAAAGCTTGATGAGATGCTAAGCATTTATAAATCTTCTTCTAATCACACAAGTTTAGGGTATGATTTCTCTTCCTCTAATATTGCTTCTACTAGTGCTACTGTTTTTGTTCCTCCTAGCAATAATGTTGAAATTGAGAACAATAATGTTAAAACTAAATTAGCTAGTAAGAACTTAGACAAGGGTAAATCTATATTAGGAGCACCCCCTAAACTTGAGAACAAAAATGCTAAAAACCCTAAGGCTAAGAAGGCTACCTCTCAAAAGCCTAAACAAAAGAAGCAACATCTCTGTCATCATTGTGGTATTGCCGGTCATACTCGACCAAATTACTATAGGTGGTTAGCCACTTAATAGAGTAACGGCATGATAGCATCTGGGAACCAAAATCAGATTCAATCCTCTCTTGCTCCTCTTGAAGATCTTCTCAAAGCCCTCATGTTCCTTTCGGACTTGAACGATTTCAATTCTTTTCCCTCACCACAAGTTCAATGGTTTGCTCAAAGGAAAAGTTATTCCAAGGTGTGGAAGGAAAAGGGCTCCAAGTGATTCTATCACTTCTTCTCTCTCTCTTCTTGTTTGTGTTTTGCATAACTTAAGTGTTTTGTTTTTCTTTTAAGTCAGTCTAGTTTTGTTGCTTTGCTTAACATGTTTTTGTTATTTATTTTTCAATGTTGTTTATTTTGTTTTTCATATAAAAATAAAAATTGAAAAATTAGAAAAATACAAAAACAGTGTGTGTTTTGTGTACATTATTACTTGTGTACCTTGGATGGCCATTAAAATAAAGTTTTTTAAACTTTGTATCTCTTGTAGCTTAGATGAGCATCTCTATGCACAACTAAGCAAGTGAGCTTTGTGACTCTTGTTTGTGATGAGTAAGATTAAGTTATCTCTTGTACTTAACACTCATATTACTCTTTTTGACGGGAAGGACTAAAAAATCCTAAGAGAAATGGATAAATAATCATCTCACGACTGTTGCTCGCCAATCATAATATGACACCTGTATGCTTTAGCATAACAAAAGTGCAATGTCAATGACATCTGTATGTTTCGGCATAGCAAAAGTGCAATGTCAAAAGCTTAACATAAATGGGTAATTCATTTCTATCTCTTATATGCCCATGCATGTTTTGCTTAAATAAAAATATGCAAAGAAAATAAAAAGTAAAAAGATCAAAAATGCTTTAAATATGATTGCAAGCGTGTTTTCTAGGAGATGTGTGAGTTATAAGATGTATCTCGAAGGTGATAGTCCCCATCAAATAGTAATGATTGTGTGTGAATTAAACTAATTTTCTCATATCTCAAATCATCATAACTTGTATACACTTATGCAATCTTGCAATGTTTTTCACACACAACACGCAATATTCTTTGCTACTCTTAATACATGTGCAGGTACAATGTGATTTGGCCATCACAAGGTTTTACATGTGTTAATGTATGCTCACTAAACTATCTTGACTTGTTTTTGAAAAATAAAATCGGTTAGACTTGTTTAGTGTGTGTGTGTGTGTGTGTTTTTGGGATCCATGTGCTTAAAATTGCTTTTGAGAGTTGATTTTGAGAGATTTATATGGCGTTTGGATCATTGGTTGAGTTGCATACTTGATTGCATTCATGTCTTTGTTTTTCTCCTCTCGAAAAACTGTTTTGAAAAGCTAGCTCGACACCTCCTCGATAGCTAGCTATCTGTCAAGCTTCCTAAGCTTTTTCATATCGCAATCTCGACAGCTTCTCGATACATGGTGGATAGATCGAGAGAACTCCTGCCTCCTTGATAGCTTCTCGACAGCTGGTGGATAGATCGAGCTTTTGTTCTTGCATCTGATGGATTGTTCCTTGACACCTCCTCGATACCTGTATCTGTCAAAGAACATTTCCTCGCTACCTTCCTCGACACCTTCTCGATACTTGTATCTGTCGACAACCATTTCCTCGATACCTTCCTCGACAGCTGTCTTGATACCTCTCAACACCTGCATCTGTCGAGATTTACTAAGGGCCTATAAATCTCCTTGTGCGATCCGCAGCTCATTTCCTTCGATCTCTCTCTCGATAGCTCTCTCTTTTTCTCTCCTAAACACTCTCATCTCACTCCAATCTTAATCCTCAAGGTTTCTTTAAGCTTTTTCAAGATTTTCCTCACTTGGTAAGCTTCTTATCTCTCATTATTCATGCATTTCATGTTTTGAAACCTAGGTTTTGGGGTTTTTGAAAAATTTTTGGGGTTTTTCAAAATTGATGAGTTATTGTTAAAATTTTGGGATGGGTTTTCACTTAAATGAGTTTAAAATCTCATGCATTGCATCACATTAGTATTATAATAGTATTCTCATGCATTTAGATGTGTGTAATCTGTTTATGTGCTGATAGGTTTGGATTGGGCTGAGCCCATGATGCATTTGTTTTGCATGTCACATGTTCATACATTTCTCATGCATACGTACTCTTTTTTCAATATACTTGTTATATTTGAATTGCTTGGGACTTTTCTAATTGTCTTTCTTTTTCTCCCTCTCTTTCTATTTACATTAGTCATGTCTATGGCACCTAAGCATAAATCCACTCCGACCCAGAACCCTCTTCATTCTGGTGCCTCTTCGTCTTCTGATTCTGCCCCTCTCTCTCTTCGGTTTCGTGATGATGATGCCCACAAGGCATTCTCAGAGAACTTTTCTAGATGAGGTGTTCATTCAGAATGCTAAGTCATATTGGCGAATTTCGCCGACACTGACCTTCCCACTGTCATTCATAATCAGGAATGGGAGTCACTGTGTGACGTCCCAGTCACTTGTCCTCTCGTGCTCATTCAGGAGTTTTACTCCAACATGCACGAGATTGATCATTCAGTACCTCTCTTTTTTACTCACGTTCGAGGTACGCGCATTCCTGTCACATCACAGCTTGTTGCAAATGTGCTTCGGATTCCTAGGATAGAGTTTCCTGACTATCTTAGTTCTGAGCGTCTGCAGACTGTGTCCAAAGATGAGCTTATGGCTACTTTCTGCGAGCACCCTTCTGATTAGGGTGATCGTCAGTTTACACCATGTAGGCCTTTTGCTAAAGGTCCTAGATTCATTAACATGGTGATGACTTTTGTTCTCCGTCCACTCTCTCACTACAACTCCATCATAGAGCCTCGTGCTCGGTTTTTGTTGTCTCTACTTGAGCATCTTACTATAGACTTCCCTTCTCATTTCATTCTTTCTATTATAGATGTTCATCTAGATGCGGCGTCCCATGATAAGCTCATCTAGATGCGGCAACTTCAGCGCATGGATGCTCGCCTAAATACACTCTCTACAGAATTGTATCAGGTGAACGTCCTTGGCCGCATTGCTAGACGGCAGGCAACCATGGGCGGATTTGCTCATGAGGCTACACCTTCACCTCCTCCTCCCGTGACTTCTGATTCTAAGGATGAGGATGATGATGATGGTGATGACGATGATGCTTCAGATGATGCTGATGGAGATGCTAGTTCTACCGATGAGATGTCTACTTGACACTCTTACCCTTTGTAAATAATCACTACTCCCCCTAGATGAATATCACCACTCCCCCTGATGCCAGCAATGAATATCACGATACCTAGTAATTTATTCAGTAGATAAAAAATTAAAATACTGGTGATTGTTTAATAAACTTCAACAAGATAAAAATTGATTAGGAAAGCAAAAACCATGACCTTGTTTTCAATTACACAAAGAAAGAGATGGAATAATCAGAATTGCCATTAGTGCTGCATCTTTGTTGTGTGGGAGGTAAGAATACCGAAATAGAAATGAAGGTATGAATAACATTGTTCAGTCTGTGGAGAGACAAAAAAAAAAAAAAAAATCAGAACTGACATAGAAGCTGAAGGAAAATCTGTTTGTAATCATGTGTGCATGAATACATGCACACATGCATCCCCCATGCTTTTGAATGTACAGCCTTTTAAGCTAAATGAAATTTCACACCCATCAAGGATCATATCCACCTAGACAGCCATAACACTTCGCAAAAAATTCAGCAAGTGGCTCATTGTCTCTTTGCTATGTTTCAATTAGCTCAGTAATGTCAGCACGTCTCTTCATATTGTAAAATTGCTGGAAATTATCATCCATAGGGAACTGGAAAAATGCATTTAGCTTCGCCATCTCTGCCTATCAAAAATTCGCCTATCCATGTTTATTCCAACAAAAAAATGGAGAGGAAACATTGTATAAATGAAACTTAAACATCTAAATCCCCCGCCATTGTTCTAGGGATAATAGTAATACAAGCTTTAAGAGGCACCTATCCATCGAAGATTCAGTCATTTAGCGTAGTTGTCAAAAGCTCCGATTCCTGCTATATACATGCAGTAGTGACTTTTTGATGCTATTATGCACATACAAGGACACTATATATCTTAGAACAACAGGACAATAATAAAATCCAAAAGAACAGGTCACTGTGTAATTTAAGAACTAATGCAAAAAAAACGTACATCCCTGGTTTTGAGTGTTAGTACCTCAATCTAAGCTATCTTCCCAAGAAAATTCAAATTCTATGAGCAGCCAGTGTCACACAACATGAAATGAACACAGGTATCAACGTACTTAGACAACTTCAATCATTCTTTCTCAAACTGTTTTTCAGTTTCATGAATAATTCAAAATTTACTGTTTTGGATATTCTATGTTAATGTTACACCTACATCCTGTATGCCCTCAAGAAGAAATCAATTCCTAGTTCACTTATACATCATGAATTTGATATAGATATTAAAAAATAAAATAAACCAAATTCGAAGCCTGGAGAACATCTGAGTTCACGAATCTAACATCCATATCAAAATGCACCTAAGTCTAGACATTTCCACTCAAAATTAATGGCAGGATCGCATGCAGGAATTAATCAAGTTGATTTTTAACAATAACAGAAGGGCATAAAGTAAATCCAGCACACTCAGAGCACACCTCATTCTGAGTTCAGAGTAAAAAGACAAGCTTATTGTGCATACACTCCATCTAAATGTTAAATAAGTGATATCACCTTAGGATGCTGATTTTTCTAATAAAAGGAATTATTCAGGGAAAAAAAAAAGCAATAACAAGTACTATACCTACCTAAAAGACTAACTGAGAAAAGCGAAAAGCTGAAAACTATTATGAAAAATAATATAAAAAATGGTCTTCACTTTCTGCAGTGGAAATAAATATCCATAGGTCAAGAGTATGTACGAATCCAAGCATTCACGCAGAGAAAAGAGTACCTTTTCTTTTGCCCAGCCAAACGCAAAGTTATATATCTCACGGAACTTTTCTGGACAAATACAAGCAAAAATCATTTTCAGCAACAAAAGCACAACAATTGTATCTCTAGCTTAGAAATGCTAATCAAACCAACCAATGAGCTTTAGTTTAAATGGTACCTCCTGTCTTGTAAAAGCAAGGTGGAGAGTGCGCTCACGAGTTCATGACCACTGGGTGAGTGTTTTCGCCTAAAAGCAACATGAATTACAATATTAAAACTAAATTTTAGAAAAATCATAATTCATGAACACTTGCACATACGATCGTCTTTCAGCTCCATGCGCATAAATGGTATCTTTTCACAGAACTTCTCCAAAGAGCTATCCTGCCATCAGAATATATAGCCTTAATCACGGCAGTTCGAAACTCTTAATCGATATCATTAAACTCGAGAATAAGTATAGCATAAATAACTATTTATATACTTACCCTAGCCCTTGTAGACCACCTATAAACTCCTGCTTGGAAAATTCACACATGGTAGCAGCTTTCATGTGCCATGAAACAACTAACTGCAATAACAGCAGCAACCCATGTATTCAAAACAATTCATAAGCTATACATACTGATACAAATCATAAACAATGGGGAACTATGAAGACTGAAAATATTCTGACCCTATGAACAGCCATGGTTTCTCTGTTTTGGGTCTTTGGTAGGGCAAGGGGGAGGGTATTGAGAATCAAAATATAAACTTTCTGTTCTTGCCAAATTTCCAAACACTTCAACACGGCTACATTTTATATAATAATTTTCTTGCTACCACAGGGTCAGACTTTGTAGATTTGAATTTAAACCTCAAATTAAGGATACTTTCTTCATATTAATCAAAAGATATTTAGGTATGCATGCCTTGGATAGCAATAGCCTCAAAGAATTAACTACACAATTTAATGCTTTTTTCCCAAATAATTTTTAAGGCTCTTTTGCCATTACAAATTTACAAGAAATGAAATTTAAAAACAAATAAAATGACCACCAATTCTGCTTTTTCTTTGCATAAATGTCCTTTCAAATGGAATTAGTATCCCACATGAAAGAGGCCATTAATTTAGAGAAAGAGAATAGGAAGTGAAAAAGACCCCCAAATATGCGAATCAAACAATGCAAAAAATGGAGACATACTCTAGCATTCAACAACATAAAATAAATCAAATGAAGATGATGCAAAGGAAAATGGCTCTCTACCATTGAGAAGTCTAGGCAGATGATCATAGCATTAAGGGAAGAAAAATTGAAACCCATTACAATCACAATCATCCAATTCAAGTCATAAAATAGTCAAGGAAAATAAGAACCACTATTTTCCCCTTTTTTTGAAGGGAGAAAAATCTATTCCTAATATTTTTAGTTACTCCTAGTTAAATGCTTACTTCTGCCAAATCTGGCAGGCTTCAGTTGCCAAACAAACACTGCTCTTCACCTTCAAATCCCATAGAAAATATGCTTAGCTAATTATGACAATAAACCCAATTCAATACAAGTAATCTCTTGTGTGTGACCAAGTAGATGTTGACCATCATCAATGTAAAATATATTCATTTTAACCTCACTTGTCCATTAAGTTGCACAACTTAATGCTTTTTTCTAGAAGCATTTTGGAAACTTCTTGGCCATTAAAAGCAACAGAACTCAGCAACAGATCAAATTACTAATTTCTTTCGTTAGCTCTGTTCTTTATTTGCATTATTATATCCTTCAAGTTGTACCAATTTATTGTGTTAATTTAGTGAAAGAGAGTGAGAAGTGACAAAGATGCAAATCAAACAATACAACTAAAGAGGGAGACATACACTGGCATTCAACAACTCAACAAAAATCAAACAAAGATGATGCAAAAGAAAACAGTTTCAATGTAATAACAGTACCTTGCCATGTGTCTCAGAAATTTGATCGAACTAAGACGTTTTCATTTTCTTCAACTATGGATATTGATCGAAGTCAAAATCATCGTTTACGGAGGGATAGACCAATGAAGAAGACCATATAATCAATGGAACCATGACCATTCCATCAACTAAACTTTTACTTCCCAGCAACTTTCACTCAAGCTATCTTTTTCAAAACTAATACTACTGAGCCCCTCCAAACCTCATAACTAATATGCTCATCTAATAAAACCAATAATTCTAATCATTACAAGTAATCTCTTGACAATGACCAATAAGATGTTGATCTTTGTGAGTCTAAAAAAGTATCTACTGAGTCAATACCCAAATTTTAGTCAAACCAACTTGCCTTATCCATTGGAAGCCTTGAATCAGATGTCACCTAGTTTTATCAGGGTCTCCTGCATCTGAGTCTGCTGAGACACCCAAGATTCATATGTGAACCATTAGAAGTGGAGAAAGGAGGTAGTAAAGGTGTGAGCATAGTGTCTTTGGAGTCATCAACATTTTAAAAGTTGTCTTGGATGATAACGAAATTCTGAGGAGAACAAATGCATTCCACATGCACCCCCATCCTCACAATCTTAGGAGCAAATTTTCCAAATTTACTTGTCCAATAAGAAATTTTACTTAAAATCTCAACATGATTTCAATCATCTTGCATCCAATCTCCAAATTTCCTCTGTAACTAGCTATGAGGCTCACCATAAAACCACAGATGATCACACTTCAGATACTGAAAGAACATCGACTTAATGAAAGGTTGTTTATGACCATTGATGAAAATTATGAGATCACAAATCAAATCGATTATATCATCACAAATAGAACCATAGCTATCATTATTAGCATAACAGTCTTTCAACGGAACTAGATGAGAAACAACACAGAGAGCAAATGTGGGAAATTCAGGTGCAACCCAGAATAATATGGAACTCTATATGTTTTGATGGTTAAACCACTTTGGAATCTTCTTTCCTGGTACTCTAATATCATATCTCTCTCCAAAATCAATCATTAGATACGAATCTAGAGTGCGAACGAACTCATCCTTAATTACGTCAAACTTGGAGACCCGGGGAGAGAAATCAATCTGATGCGATAATTTGTGATGTGAATGAAAATGCATTAATACGTTCCCTTTCACACCTGAACATTTCATATCTTGTGGAAGTCCTAACTTTCTTCCAAATTGCATGCAATTCGGAATTTTGAGAAATTGAAGTTTAGCAAATCTACTAAATGTATTTGCAAAGGTAACCAAAATTGTTTCTATTATATTCCTTTAAGAGAGGGAGATGTATCTAAAGGATTAATTTTCTTAATGATTTGAATTCAATGAAATGCAACTTTTTGCATCTATTCTTCTAGTACCTTCTGAAAGCTTTGGAATTTTTTTAAGGAACTTGGAATCCCTCATTAGAAGCCAACACAATCTATTGAATCTGATAATGCTTTCTCGTAGGTTCAAATCTTTACTTTTCTCTGAGTGGGTGAAACAAGAAGTGAACTTTTTTAGAAAATTCAACATTGGATAACAATATTTTGAAGAATTGCACGGTGCATGTCTACCAACTCCCACGCCCTTTGAAAATTGGACATTACCATAAAGCAAGATTTGGCAAAGATGTTGCAATTCATAAATGCTAATTGGAAGTTGACACAAATAGAAAAAGGAACCTATATCTAATCGCTCACACTCTATAATGGCAGTTTGTGCCAGAGTTAGATACTTTAAATTTTCCTTTTCCTGTGGAATATTGGGGAACCTCTTAACCCTTTCACAACCATAAAGACTTAAAAGTTTAAGAGATTTCATCCCGATGTAGCTTGGAAGAATTTGAAGTTCAAGGCAAACCCAGAGGTCCTAGCTTTCAAGCTTATCAAGATATCCAATAGAGTCATGAATCTTGGCTAATTTTCTACAATAACAGAAATCCAATTTCTTTACATTTGAGTTGGCACTCAATAATTCTGGTAATTTCCTAATGTGTTGACAATTATGAAAATTCATATGTGTCAAGCTTCTACTTTCTATCCTCTGTAGAAAAAAAAAATCAAAATTTAACTTCAATAAATGTTAAAATACAAATTAATGAAGTTATAATAATTCATAAATAAATAACAAATTACTATACCTTGAAAAGCTAGTCCAATATAATCTAACTTTGTGGCATGTTGAATGCAACGAGTTTTTGAGGATGAAAATTGGATAGTAAGGAGGATAAAGAAAACCCTAGCCAATTAAGCACCCTTAATCCATTAGGGAGACATTCAAGACCTCTACAAATATCTACATTTCCAACCATAAGGAACTTCAGATTTTTATCTTTTCAAAACAATTAGCTTCTAGTTGCAACTTTGTTGGTTTAGGCGAGACTATCATCGCCTCGAACATTGTCTGATCCCTGATTAGACAAAACATTTAGTGAATTACATCATACAAAAGAATTCACTAAAAATATAATGCCTATTAAATTATAACCTTGTTAATAGACTTGAATTTTCTTCCATAAGTAAAGAAAGAAATTATATCAAGGAAAAAACCAAAAATGAAATAGCCATTAAATTTTCCATATAAAGAAAAGGGAAAAGGTGAATGAGACCAAGTTATACTTTATTTTCCATTAATACTTCAAAAGCATCCTCATAATTCCAAAGTCTACTACATAGTTTGGGTTTTTGTGGTGACTCATGTTGGACAATCTCTCTACACATTTGTTGTAACAAGTCACGCATCCATAATTTGTTAAATCAATCAACATTTATAAGACACTTATCATTAAGTTTTTGAATACCAATAACTGGGTATAGATCGTAAGAATTTATTATATCCACAACATAATCCTTGAAATGACCCTTGAAGAAACATGCAAGATCAAGAAAAATATTTTGTTCTGTATCATCCAATCCTTGATAACTTACTTGGAGCACTTTTTAAATATCTTTGTCAGGAATCCTTTCATACTTATCTAATGTGCTTTTCCATTTCATTTCCCTTCTTTTGTGCAAATTGGCACCAATTATTGATGGAGCTAATGGAATGCCCTTGGCATAACATATAACTTGATTAGTATGTTCTAAATAATGTTCCCCAGGTTTTTTTTTTTTTTTTTTTTTTTTTTTTAAGGCATGCATACTAAATAGTTCAAGAGCTTCATAATCACCTAATTTGTTAACCATGTGAGTTGAATGACATATTCTTAAAGTATGTAACAAATGTTTATTTCTTGTTGTTATAATGATTCGACTTCCAAAAGCAAACCAATCACATCCTCTAATCAATCTTTCTATTTGGTTTGATTTATCCACATCATCAAGGATTAAAAGAATTCTTTTATTGAGAAATATGTTCTCTATCACAACGGTTCCTTTCAATTCACTGCACACCTTCAGTTTTCTGTTTCCTAGGGTCTCACAAAGAAGCATGTCTTGTATTTGGATAATGCCATCAAATGTCCTTGACTTTTCTCTAACATTTTCCAAAAAGTAGCTTCTTTCAAAACAGTAAAAATTTTTGTTATAAACAGCTTTTGCGATGGTTGTTTTTCCCACTCCACCAGGGCCATACATACCTAACATACAAACATCATTTGACCCAATATCTAATTGCAATATTATAGCCTCTACGCAAGAATTTATTCCAATTGGGTATTTAGTAACAAATAATGGCATCCGATTTAATTTAGAATTTGAGATCTCTTCAACAATTTCTTAGATAAATTCAAATTCTGTACAGCTGTCATTCACAAAGAATACAAGACATGTAAATAATTAGACTATGATATTGAAATATGAACCTGAATTAAATTCAAGATGTTTAGTTTGAGCATTACAACTAAAGTTTTTTATTTTTATTTTTTAAAGTAAGCCTAATTAAATTTATAGGTCTAAGAACTACAATTTGATTAGGATTATTTTCTAATTATTGTTTTCTAGAAAATTAGTTTTAGGTTTTTGCAAAAAAAATTGCATGGAAAATCTAGTTAGATGAGGGGCGCAAACTTATAGAAACCCCGCTTAATACTTGAACAAAATTATTAAGAATTTCTTCTAAATAAAATTTTAAACCACATGTTAGAAAAACTCCTAATTATTTGGTATATAATCTAATATTTTGTTATTTTATTTTTACTATTGAGCCATAGATAACTGCCTTAGTAGAAGATATGACCAAAAAAATCCATAATTTGGAAAAACATAAAAATAAAAAATAAAAAAGGGCAGGCATCACATAGTAGCAGTTGTTTAACAATAAAATCTACTGGTCATTACAAAACTATTAAATCTTTTCTTTTTATGAGAAAAACCATTAGAAATTTTTTTATGAGAAAACCCATTAGAACTTGTAAGGCATAAATGTAGTCATTAAATATAGGAACATACTTGTGCTTGTAATGCCAATCAAACACCAAGGAATAGTCTTTCTTTCTACAACAAGGATGCCCAAATTAATTTTTCCTTCTTCAGCTAGAAAACCTAATTGACTTTCCAAGTCACAAATGGAATTTGAGGCAATTTCCCAACAATCTCCACCTTGACTTTTCAATTCCTGAAAACTTGCCTTCTTCTCTAGCCATCGCTTTTACTCTAACCTTAGATTTGATACCACTTGTTGGGTCGCAAATAATATTATCAACAATATTAGCAATCCAAAATAACAATCACAAACAAGAACACAAAATTTACATGGAAAACCCTTTCTCTTTGAAGGGAAAAACCAAGAGACAAACTCCAAATAATTTTACTATTTATCAAATCAATTACAATAATTCTTTTGTATATCTCACGGCTAAAGAAAAATCTCTCTTCTTTTTTTTTTTTTTGCTCTCACACACACTCTCTTTGTGTCTCGAAGGCAGCAACACTTTACTCTGTCCTCTTTAACAATCTCATAGAAGGCGGCAACTCTTTACTCTCTCCTCTTTGGCTATCTCATCGAAGGCGGCAAGATTTTGCTCTCTCTTTCCTCTTGCATTCCTCCCAAGCGAAAATCCTTTTTTTCTCTCTCTTAGTTTCAAGCTGTATTTTTCCTCTCCCCATATAGAGGACCCTTGGACCAAAAGCCATCAAATTCTTTGTAACATTGTCTATTTATAAGACTTTTTTCCTATTCCCTCTTGGACTAGGAATACATTACCTCTTTAACAATGAATTTATTCTCTCTTGGACTAAGAATACGTTACTTCTTAAATAAGGAATAGACTTCCTTCCACACCAAGGAATAGTCTTTCCTTCTACAACAAGGAAGCCCAAATTAATTTTTCCATACATTTCCATGAATTTTATACAAAATTAATTGAGATAGTGAACTCTATTTTCAACCTAGACAAGAAAATCCTCGAGCAACGAATTGTCAAAAACATTATGCATTGTTTCTCTATAAGGTTCCAACCCTAGGTCACTACTATTAAGAAAAAGTAAGGGCCTTGACTCTGTCAAGATAGAGGATTTAGTTGGTTCACTTCAAACCTTCATCACTTTGCCTTAACCTAAAAGGATAGCATTCACAATAGTTAATTTGTTTATATAATGTGTCGAGTTGAGAAGTTGCTTAAGGAATTCAAGTTTCAAAAGACTCGATCGAACAATCAAGATAGAAAGTTTGTTCGACCTCGCTCAAGCTAGATTATTGAAAACAGTATATATACTTTGTTGAACCACATTTTTAACCTATCTTTCTCATACATAAATGCCGCCCTTGTTGCACTCATTTTTATTAGGTGAGAGGCAGCCGTATCACTACCCTCGCAAGAACCAAAGTTTCTTGAGCCTGAACTTCAAAAAACCTAACCGTTGAGTGTTTTCTCCTTGAGGTTTGCATCAGAATTTCTCCAACCAGTGTTTTATTCAAACACAAAATTTGTTGGCCCTACTTGTTTGATCATTTTGTAGGTTGTTGTGGATGAGTTTGTTCGAGGAAGAGATTTAAGAGTGATGGAAATTTATTTTGTGAAATAAGTAAGGGTGGTATCATTTTGCAGGGCTAACGGCAATTCAAGTAATAGAAATGAATGGAAGTGTTAGATTGAATATGATTTGAAGAGGATGAAATTGAAAAACATTAATCTTTCAGGATCAAATAACATATAACTTAAACTTGAAGACTGTAAAATGTAATTTAAAGTAAATAAGAAGGAAAGAGAGAAATATATTAGGCGATCGAGCAAAAGAGAAGACCTGTTAAAAGAGTGATTATTAGATGTGGGGACCAGTTGCCTCTGGAGTACTGTTTAGGCTAAATGGGCTAGGCCTATGGCCCAATGACCCAGTCCAAGGACGCAAACATATCCGAGGATGGTCAACTAAGGGTAGAAGTGGAAATTGCATTGTAAGAAGAGTTGAAAGTTATTTATAATAGACTTAAACCTATCCAAGGTAAAAAGTCACCTCAGAACAATTTTCCGAAGTGGTTTGAAACCTCCCTATCCTCTTGGATAATGTTTTAAAGGAACCTTATGACAGGGGGGTCCAATATTGGATAAGGGATGAGGGCGGAGAATAACAAATATCTGTAAAAGCCGTTACCTTCACATTAAATGCTTCCCAGCTAACTTTCTGGCCGCATTAATGTGGAGGTGATACATGAACAGTGAACAAGCAGCCTTACAACTGGTGGTAGAAGGTTCAGGAAGGTGTGAGATGGGACAGGGAGAAGCTCCCATAACCTAATTTACACGTGTACGGTAAGAATGGTACTAAAATCATGGTATATAACGTGAAAAGGTGTCCAAAGAAAAAGGGGCTGAAAAACATATAGAAAAAAGATTAAGAAATACGAGACAAAAGGAAGAACTCCAGATTCTTGATTATACTATTCAAGCTACGTTGAGGATGATTTTTATATCTTATACTTACAACTATTCTTCCAAACCATCCACGATCGTTACCTCCTTTCTACAATCAGGCTAGTTCTTTCTCCCACGCTCTACAAATTTATTGTTTGGGCTTGATGGGCCAGAACCTAATTCTGTTTTGGGGTCCAAGCCAAAATTGGTCCTTACAATTGGCACCATCTGTGAGGAGAGCTTGATCTGATTTAAAGGAAATTCTGGTCTAGCGTTGGAAATGGAAGAATCAGGTTCACACCAACCAACGATTGGCCCACACCAAGATAATGTTAATTCACACCAGGCGGAATCGGGGGGCTCTCAACATAACAACTCAGTTGTAAACCCTCAACGAAGGGGAGATCATGAAGGGAGTGCGCATACAACGCATACTAGCAAGAGTCAATCACGAGGGAAGAGCCATGTCTCCCATGTAAAAAATGAAAGAGACATGCAACATGAGATTGACAAGCTGAAGAAGGAGTTACATCGCACACAGCGAAGGCACTCCTCACCTGAGTTCGAGCTGTCCTCCGAGGAGATAGATGATGCCACATACAGGCAAAGGTCCAGAACTCCACCTAGTAAAACTTTCTCTGGCAATGAGGAACATCGCCATAAGCGTAAGAATAAGAACCCAACTCATAAAGGCCTTGAAAACAATGCCATGAATGAAGCGTTGAACCAGGTTGCTAGATCCCCTTTCACACGAAACATAGAGGGTGCGAGCCTCCCTCGACGATTTCATCAACCCACCTTCTCCCTTTATAATGGTCGAACGGATCCGGTGGAACACGTTAGTCATTTTAGTCAGAAGATGGCCGTTCATTCTAAAGATGTGGCCTTAATGTGTAAGATCTTTCCATCTAGCCTAAGTCCGATGGCGATGAGATGGTTCAATGGCTTGAAGGCAAACTCTATTGATTCCTTCAAGAAACTTACCCAGTCATTTGGCGCTCGCTTTATCACGGGTAGCAGGGTTCCATTGCCTTTAGGATCCTTACTATCTATGTCCATGCGAGATGGGGAAACTTTGAAAGCTTATTCAGATAGGTACTGGGAGATGTTTAACGAGATAGACAAGAGCTACGATGATGTGGCCATCAGTACCTTCAAGGCTGGTCTACCAGCCGAGCATGATTTGAGAAAGTCCCTCACTGGTAAACCTATTACCAATGTACGCCTATTGATGGATAGGATTGATAAGTATAGGAGAATTGAGGAGGATCAATTATAGGGAAAAGGGAAGGCGAAGGTGATCCCTCAAGAGAGGAGGGATTCCAAGTTGGATCGGTTCCAGAATAATCGACCTCGGAGGGATTTTGCAGGGCAGTCTGGATCTGCCAACGCGCAGATGGTTAATGTTGTATTTCGAGAGCCAGTGCAGAAGGTATTAGAGAAGGTTAAGAATGAACCATTCTTCAAATGGCCGAATAAGATGGCAGGAGATCCTGTGAATGGCAACCAAAACCTTTACTGCCATTATCATCAGGATCATGGACATACTACCGAAGATTGTAGAAATTTATGGGATCATTTGGAAAAATTGGTCCGAGAAGGGAAGCTAAAACATCTCTTGCATCACTCCAGTGATCGAGGTAGCCAAACGAACTCAACATTGCATGGAAATGCAGCACCGAGACCTCTTCTTGGCACCATAAACGTCATATTTGCTGCTCTAGGGAAGACCGGATCTTGTCCTTCTAGGATAATGTCGGTATCTTGTTACTCAGATGAGGACTCTAGTTCAATGCCAAAGTGAGTCAAAATGAATGTCCCACTGGTGTTAAGCTTTTCGGATGCAGACAAATAGGGAACCATACAGCCACACAACGATGTTTTGGTAGTTACGTTTAGAATTGATGGGTACGATGTGAAGAGGGTTATGATCAACCAAGGCAATGCCACTAAGATCATGTATCCTGATCTCTACAAGGGGCTAGGTTTAAAAGCTGAGAATTTAACGACCTACAGCTCCCCTTTGGTAAGTTTCGAAGGTAAAATGGTTGTTCCTAAAGGGTAGATTAGATTACCTGTGCAAGCCGACACTGATGTGGTTAAAGTGGATTTCATTGTAATAGATGCTTTCTCTCCTTATACAGCCATCATGGGCAGACCTTGGCTACACTCCTTGGGGGCTGTTTCATCCACCCTCCATCAGAAGGTAAAATATCCCTCTGGGGACCAAGTGTTGGAGATAGTAGGGAGCCAATCTATGGCTAGACAATGCTTAATAGCGGCTATTTAACACTAGCCTAAGGCTGGCACCTCGGCTATCACTGAAAATGATTTATAGCAGCTAGAAACTTATATCTTTATAAGACTTTAATTAATTAGGAGTTGGGACCCACTCGTCCAAACCAGGTAAGTTAGATAATAAATTTGATATGTGCTTGATAAGGTACGTGTGTTAGATCTCAAGTTCAAATGTTTGATATTATTAAGCTCGAGTTTGAGCTTAATATAGAGCTTGAGTTTGGCTTGAAAAATGATTTAAGCTGAGCCAAGCTGAGCTTAAGCATTTAACTTTTTGATGAGCTCAAACTTGAACATTATTTGTGGGCTTGATTCAAGCTCAAGCCAAACTTGAACATGTTACTTTTGGTGTCAAGCCAAATTTGAACATTCACTACATGACAAGGCTCGTCTCATTTACCACCCTATATCTAAACCCCACACAACTCATTTTGCACACATACATACATTTTTCAATAAGACTAGGGTTACAACTAAACATCATAATAATTACATGACACTTAATTCATCTACCATCTCACACCAAGGCCTACCAAAATCTATAACTATAACTATAGGTGTCTATTGACCCACCTAACCTGAGCCACCTAGCTAGAACCGACTCGACCCACACCTAATCCAATGGTCAACAACGGCTATGCCCCTTTATAATCGATTTATGGCAGGTCTCCCTCTCCAAGAACTGACTTGACCTAATCTAACCATGAAAACCAAAAATTTGGCTAGATCCACCAACTCTAATGCAGAACTCAATCAACTTTGATGGAGATTTGCTAGATCTAACAAGATCTCTGCCAGATCTAGTGAGATCTCACCAAATTTTCCATGTATTAAGCTTGTCCTTTCCCTTTCTCCACCATTGCTGATCCTAATCAAACCACGTGCTACCTATGAAGAGACCACACTGCCCGATATGTTGCTCCTCCCAAGTCAACAAAGAGTTAATTTCCTCCACCTGATCAAATCTAGTCGAGTGTTGGTTGAAATTCTAAATTAACTATCATCATAAATACATATATTGAGTCACGCCGAGACGATATGTAGTGTGAAAGCATAAAAAAAAATACAAAATAATGATAAATTATTAAAATAAAAATTTTTATTTAGAACTTCTCGTAAAAATTTTGTAATATATATAATTTGAGTTGGCCGGAATAGAAGTTTAAATTTCTTAAAAAAATTTAAATAATAGATTTTAAAACTTATAATTTTTTGGAATAGAATTTTAATTTTTTGAAAATTGAGTGATAGATTCTTAGCTAAATTAAATTATCCAATAAGATAAATATAATTTTAATTGGAGTAAATAATGTTATTTCTTAAAACTTAGGTAACAGAGTTTTCATTATATTAAAATATAATAACAATAAATAAGATAAACTAATTTAAAAATAAATGAGAATGTAGTGAGTCACTTGTAGTAGTGTAGACACCCATTTTTACGACTCAAATTTAACCTCACTTGCATTGCATCATGCACCACATTGCATATCATATCATAGGGAAAAACTTTAATTTTTGACCATTTAATTTCTAATTTCAATGCATGATATGAATTTTGAAGTTGTAATGATCAAGACAACAATTCATGAGCCCTAATTGGATAATTGAATTGAAATATATCAAAAAAACAGGTTTTAATAATAAAATGCACTTGCAAATTAACTCCCAACCATACGTGGTTATGAATTTTTAATTATAACAGGCCTATTTTTAGTTTAATTTAAATTACATGATATGTCGTGATGCTATTGGTTGAGTATATATTCTACAGTAATGTTGCATGCACCTGATTTAATCCAGAGACAAAGCATTAATTGATTCCTTGCCAAGTTGGTAAAAATTAATTAATTAATTGAATATATTTGGAATTAATTTTATGAACTTGAGAACCAAGAAAGTCCCAAACAAATTGTAGAAATTCGGAGGAAACCAAAACACCACTAAAACAAAAGATGATGAACCAAAAAAGAAAATATATGAGAAAGATTTGGGCCAAGATTGGATCAGCACTTGGACCAAATCTCCTAGATTTCCTTCCTTTTTTGCTCAAACCTGCTCCCCCTCTCAGTTTGACTTTAAGACCTACATTTTTCATTCAAAAAATCTAATTTTCCTAAGGTCCACATTTCCTAGAAACTCATCGGTAACACTCAGCCCTCAGCCTTCAGTATAAATACCCCTATCCAGTATCCAACTAAAGCACACCAAATTTCAAATCCATACCCCAGAATTTAAGAGAGAAATTAAAAGTGTTCTCTCTCTCTCTCTCTCTCTCTCTCTCTCTCTCTCTCTCTCTCTCTCTCTCGTTAATAGTAGGAAGGTTCATTTGGTGTCTTGGACCTCCTAATCTCAATTCACTAGAAAGGATAGCTTGGTCCTTCTGGTCTTAAGCTACTAACTTTCTATTCATGAATTTTTTTTGTTTGGACTACTCAAGAGTGCCAATGCATGCAAGTAATATTTCTAACCTCCTCTTTTTAATTATTCTCTAAGTTTTAGATTCAAGCATGCTTTACTTTTGTTGTTCTTCATAGGTTCTTGGTTACTAGCATGTTAATTCTAGGTAGGAATGGCAACAAACAAGTTTGGGGTGGGTTTCCCATTCCCCACCTCCACTCCACTTCTGCTTCAGGGTAGGTTTTTTTTTTCCCCCTGCCTCGTTCTAGCAAGTACCCGTAGGTGCTCACAAGTACCTTTCTAGCCACACACAAAGTTTTTATATATATATAATTTATTAAAATTTTATTTTAAACGCATTAAATTAAAACTCATGAACATTAATAAATAAATATAAAAAAAATTAAAAAAAAAAACAAGATCTAACATTACAAAACCTTATCAAAGTATAACAATACAACAATTCAAATAATAAGAAATACAAAAATAATTCAAACATAGCAATACAATAATTAAAAAATATAAATAACCTAATTATTAAAACATAAAAGTATAAATTCAATAATAATACAATATAAAAATCATCATAAATTTAAAATTAGAAGGCTAAAAACACATATATGTCTTCTAAAAACCTATAAAAATATTTTTTGATTATTTAAATATAAACGAGGCAAGAGTGTGGGAAAATATTAACCCCTATCCCGCCCCATTTGTTATGCGGGGCGGGTAAAGCCCATCCATTAAGGGTGGGTGAAATGGGTACCGACGGGTGTGGGTTTAAATTGCCACCCCTAAATCTAAGTCATTTTTAGCCTTTGCATGTTTTAGGGTTTTTCAAATCAAAAATCATGTTCATATGCTCATAGATTAGGGTTTATCAGATCACACACATATTCACTGTTGTTAGGTCCTAAGACTTTAGGAACTAAATGTATTAGAACTTCAAACTTCAATTTGTAATGTGTTGGCAAACCATGATCAAAACTTAGAGTCTAGATTTAGGCTACTCAAAGTGTGTTTATTTGTAAAGTTGGAATTGAGTGACTACAGGATTTATTTTTCTAAATCTGCAATGCTCAATCGATCGAAAATTAGGCTCGATCAATTGAACCTTGTGCAGATTAATTTTCTGCAGAATTTTCCAACTCAAGCCAAGCCCAGTTTGATGAGTAGGGTTTTATATTTTACTCCAAGTATAAAAGGAAAAACCCTAGCTACGTTTTAAAGGCTATTGATGTGTTGTGTGTTGAATCTCTTGTGAGATCTAGATGTGTTTACCTTCGTACACACTTAGGATTATCAAGATCAAGATTCATGTCAAGAACTTGGTGATCACTTCAATTTCTGCATAAAGAACTTAAAGAAGATCTGAAACCTTTGAGTGGAGTCTCAAAGTCACAAGTGGAAGTACTTGTGGTTGCAGTAGATCAAGGAAAGAAGTAGTTCGTGGACTCGGAGCTATCACGTGGTCGTGGTAGAAAGTTTTCTATTCAAGGTAGTAATAGAATGTTAGTGGTCTAAGTCTTATTGTACAAACTTCAATTCCTTCATAGTCGATCTGTTTTACCTTGAGGATAGTTAGGTTAAATCCTCCCCAGGTTTCTTACCAATTTAGTTTTCTTGGGTTATCATATCGTGTGTTCTTTATATTTCCACATTATTTACATGATATGATTTGATTATGTTAATCTAGATCTGAATAATTTATCTAAGTAATCACTTGGCTAAATAATTAGGTTAAACAACTTATGTTTTAAGGGGTCTAAAAATGTACAAGTGGTGAGCATCCTTAT
Source organism: Quercus rubra (assembly GCA_035136125.1). Classification (NCBI taxonomy): domain Eukaryota; kingdom Viridiplantae; phylum Streptophyta; class Magnoliopsida; order Fagales; family Fagaceae; genus Quercus; species Quercus rubra. The sequence continues at coordinate 67,208,752 of CM068733.1, forward strand.
GGACATGCCACCTTGATTAGAGAGTTCTATTCAAACCTCTCTATCCACTCTGATAATTCCAACACTCAATATGTGATGAGTTGGATAAGGGGTAAAGAGTATGTCATTACACCTCAGGTAGTGGCCTATGCTCTAGGTGTACCTTTGGTACGATAGCCAGTCTATCCTTACTCCGAGGTCCCTCCCCATGATGAGATCATGTCTCACATTATCGGTACTTCCATTAGATGGAGTTCTGATCCTCATATCACTACTCATGAGCTTACTGAGCTCAATTATTTGTTTTTCCGAATTGCTTGTCATTCTATTTGGGGTATCTCTCATTTGCACACCATTCCTATTGAGAGATGTGCATTTTTGTATGCCCTTATGACTGATGCTCTCCTATGAGTTTTCCTACTCTTTTCATTTGATCTCTAGTTGAGATTCATAGGAATAGTTCTAAATCACATGGTCTTTTCTTTCCAGTCCTTATTCATAGGGTATTGTTACGTTTAGGTTTATAGGATTTTCCCGCGTTTGAGCCCGTACATATTATAGCTCCCATAGGTGCCACCTTTCTTTCGCAAAGAACAACTCAAATGAAACCTAGCTCTAAACACCCTAGAGTCAAATGTTCTACAGGTGCATCTAGACCTCCTACCTCTGGCGACCCCACTGCTGAGGAGTATGTCAATCCTATCGCTACTGTTGATCCTCCACCTACTTCATCGAGCGATGCTTCTTTACGAAGTATGCTGAAAACTGTCATGATCATTAAGGCGGCACATGGACAGATTTTGGTGGATGTGCTCACGGAGTTTCAGGCTTTATGTGCTGATTTGGCGAGTGCTCGATAGTCTACTCCACCACCTCCTTTTGATGATGAGTCATGATTACCCTTTGGCAATTCGTCACAAACAGGGGGAGTACATATTGACTATAGAGATAGGGGGAGTTTTTTTTTTTTGGAGCTAGATTGTATTTAGGAGCTTCTTTAATGTATTTCTTTTTATTTGGCTCATGATGTATTTATTTTTTATGGGTTGTATATGTTAGGGGGAGACACTATGTTTTATGTTTCTTTTATTGTTTCTTGTTTCTCATGTGATACATTGGTTATTGATTTATATTATGAGGTTATTCATGGTATATGTCTTTTATTTTCTGTTTTGTGAAATCAATAATTTTCTTTTGTTTTACTTGTATTTTCCACACATGCGTTTATATGTTTGTTGAATGTTTCAGGAATATACAAGTTAATTCAGTCGTGCTGCTGTCTACACTGGCAACTGATAGATAGTAGTTAGGTTGAATTGTATTTAGGGCATTTTAAATTTAAATGGGCTGTTTTGTAACTTTAATCATTTTATATTTGTGATATGTTTTGTCACGGATTGCCAAATGGGGAGTTTGTTAGATTCTAAGACTTTAGGAACTAAATGTATTAGAACTTCAAACTTCAATTTGTAATGTGTTGGCAAATCATGATCAAAACTTAGAGTCTAAATTTAGGCTGCTCAAAGTGTGTTTATTTGTAAAGTTGGAATCGAGTGACTGCAAGATTTATTTGTCTAAATCTGTAAGGCTCGATCGATTGAACCTTGTGCAGATTAATTTTCTACAGAATTTTCCAACTCAGGCCAAGCCCGGTTTGACGTGTAGGGTTTTATATTTTACTTCAAGTATAAAAGGAAAAACCCTAACTACGTTTAATTTAGAAGTTGTTGATGTGCTGTGTGTTGAATCTCTTGTGAGATCTAAAGGTGTTTACCTTCATACACACTTAGGATTATCAAGTGCTGCATAAAGAACTTAAAGAAGATCTAAAACCTTTGAGTGGAGTCTCAAAGTCACAAGTGGAAGTACTTATAGTTGTAGTAGATCAAGGAAAGAAGTAGTTCATGGACTCGGAGCTGTCACATGATTGTGGTAGTAAGTTTTCTACTCAAGCTAGCAATAGGATGTTAGTGGTCTAAGTATTATTGTACAAACTTCAATTCTTTCATAGTGGATTTGTTTTACCTAGAGGATAGTTGGGTCAAATCCTCCCCAAGTTTTTTACTTGTTTGGTTTTCCTGGGTTATCATATAGTGTGTTCTTTATATTTCTGCATTATTTACATGATATGATTTGATTGTGTTAACCTAGATCTGAATAATTTATCTAAGTAATCACTTGACTAAATAACTAGGTTAAACAACTTGTGTTTTAAGGGGTCTAAAAACGTACAACTATATCTTTCAATTCTTCCAATCTACCTTTGCATGCCTAGAATAGGGTTTCATCATGCTCATGAATGTTGTTTTAATCTTTGCAATCACATGTTCTTAGATGAAATAAACAAATTGTATGATGTGATATGATCATTGGTCACTCAAATCTAAAAACTGGTTTTACCAAGCAAATTATGTGTCTAACACTTTCCCAATCTTGTAACCTCTAAATTTAGATGAAGCAAAGCTATGTATTTTTGCTTTTTATTGTATCTAGGGCCAAAGATTTGTAGTTTTTTCATTATTATCAAGAGATGTGCAATTTAAATTCATCAATAAGAAAATACACTTTTCAATTTTTTATTTTCTTATTTTTCAGATTAATTAAGCGGCTACTTCATTGTAAAACCCCTTAATCTAGGAGGGTAGAAAATGTCAGTAGAACCTTCACCCTTGAGAGGCACCAATACAACTCCACTCATTCATGTGAGTTATGCCAAAACCTACTCTAAAAGGTTTGGGCTAGGAGCATGGTCTCTCACAAATAGAGAGAAGGTAGTTACTTGGTGTAACCATAGCTTCAAGAACCCTACTTATAACATAGTCAATTTACATAGCCATGATTTCTATAACTTCATTTTTATTGCATAGTATATGATGTTTTACAAATTTTATAAAGCAACAAGTCTAGAGGCACAAAAGTCATAAATCATAACTATGGAACAAATCGATATTGATAGGTGAAAAGAAAAAACTGATATTAATTGTGGACTTAAAAGAAAACTTGTAAAAATTTATCAACTCTACTGTTATAAAAAATATTTTAAAAGTATTATGTCTATAGCATCATTCTTAAAATAAAAAAATAAAAATAAAAAGACAAGATAAACCTTTATTTTATTTCATTACTTCTTTTCTAAGATTCCACCGCCAGTAATGCTGAAGCTTAAGAAAACTATTTAATTACTGTCATATTTACCAAAATATCCAGCAATGACACAGTGGCAAAACCTAACATTTGCATGTTTATATATATTATGTAAGGATTATGGAATCAACTTTCTCATTTCTCAAATCGCACACACAACCACCCCTCTCCTAATTTGGCAACAAATAAAAAGAAAATAATACTAATTAAGGCTATGCCAAGTGTCAAAGTTAACTTATAGGGAAGGAAAAGCTACTTTATAAGTAGCTAAAAAAAAAGTTAACCAAGAGTCTTATAACTTAATTCATTAGTATACTTCTTAATATTGTTAACAAAAACATCTAGTGTTAAAATCCTCTTATCCCATTATTACTATTGAATTATAAAAAATAAAAAATAAAAAAAAAAGAATTGTAAGAATTTAAAATTTTATTTGATTTCAAAAGCAATTAAAAAATTAAAATAATAATAATAATAAAAACGGAGAGAAGTGTATCAAAGGATAAGCACACTTACCTATAGTGCATATTGTTTGCATGATGGTTGTCTTAAAAACAGTGACTTTCTATAGTATAAATAGTAGTGACGTTCTAGAGAGACATGATGCGAGTGTGTGCACTTTTATTAGAGAAGATGCTTCCAGGTTACTCATCTCTATCTTTCTCTTGGATTTGTTTGGATGCTTAGAATATTTCATTGGGATTCCTTGGAAATGAACACGAATTATATATTTTATATATATGGGTCGTATCTCCCTGCTGACTCTGCATCTCCCTCTCTATCTCTCTCTCTGAAATTGAAGTTGATAATATTTTCTTTCGACATAAGGGTCGCAACCCGCAAGAGCAATATTTTCTCTCAATGAAATTTTGTATGGATTGGAGTTTCTCTTGCAAGAGAAAATACCCGAACATAAGCTATTTTTTATTTGTTAGAATTCTAAGCTTTTTATCATTAACATACCTCTTTTTTTTTTTCATTGATAGGTTCAGAACTCGAAACTGACTTCCAGAATCTTGGCTCTATGGATCGGCTTCTTCGTTTCCACATCTTTATCTTCCTCCTCTTCACCCTTATCGTTTTTACTTCTGTATAAGCAAGCAACGCCACAATCAATTGCACTACTATTGACTGTGGCAAGGATCTCGAGTTGACAAGGACACCTAATGGTGTATGTGAAACATGTGAAAGCACCCATGGAACCTGTTCAACCAATAGTCATGGTGATTTCGTTTGCCTTTGTAATGGAGCGAAGCATCGGTATAACTGTAATGGTCCAACTTAGTATTATAGGGTTCTTGCTAGTTGCTTCTGAACCCTGCATGTCACGTGCATGGATATATTTAGAAGGTGCTGTTGTGTTTTAACAGTGGTGTATTGGGTAATGGGTTCATGTGTCTACGCACTCTCCTTGAAGTATGTACACAATGGGTGATTAATTAATCGAGACTGGTAGGACTTCTATTGTGTTAAGCTACTAGCTCTACTTTTTTTTTTTTTTTTTTTTTTTTTTTTTAGGAAAATGCTAACGAATGCTTTCGTTAACAAATTTAGTTAAAGAAAGTTTTTATGGGAAAAAAAAAAAACAATTAATGTTTTGATAGTTTTTTTCATTTCCCATAAAAGTGATGTCAAAATTTTCCTAAATAGTAATGGATTGAATAATAGTGGATTGTTGAAAAGTGATGTCAAAATACCTCGGGGCACTCATTAGTATGACCCTTTTTTTTTTTTTACTCCTTCCTATATTGCACCTCATAAAATAGTAATGGATTGTTGAAATTGAAAGTTAAAAAAAGCAACTTTCAATCTGAACTATTGAAGAAAAAAGTTTAAAAATTTTTGAAAAAATTATAAGGTAAAGTTAACCAATGAGAATGGCAAAAAATGATGTGTGTGGAAATGGAGTATTTGCACCCGGTGCAATACCTAGGTATTACACCGTATCCAAATCCCTTCTTTTGTTTGTTTAAATTAAGGTTTTTTTTTTTTTTTTTTCAAATGCTAAAACACAAATTTCATTAAGGGGTGAAGTTTCATCAAATTGAGGCATGTAAATTATATGAATTAAAATAATTATTTTCCGTAACTTTGCACCCATTTGGTACAGTTTAATAGTTTATTTTTTTAGTTTTCAAAAAATATAGGCCCCATTTAGTAGAGTTGTTAAACAACTCATTTTCAGTTTTTAAACAACATTATACACATTTCTACACATTTTTTCACCTACACACACGTATTTCAAAACACTATAAACAATATTACTCAAACTCCTCTGCTAAACGGACCCATAGTTGCTTGACTTTTGACTTTGATCCAAACAAAAATTACTGTAGGTGTAGCTATAAGGGGCGAAGTCTAAAATTTTATATATAATTGTTTCAAAGGATGTCTCCACTAAGTATCCATGGCTGAATGGTTAAAGCACTCAACTCATAATTGGCAAAGTCATAAGTTCAATTCATACTGGATGCACACCAATAGGAAAAATAACTATGCAGAATTACTGAGCTACATGGAATTATAGTGGCAAGTGGGATGAGAACGTGACGATTTTAGACTAAAGTGGAGTAAAGATCAAATTAGATCCTTGTAAATAAATAAAGGTTTCAATCAGTACTTTCAAAACTCTAGACACAAAATAGGTAACTGAGACAAACTTTAAGGAATATGTTTTGTGTCTGCCCTAATAAAAAAAAAAGGGTTAATGTTGCATAAAAATTACATGCAAGCTATTACCACATGCAATTGAAATGAAAAAGAAAAAAAAAATCACTTTCTAGACTTGAATTTGCTAAAAAAAATTTCTATTCTAGTTTTCCTAATTAGAAAATATTGGAAAAAATACAGCAACATAAAAAATAAAAATAAAAAAGGAAGAAAAATGGACCAAACAGTGGGTTAATCCCATATCGGAAAATGAGTATGAGTTAAAGAAGTTTAAAGTCTGTGTTGTGTATCCAAGAGTTAGACCCTTTCAAATAAATACCATTGTCAGTTTCCTTAAGATGTTATCCCCTCTCCCCGTGTGTGTGTGTTAAAATACTTAGTACTCTCAAAAGAAAAAATAGTTGATTAATCTCATATCAGAAAATGAGTGTAAGTTAAAAAGGTTTAAAACCTGTGTTGTGTATCGAAGAGTTAGGTCATTTTAGATATACACTATTGTCAATTTTTTTAAGACCTTCTCTCCTCTCCTGTGTGTGTGTTAAACTACTTAGTGTGTGTTTGGAAAGTAATAAAAATTATAAATTATTTCACCATTCAACTTATTTTTGCTACTATTCATGGCTCCACTGCACTTTTTAGTACAATTCATGGGCCTCACTATACTATTTCAACTAACTTTTGCATTTATCTACAGTACTTTCAATAATAAGTTTTCAATTTCAACAAAAAAAGCGATATCCAAACATACTCTTAGTATTCTTTAAATATATATATATATATATATATTTGGTTTACAAAACAAAATGAAACTTGTAACCTATTTTTAAGCCCAAAAATTACCAAATGTCTCAAGGCCCATTTCACACAAAGGGTTCGGTGGGCCTATGGCACTTTTTTTGGGTTCGTTTTCTTTTCTTTTCTTTTCTTTTTTTGATGTATCATAATTCAACATGCAATTAGTGAATCTCGATAGGGGTGGAATTAGCTCAGATTAAAATTCAATAATCCTGCTAAGCCCGAAAAATGAAATACTCAGATAGCTAGGATAAAAACTCAATCATCTTGCTAAGCCCTAGAATGAAATGTCAAGCTTAAGGAAAATATGTTGGTCTGTAGTAGTTTTTACTTGGTACCCCTTAAAGTTGTCACATTTCATCTTAATTTCTATGTTAAGAAATATAATAAGCTAATAATGTTGAAAAACTTGTTGTGCTTCCAAATGCAAGATTGTCGTGAAGTAATAACTCGGTAAGTCCAAGATCGAATCCAGAGGAAAAAGGGACATGATTAGCAAATCACAAGAAAATAACTAAAAGAGTCAAAATATATTAAAGAAAATTTTTGATAGTTTGGTGAAAGTAATTTTGAATGAAAGGAAATAACAATACATACTAAGGTTTAAAAATCCACACACAACACATCTATTGGTAATCTTAACAATTGTTTTATGGTTTTAATACTTAGGTATCATGTTTTTGATTTATTTACTCATCTGGAAAAGTATTTAATTCTGTATAACTCTTTGATTTATCGTTAAGACTTCAGCACATTAAAAGCTTATTTCCCTGGTCACTCAAGCTCGTGTCAGTCCCACTCATCTCACAGCATGTGAAGCCCACAACTGAATGAATGAACCACTAAATGGAATTGATACATGCTAGGTGACTTAACCCATATGTTCCGGCCTGCTCTCATTTTGAATCCAGGACTTGATAGCTAGGTTTACAGTGTCAACTCTAAACCGTGTATGCCAGTCCATTAGCTAGATTTGTCATCATGTACAATAAACCGTGTTCACCCGGTCCATAATATTGGATTCATTCATGAAGATACATTTCAAGTACCAAAGTCCATACTATCGTATAGAGGAAATATTTTATCCAAACAAAAGAAAATTCCAACACTAGTGCTTAATTGTACTAGTAGGTTCTCAATTCTCATAACTTATTTTACAAGAAAATGCATATACCAAATCAGCAGTCCCATTAACTACAAAGGTTGCAAATGAATCGTCAGTGGAAAAGAAGGTTGAATTGGAACTCATGTCTTCTCATTCCTTGTTGGGGGATTTTACCTTTTAGTGATAGACCAATACTATCACAGAACATCGCAATTTAACCACACAAAAGAAAGATGACAAATCACTACTTCAGCACCTCGTCATCGTTTTTGGCTCAGATCATTCAACTGGACATTTTGGATGATGCCATTTTCATTCAAGTATTCAACAAATTCATCAATAAGATAGGGCCATGCACCTTCAGCATCATAATTTGTTAATGCAGGGTCCACCGTCTGGATATACAAAGCATGAAAAATTATTAGTGCCATGATCAGCATCAAAACCAGCAAGACGCGTCAATATACATAATGCTCATGAAAGGATGATATCAATGTTTCTTTTTGTTTCCTTTCTTATTAAAGAAGATTCAAGTCTTCAACGGCTATGAATATTTTTTTCAATAAGTAAAAACAATTTTATTCATAAGAGATAAATCAATCACTCTCTAAAGGCAATGAATATCCCGACATCTAGTAATTTATTCAGAAGATTAAAAACAGAAATGCTGGTGATTGTTTAATAAACTTCAACAAGATAAAAAATTGATTAGGAAACCAAAATTCATGACCTTGTTTTCAATTACACAAACAAAAATTTATCTTTCCATATTTGTATTCCCCATATCTATCTCACAGAAAGAAAGAGATGGAGTAATCAGAACTGCCACTAGTGCAGCATCTTTGTTGTGTGGGAGGTAGGAATACCGATATAGAAAAATGAAGGTATGAATAAGATTGTTCAGTCTGTGGAATTAAAAGAACGCAGATAACAAATGGCAGCAAGGATGGAATTCAAGTATCAAATGATTCCCAGTGGAGAGAAAAAAACAACAAATAGGAAACAAGAAAAAAGAATGAAGTCAAGCTAATCAATCACTCTCTAAAGGCAATGAATATCACGATACCTAGTAATTTATTCAGAAGATTAAAAATTGAAATGCTGGTGATTGTTTAATAAACTTCAACAGGATAAAAAATGATTAGGAAACCAAAATTCATGACCTTGTTTTCAATTACACAAACAAAAATTTATCTTTCCGTATTTGTATAACCCATATCTATTTCACAGAAAGAAAGAGATGGAGTAATCAGAATTGCCATTAGTGCCGCATCTTTGTTGTGTGGGAGGTAAGAATACTGAAATAGAAATGAAGGTATGAATAAGATTGTTCAGTCTGCGGAATTAGAAGAATACAGCTAACAAATGGCATCAAGGATGGAAGTAAAGTATCAAATGAAGTCAAGCTAAGATTATCTCTCTCACCTGTCCCGGAAACATATATTTCTCCCACTCTACATAATAAGAAAGCTACTTTTAAAATAAAATATTTAAAAAAAAATTAAAAAGGTGGAGGAAGGGGAGGCAGCACAATGCATATCATACTTCTTGAGTTTGAGGAGATAAAAAAGCAGTTGAAATGGGTACTGATTGCATATGCAGGTGTAAATGAAACGTAGGCATTTAATCTTGAGATAATGATGCAGTTTGTAATAATCCTTTTTATATCTTACCCTTGCAAACTCCAATAGTTGAGACCACGTGTCCCTAGATATTGCCTTGTTATGCCGAGCCTAAGCATCAACATCAAAACAGAAAGGAGAAGCCAAATGAAAAAAATTATTAATTAATCCTCTCATAAAAGATATAGAAGAAAGCTGATAGAGTTCATAACATCAACCCAATTAAACATGTATAACTCAGCACATATCCATGAATTTATTTATTTTAAATATCATTTAAAAAGGGGACCCAATATCCTAGAAAAGATTTTATTTTATTTTATTTTATTTTTTGATAAGTTACCCTAGAAAAGAAAATTCATCTATCCACAGAAAATTTCACAACGTAATCATTATGAAAAACAAAGCCTGCACCTACAGGTATATCTATTATCACGTGCTTAGATAGGTCATATGCAGTAACCACTGGTGCCTAACCAAACCAAGAATCACAAAAAGTCCAGTCACACAACCAACCACCAAGGTAGTTTTGGATTAAATAATTTATGATGGCAAATTAGCCAATGAGCCTAGGTGTAGAGCTGTTCACCCACCAACCATCACATTCCACCATTGACAAAATTTCACCAAACTGACTGACAACGGCAGTTACCAACAATGTTGACGTTGGTAGGATTTTTGCCAAAACCCCCAGGCATTTTGTCTCACGATGAGTGAATCCTTTTAGGGGGTCAGGGAAGAAAGAAAGAAGATGAAAACAACACAAAGACAAACACAGACCAACAAATCTAACAATGACATAGATGCCTATGTGCCATTTATAACATCACAAAGACCTGAAGATACATCCCCAGAGGGCATCAAGGTTGAAATAATAATAAACATAATTAGCAATATATTCTCACTTCCTATTGCAGCTCACTTAACAATGCCTTAATCCCAACATGATGCCAGCTACAAAATTCTTTTCACCATAGGTCACAAGAATTCACTACTCATTCTCATTAGATCAAAATATGGATGGTAAGCTACCTGTAAGAACTGGCACCAATGATCAACCAATGGCCACTGCTTTTCGGCAAACAGTAATTGCCACATTCCAATAGCTGTATCCAATGCTAAAGATTTCTGACCCTGAAATACTAAGAAAAATCAGCTACATGCATATGTAACCAGAATTTGGGTGACAATGACATTGTATAAAAAAAACACATACATAATTGAATTTTTAGGTGTCAAATATAATTTTTAGTAAAGTACATAAAATGTAGCACAGAGCTGTCATAGAAGCTGAAGGAAAAATCTGTTTGTAATCATGTGTGCACATGCTGTGTGCATGCATACACACATGCATCCCCATGCTTTTGAATGTACAGCCTTTTAAGCTAAATAAAATTTCACACCCATCAAGGATCATATCCACCTAGACAGCCATAACACTTCGCAAAAATTTCAGCAAGTGGCTCATTGTCTCTTTGCTATGTTTCAATTGGCTCAGTAATGTCAGCAGACTCAGCACGTCTCTCCATATTGTAAAATTTCTGGAAATTATCATCCATAGGGAACTGGAAAAATGCATTTAGCTTCGCCATCTCTGCCTATCAAAAATTCACCTATCCATGTTTATTCCAACAAAAAATGGGAAGGAAACATTTTATAAATGAAACTTAAAACATCTAAATCCCCTGCCATTGTTCTAGGGATAATAGTAATACAAGCTTTAAGAGGCACCTATCCATCAAAGATTCAGTCATTTAGCGTAGTTGTCAAGAGCTCCGATTCCTGCTATATACATGCAGTAGTGACTTTGTGATGGTATTATGCACATACAAGGGGACTATATACCTCAGCACAACAGGACAATAATAAAATCCAAAAGAACAGGTCACTATATAATTTAAGAACTAATGCAAAAAACCATACATCCCTGGTTCGAGTTTTAGTACCTCAATCTAAGCTATCTTCCCAATAAAATTCAAATTCTATGAGCAGCCAGTGTCACACAACATGAAATGAACACAGGTATCAAACATACTTAGACACCTTCAATCATTCTTTCTCAAACTGTTTTTTAGTTTCATGAATAAGTCAAAATTTACTGTTTTGGATATTCTATGCTAATGTTACATCTACATCTTGTATGCCCTCAAGAAGAAATCAATTCCTAGTTCATTTATACATCACTGAATTAGAAATAGATATTAAAAAATAAAATAAACCAAATTCGAAGCCAGGAGAACATCTGAGTTCATGGATCTAACATCCATACCAAAATGCACCTAAGTCTAGACATTTCCACTCAAAATTAATGGCAGGATTGCATGCAGGAATTAATCAAGTTGATTTTTAACAATAACAGAAGGGCATAAAGCAACCCCAGCACACTCAGGGCACACCCCATTCTGAGTTCAGAGTAAAAAGACAAGCTTATTGTGCATACACTTCATCTAAATGTTAAATAAGTTATATCACCTTCCAATGCTGATTTTTCTAATAAAAGGAATTATTCGGGGAAAAAAAAGTAGCAAAACCAAGTACTATACCTACCTAAATGACTAGAGGGAGCAGGAACAAGAATAAGTGGCAAAGTGGGGACACAATCAACATTATAAATTCGAAATATCAAAAAACAAACACAGAAAAAACCAATCCTGGATTAACCAGGAGCCCAAAATAAAAATAAAGAAACTGAGAAAAGTGAAAAGCTGAAAACTATTAAAGTCTTCATTTTCAGCAGTGGAAATAAATATCCATAGGTCAAGAGTATGTACAAATCCAAGCATTCACGCAGAGAAAAGAGTACCTTTTCTTTTGCCCAGCCAAATGCAAAGTTATATATCTCACGGAACTTTTCTGAACAAATACAAGCAAAAATCATTGTCAGCAACAAAAGCACAATAATTGTATCTCTAGCTTAGAAATGCTAATCAAACCAACCAATGAGCTCTAGTTTAAATGGTACCTCCTCCCTTGTAAAAGCAAGGTGGAGAGTGCACTCAAGAGTTCGTGACCTTTGGGTGAGTGTTTAACTTACCAATATAAATAAAACTTTTAAAAAGAGAAATTGCTAACAAAACCAATCACTTTGACTTTTCACTAAATATATCAGTTTTGGGAGTGTTTTCGCCTAAAAGCAACATGAATTACAATATTAAAACTAAATTTTAGAAAAAATCATAATTCATGAACACTTGCACATACGATCATCTTTCAGCTCCATGCGCATAAATGGAATCTTTTCACAGAACTTCTCCAAAGAGTCTATCCTGCCATCAGAATATATAGCCTTAATCACGGCAGTTCCAAACTCTTAATCAATATTTGATATCATTAAACTCGAGAATAAGTATAGCATAAATAACTATGTATATACTTACCCTAGCCCTTGTAATCCACCTATAAACTCCTGCTTGGAAAATTCACACATGGTAGCAGCTTTCATGTGCCATGAAACAACTAACTGCAATAACAGCAGCAAAAACATGTATTCAAAACAATTCATAAGCTATACTTACTGATACAAATCATAAACAAAGGGGAACTATGAAGATTGAAAATATTCTGACTCTATGAACAGCCATAGTTTCCCTGTTTTGGGTCTTTGGTAGGGCAAGGGGGAGGGGATTGAGAATCCAAATTTAAACTCTGTTCTTGCCAAATTTCCAAACACTTCAATATGGTTACATTTTATATAATAATTTTCTTGCTACCACAGGGTCAGAGTTTGCAGATTTGAATTTAAACCTCATATTAAGGATACTTTCTTCATAATAATCAAAAGATATTTAGGTATGCATGTCTTGGATAGCAATAGCTTCAAAGAGTTATACATACCATAACGATATCTTGCGGATCCACCTGCCAAAAGACAAAGACCCATATATCATTAAAATTGTGAAGATCAAATTTATTATAGCTAACCAAATAACTAATTGAACTCTTATTTAAGAAAAACGAAAAAGAAAAAGATGACCCATAAGGTACAAACAGCCGATGACAAGAAATTACAAAATTCCAAGTTTTGAAAACCTTATAGTCTTCAAGAAATAATAACTAACCAGCATTTAAAAAAACTACCTGAATATCATTGCAAAGGAGAGTTATACCATCAACCAGTATCATATCACTATATGGATCTGCACACATATCAGATTCAAAAAATTTAGTTGCATAATTGCAGCCATTAATCAACAGAAGTCATTTACAGCGCCCAATGCTTAGAAGTCCAACATTTAAAACCAACATTACATAGGCTCATTACTATTTAACAGCATATTAATTGTTCACACCAAATGAGTTTTAGGCCCTATGGTGGTTCCTACTGACAGGCATTGTTGTACATGTCAAGTTATCTAAAATTGCTTTTTCAAATTTCAGGATAATTTCATAATAAAACCTAGAGTTTAACATTGATTTAAATTAAATTCTGATGATTCAATTACATTAATGTCCACCCTATATTAGCGAGTCTCTATTGACTAAAAGTAACGAAGACCCACATAATTTACACTTGAGATCTATCTGGGCACTTAAAAAAATATGTGAACATGAAGTGATATTTTAGGTTACACTCTCCCACCTCCAACCCCCCCCCCCAACCACCACCAACACCCGACAATCCAAAAAAAAATGATGAAATCTTCTTCAAGCTTTTTTCTTTTTTTCTTTTTTTCATATAAGAGAACTATGTTTATTTGTTAGGATTTTTACGTAAGAAAAAGTCATTTTGTGATACAACTTGCGATTGACAAGAAGGAATTTTTAGCACCCAGATCGGTCCTAAGTAGACGTGAATTTCGGTTATTTTTTAGTTAACAGAAACTCACTAATTATAGGCTTTAAAGTGATGCAACTAAAACTTGCAGGTTTAATTTGAAGCTAACGCCAAATATAATATAGCTACCACACCAACCCCCACCCCCCAAAAAAAAAAAAAAAATTTTCAACGACTCCAGAAAAAGATGTAGTAATGAAGTGCTAGAAAGGCTGCAGAAGCAAGAGTTTAAGTAAAGCTTGCCTTTATATCTATTGAAGAGCTCCTCCAAATGTCTAGAGTCAGTAAATGATTTGCTCTGGGGCTGGCTGTAGAATACATCAAAGGCTCCTTCAAGATGCCAATCACTGGCCTTTAAAGTCTGAAGGGCAGATTTTTCACTGTAATTGGATTGGATTGTAAGATACACTATCATTAAAATTTCAATTTTAAAACCACACACAAATACAACAATTATAATCTTTTTCAGAGGTTTACTTTTCAGGTGCAGCTTCCACCCAAGGATTGTGCTCTATGCAAGCACTTTAGAGGAGCAAATTATGGTAGTCTTACTTAGCCAAGAAATCATAAGGTACTTTGATGGGAAACAGTTTGTGGATTTAAAATTTTAAAAGAAATAGAATATACTGAAACTGACAGATTTAACAGTTTGACGGATACAAAGGTTTTTATTTTAAAACCTACAAAACAAGAGAGCTTCCAACAAAGTGCTTCAAGCATTTACGCCCAATTCCTTATCCCCCACCCCCACCCCCACCCCCAACCCCATTCTTCCCTCTCCATTCTGCACATCACCGATTTAGCAAGCACTAAAATTATTAATTTATTACTAACTGCCATTTTTCCTTCTTTTTTCCTGAATTTCAAAATTATAATAACGCTGATTTAGTGCATTCAAATCATGCCCAATTTTCATCACCTCCATCTAATTCTCATCAATGCAAAGAAAGATGTGATTCAGTACAGTAGAAAAATTGCATATGGTTATCAGTTACCTTGCACCAGTGATTGTCATAAACTGCTGAAGTTTGTCACGGTGACCTCTGCCCAATTTGTGCTGTCAAAAAAGAACAAAACCAGATCATAAATACTTTTTTTTATAGGTAATAAGACTTTTACTGAAAAAAATGAACATCATGTTCATGATGATGAACACTCTGAACATGAAATGAAACAAATGCACATAGATCAAGAACTAAAGCTAACAACATGTAGGAAATCAGCAATAGATATACAATGCGTAAAACCCCAAATACAAGCCCAATTAAACAAAGTACCAAAAAGAAGAGATCATAAAAGATCTGAGGGCCTCTCAATATCTTCAAAGGTACTGGAGTTTTGTTCCTAGCAAACTTACCACATTAAACAGGCCGGAACCATATTTCATGCAGTGGAAAAGTGCTTCCCAGAGCATGAATACATACATATTACAACAAAAATATATGCATAAAAATCCCAAAAACGCAATATAGAGACCATGCATGCACGCAAGCACAAATATACACATCGACATAGAGACACAAGCACACTACTCCCTATTGACAAATTTTCAAACTGTACATTTGTCACACAAAATTACTCCAAAAAATCCCCATTTGATAACACGTAAAACAACATAACATTTGTATAGAAATGTTAATTATGTAGGTTGATAAATTAATGACATCAGTAAAGCCCCTTCGCCACTCTGTGCGTGTTGATAAGTCATTAAACACTATTGTAAAAAATTCACACCATTTACCCACTTTTCTCAGCAGCTAGCCACACCCACCATGTCTCTCAGTTTTTCTTTTCTCTTTTTCTCATATACATCTCCTATATCCCCCAATACTTCTTCATTTACTAATGAATTTCTAAATAAATTTTGGACTTATTGTTTTG
The DNA here is from genome assembly GCA_035136125.1 of Quercus rubra. Taxonomy (NCBI): domain Eukaryota; kingdom Viridiplantae; phylum Streptophyta; class Magnoliopsida; order Fagales; family Fagaceae; genus Quercus; species Quercus rubra. The sequence continues at coordinate 67,224,722 of CM068733.1, forward strand.
GGCCATAGTAGAATACATTGTAATGTATACTTCATTGCTTCTCTTTCTTTTAAATTGTTACTTTTCATCTTTTGTATCTCTTTGGGTCTACTTTTGTGTATAAAAATATGTCCATGAGCTAGTTCCATTCGTTCAATAACATTTTATTACAATAACCATCACCACCAAATCAGAAGTAAATTTTGGACTTACTCAACCATAATAGTTCTTGTTGACATGAGGATGATGGAGATTTTTTCCATAAGTAATGATTATTTATTGAGAAAAGAGACTTATATGCTCCTGGGCCATAAGCATAAACTACTTAGCCCATCAGTAGCAAACGCCCATGGGTTACCCAGCAATCAATTCTAGTGGGTGGGGTCAAATGCATCTACGTTTTACTGGCTTGAAGCAAGTCCAAAGGACTCTTGGATTACCAATCGGGGTGCAGCCTAGTGGTTGGAAGCGGGGATGAGCTGTAAACCCAGACTTCCTGGGTTCAATCCCCACTAGGAGTTCTCTTGAATTACCTGATACACGGTATTAGCAGGTGGGGTTCAAAGAGCCCTGCCTTGGTGATTTACGATGTCATAAAAAAAAAAAAAAGGCTCCCTTCATTTCCAACCCCCCCCCCCCCCCAAAAAAAAAAAAAAAAAAAAAAAAAAAAAAGAAGAAGCCTAAAAGAATTACAAAAAAGTAAATTATGCACAGAAGTATAGCAACCCTTTAAAACCGATAAGGGATGCTTTTGGTATGATAAAAACTTAAACAACTTTGACATTCCCTGGAGACACTCTCTTTTCTTCTACATCAAACTACCATGAAAGTGTTCAAATAATCTTCCCTAATTCCTATGATCTATAACCAACTCAATTTATACTCTTTTCAGCTACATAGAAGTAACACAGTCTAATTTGACCTAAAGTCACACCTCAATTATAAGATTTGCAATATGGGAATTCACTCCTTTCCCTCAGTTTTCTACATTGAAAAAAGCCACAACACTAAAACCCTAATTCTCCACAAATTTCAAGCAATTAGTCAAAAAAAAAAAACCCAAAAAGGAAAAAAAAAAAAAGCACTGAAGATTTCTGAGACACAGGTCTAGATTTGAATAAAAAATTCATACATACGTAACAGAGTAAAAGAAAGAACAAAGCTTTGCGAAATTAAAACCCTAGTTCTCCAAAAATTGTGAACTAAATTACTCAATTTAAAAGAAGGAAGAAGAAAAAAAAAGTTACCATTTTTGAAGTGTGATGAGTGAAACCCTAACTGTGGGTACCGTGCGAGAGAGAAAGAGAGAGAGAGAGAGGACTTAGAGAGAGAAAATTAGGGTTTGTTTCTTTCTCTGTCACTCTCTTTCTCTCTCTAAAAAAAAAAAAAAAAAAAGAGAGAGAAGCTGAAGAGATTTTCGATTCTCTCTTTGTTCTCCGGTGTGGTGGAGACGACTCTTTGCTGAATAGGACAGCGACAGGAGCATCGGTCTTTCTGGCGCTCGTGTTTTCTTTAATTTACCATATTGCCCTTTACATTATCTGAAACTTAAACTAGTGGGAGCTTATCTTTGAGGAGAAAAAGGTAAATTTGTGAGAATTGGACACATGTTATTGTTCTGGTGGGACCATATATTTAAGGATGACCGTGGGTGAGGGGGCATGGACAATGGCATCCATTGTCCAAACCAAACCCGTGACGATAATAACACATAAAGGCTGCGTTTGTTTCGCCTGAAAAGTATTTTAAGAAATTATTTTATACCTTACTGTGTATTTAGTTGCGCATGAAAATTTTGGTCAAATCTATTTTACCTTTAAACCATTTCTAAGAAAAAAAAAAAGCCTCGAACCGAGAGAGAGAGAGGCTGGTCACCATCAGAGAGAGAAAAAGAGTGAGAGAGAGCCACCAACCGTCAGAGAGAGAGAGGTCGGTCACCTGAACTTGAGATCGATGGCATAGCTGTCTAAGTCGTGCCTCTCATCACCGATCAAGTAAAGATCGACTCCACCCCTCCCTCATCAACGATCCACAAACACCCAAGACCCACCGCTCCGATCGCCAATCATGCACTGACGAGTACAGGTTGAGCTCCAATCTTGACAACCAACTGCAAGCCGTGCTCCAACGTCGCCGCCATCTAGATAGGAGCCTTGCATCTCGTTCTCGTCATCACCACCCAAGACCGATCTCGTAATTGACCCACCCAAGACTGATCTCATCGCCACCGCTGAAGACTGATCTCTCTTTCCCAATCTATCTCTATTTCCCTCAATCTCTCAATATTTGTCTCTTTGATCTCTGATTTTTTTTTTTTTTTTTTTTGGTTGTGGTGGTGTGGGTGGTGGTGTTTTGGTGGTTTTTGTGTTGTGAGGTGGTGGATTTTCTGTGGGTGCTGGTGGATTTTCTGATATAAAATTTGTTTGAAAGTTAAGAAAATGGATGAGAAAATGTGAAAAATTTATAGGAAAATAGCATTTTCAAAATGTTACCAAACACTAGAAATCATTTTCAGGACTATTTTCCATTGCACACCCAAATGCCCAGATTTTAATTTCCTTACGGGAATTCATTTTCCCCTGCATTCATTTTACACTCGGAATTTGATTTACATCGAACCAAACGCAACCTAAAAGTCATGACTTTTTCTATATGATATGATAGACTATAACTAATTATTTATAATTTTCGTATGGATTATCACATTTTCTACACTCCTCACAATCTACCACATGAATAGTTGTGATTTTTTATGTGACCCTAAAATTTTTGTTGGGGAAAATTTTAACACACTATATATGATAATGTTTTCTAATTTTGGATCTATGGTGTGGGTTCTAAAGCTTTTAAGATTTTTTATTGTTAGATAAGAGAATTGAAGTTTTAATCTGCTTACACTAAAAATCGTTTAATAATAAAGGGTAATTATTATGTAGTGAATCTCAATAGGAGAAAGAAAAAAAAAGGGTTCATACCATTCACATGTTTCTTCTGTCCAAAATGGTATTTCAATCCAAATTTACCTTATCAAATGTTATTTAATTTTAGGCAACATATTTTAGTCATGCAAATATGGGATTATTGAATATATGGAGAAGGGGAGGGATGGGATGAAGAAGGCATAGATCACTTAAAGCATAAAGTTGAAAAACCCTAGAGATTTGTATACCTGTATCACATCTCAATTCGAATTGAAAACCAATAAAGCAACAAGAATAATCTGCATTTCCTTTTCCTTTCTACTAATGGAACTTGTTTGTTAAAATGAAAAGAAGAAAAGGGTATGGGCCTTAGCTTATCCTTACTTTCGGCAAGCAGAATCAAGGTTAGAGATGGGTATAAACCTGGTAACCCCACCAGGGCCACCACAATAAAAAGCCCATGTTTGTAAACTACTTGTTTGTAGTTATTTTAAATCAAACAAAGCATACTTGGGGCGGTGAGGCAATATATCTCTTTGTAGACATTGGCTAGTTGGTTTAATGGACAAGAAAGGTGTGTCAAAAGTTTCAAGTTTCATCTATCATATTATTATTCTACAAGGTTTTTAAGGTGTCTCGTGAACAAAAAGGGAAATAATCTGACCAAAGTTTAGGACACTACTTCCTTATATAAAAACTAGTCTCATTACATGAGTTTCGCGTCTGGGATGAGGCTTTTTTTTTTTTAGTGGTCCTATTTTGTAGAAAAAAAAACTGTGTTTTTTTATTTTATATATATATATATATATATATATATTTGTATATATATAATATTTATTTTGAAAATCTAATTTATAAGCAGATAAAACAATTTGAAAATTAACCGGAAAGTGGTTCTATTTTTTAGGCAATGTTTTAGTGGGAGTTAGAGTTGCATTTTTACCGTATTATCCTTTAGTTTTGTCTCTACTTAAACATAGGGGTGTAGGGACATTTTTGAACTAAAAAAAGAGGAATCCAAACAGGAGAAGCACCTTAAATAATAACTAGCCTCATCACACGCGCTTCGCGCGTGCGATGAGGCTTTTTTTTTTTTTTTTTGGGTTAGTGGTCCTATTTTGCAGAAAAAAAAAATTGTGTTTTTTTATTTTTTATATATATAATTTTTATTTTGAAAATCTAATTTATAAGTGAATAAATCAATTTGAAAATTAATAGGAGAGTGGTCCTATATTTTAGGCAATATTTTAGTGGGAGTTAGAGTTGCATTTTTACCGGATTGTCCTTTAGTTTTGTCTCTACTTAAACATAGGGGTGTAGGGGCATTCTTGAACTAAAAAATGAGGAATCCAAATAGGGGAAGCCCCTTAAATAATAGTATAGACTAGCCTCATCACACGCGCTACGCGCGTGTGGTGAGGCTTTTTTTTTTTTAGCCAAAAAAAAATCATGTGTTTTTATTTTGAAAATCTAATTTATAAGTGTTTTTTTTTAATGAATATAATTTATAAGTGGATAAAGCAATTTGAAAAATTACAGAAAAGTAATCCTATTTTTTAGGCAATGTTTTAGTGGGAGTTAGAGTTATATTTTTATCAGAATATCCTTTAGTTTTGTCTCTACTTAAACATAAAGGTATAAGGATATTTTTGAACTAAAAAATGAGGAATCCAAACAGGAGAAGCCCCTTAAATAGTAGTATAGATATAGATAGATAATAAAAAAAATTAAAAGTTCTATCTGTATTTTACAGAAAAAGGCATTTAGGATGTAATTATGAATTATTGGAGGAGATACTAATGGCAAAGGGTATGTTTGGATACTGTTTATTTTGCTAAAAACTGAAAACTTATTGCTAAAACAATAAAAAAATAATTTTTGGGTTACTGTTCACTTCCCTAAACACTGTACATTTGCTTATTTTGCTGAAAACTTATTACTGAAAACAATAAAAAAAAATAATTTTTGGGTTACTGTTCACTTCCCAAAACACTGTACATTTGCTTTAATGCACTGTTCATGTCTCATGAACAGTGCAAGAGAGCGTTGGTAAAAAAAAAAAAAAAAGGGAAAAATACGGATACTAAGGTTATGTTTGATAACAGTTTTTGTTTTCTATTTTCAAAAGCTTGTTTTTGGGAATATAAAGAAAAAACAATTTTCTTGTATTTTTGAAATCAAAAACATGTTTGATTAGTTGAAATTAAAAAGATAGTTTTTTGAAGAAAAAAATAGAAAATACTAAAATATGTTATAACTAGGATTTAAAATTTAATGTTAACTCATTAAATAAGAAAGATTCATTAAATTAAATGAATGTTTTTATTGACTTTTAAAAATTAGAAATCGAAAACAGTCTTTTGCATGTTTTCAGTTTCATTCACAAATTGAATTTTGAAAACAGTTTTTGTTTTCTACCCATTTTGAGTTGCCAAACAAGTTTTTTAGTCTTAAAAATAGAATATTGTTTTTGAAAACAGAAAATAAGAAGAAAAAACAGTTACCAAACATACCCTAAGTCAAGTTTAGAACCTCTATCTAGTTTCAAAAGCTATCCAAGTTGGAAGATTTTGCCGAAGATTGAAGACAGTAAAGGGTGAAAAGAGATGCGAACATAATGGCCCATGAATTACGTGAATGGGCCTTGAGATGCAATTTTGAGGGCTGTATCCAGCCTTATGTCTCCCCTTGGGTGTGCTAAAAGAATCTGATGCCTAATGATTGTACAGTAAATGAGTAAATTTACATTTACTAATCCAGATTGTCTCCTATTTGTTTTTTTTTTTTTTTCATCTAAAAAATATTCAAGTAAAAGTACCAAAACCTTACTATAATTTAGATATTGTGTAACTTGTAGATCTAATGTAATGCATTAGAGAGTTCAAATCTTTTGTCCCACTTTTTCTGCTTCACTCTATACTCCACCAATAAAAGCTTACCACGTATTCATCTAATTAATTAAATACTACCATTAATTAATAATGATAATATTAATAAGTCAATAATGATAGTATTTAATTAATTATGTTAACACGTGGCAAGCTTTTATTAGTAGAGTATAGAGTGGAGCAGGGAAAGTGGGACTGAAGATTTGGATTCTGCATTAGGTACTAAATGTAACGTGTAAGCCAAGAGTTTTATAGCACAACTAGTTGGTATATCATTACATCATTTGAACAAATTGGTACCTTTCTAGGAGCGTTTGGGAGAGTACAGTGATGGATGGGTTTGAGCTCTGAGGGCAAAATATATAATATATAAGTATTTATAACCATTTAAAAGGAATGGACACCTTTTGATGTTTCAAATAAAAACATCCAAAGTTCAAGTTAGGAATGATAATGGGGTAGAATGAGGTCAGATCATGGGTGCCCCATCTTAGGTGCTTAAACAAACTTTGGGCCAAGATAGGGTATGGTCACTTTATGGCCCAAAAATGCCTTTTTTTATGTGAAGATGTATTATGTATGTGTAAATAAATTATTGTAAAAAGTTGAACTTAATTGAAGTTATAATATTTTGAGCCACTAAATACTATTTTTTTTTTCTTTTTTATATTGTTGTTAAGATAGGCAAATATAGTGGGGGAGGAAAAGGTGGGGTTCAAATTACAAACTTAGGATAGCACAAAGAATATCATCACCATTGGGCTATCATTTGAATCCCAACTTGTGGTAATCAAAGATTACTTTCATTTTTACTTTTCTAATTTCCAAAGAGTATCCCACCACCTCCCCTTCCTCATGGCATCAAACAATAAAATAACTCAAATTTGACTATGGTGTTTTTGTCTATCAATTTTCGATTCTCCAATGATTTAGGACCCATTTGGTAATGTTGTTCTAAAAACATTGTTTATATTTTTTGAAAATATGTATGAATAAAAAAGTGTATAAAAATACGTATAACATTATTTAAAAACTGAAAACATGTGATTAAAAATCCTCTCAAAGCCTGTCAACCTAGATTTTGCTTGACATGTGTCTATGGCAAAGACTATTAAGCGTGGATCTCTTGATTCAGACCTAATGGTTTGCAACAAATGTCCCAAACTATGTAAAGCCCAAAAAATAGGTTGGCCCAACTTAAATGAGATATTGGCAATACATTATTTTCGTTTTGCAAGAACCAGGCTTTTGTTTTTTTATCTGGACAACGAACTTATTCAACCAAATGAAAGGCCCAATTGGGCCCTAAACTTATAAGAGACCTCATAGATGGTATTTATTTAGTCAACTTAGTGTGTGTTTAGCTCAAAATTAAAAAGTCAATTTATTTTATTATTCAGCTTATTTTTGCTACTATTTATGGGCCACATTACACTTTTTGGTACTATTCATAAGCCCCATTATATTATTTCGGCTAACTTTTACATTTATTTACAGTACTTTCAGCAAAAAGTTTTTAGTATCAGCAAAATAAGAGGATCCTAAATAGACCCTTATTTAGTTTGCATAAGACTTTTAAAAATCTTTTTTTCATTTCTTTTAGTGTAAAACTTATATCTTCTAATGTTCTGGAGTTGGATCATTTGTGGTTTTGAAGACTTCATCAATTCCATTGTAATTTTGTATTCACTTTGAAAGAAAATTTTGTGATTTATATTGAAAATATAACCTTTAAGAATTTTATTAGGAAGATGCATGATAATAGATGATTTTTTTTACATAAAATCTAGCATAATTTTGGTAAAAGATAACAACTTCTTTCTTGATATGTTTGTACATGTCTAAAACAAACTAGACAATAATTGGAGTTTAAAAGTAATAAGTTCTCTTCAAAAAAATGATTTAGAAAATATATAATTATATCAACATTCATAATTATATATATATTTATAAATTATGACTTACTCTAAAATTAATTCAAGAGATTTGTCTTGATTAATTTATCATTAGCGTAATGTGATTTTCAAACAAAAATTTCTAACTCTATTCCTACTTTTATATATGTGTGTATGAAGAAGTTGGGATCAAATTTTAGATATGCATCCACAACAGAAGTGGATTTGCGTCAAACCAAGAGATTGGCTTCTACATGTACATTGTAGCTCTCACACATGACACGACTACAATGGGTCACAAGGAACCTTTTTTTTTTTTTTTTTTCATACCTCTCTTCATGTTTCCCTTTTTCATGGGGGAATTTTGAGAATATTGTATTCTTAATGGATTCGTCCAAAACATTATATGAATTCTTGATGCGAAAAAAATTACTAGAATTAAATTGAAGTTGGGTTAAGTGAATACATGGATAGAGCTTCTAATGCTATTTTTTTCTTTTAAGATCAACTATTTTAACCAATCACTCCCTATATTCCAACAGTTTTCCAGTTTTGCTGTTGTTTTCTTATCATTTGAGTGGTGGTGTTATCGTTCCTCACCAAACAAGTCAATGACTGTGCTTGGCTAACCTATTTGCTTAATATTGAGATAAAAAGTGAATATTAAATAAATTAACTTTAAGAAAATAAACAAAATTATTTTCTTAATAAAGTCCTTATTTATTTTACATTTAAGCAAATAAGCTAACAGTAAATAAGCACGGTCAAACATGCCCTCAGAATTAAATTTTAAAATTATTTTGAAATGACCTTTTTATCCTCTTTCATATGAATTCAATTTTAATAATAAATTGTATTTTTCTATGGGATAATATTAATAAAAATACATCTTTTGTCATGTATTTCATTCTATCAACTAGAACTTGTCACACACATATATATTGTTTATTCTAAAACGACCAAAGTTTAGAGAGGAAAAAAAATAAAATACATGACATATTATAATTAGTGGAGTATAAAATGAAACACTTGAAGTGAAATAGAGAATTTATGTTCAGTGATATTTGTAACCTCAAGTTAAGTTGAGAGTAAACTAAATTGGACAAACCAATTATTAATTCTTCTTTCCAATTCTAGTAAGTTTGGGTACCCAAGCATAATGTACATGAAGTTTCTAAAAACTTGTTCATGTGAACAGAGTAATTTAATTCTTGAATTGACTTGTTAAGAATCAAGAGTCTTTAGATTAATTCATTCTTTCTTTGTTAATTTTTAATTTATGAAACGTATTTTTAAGCCTTTACTATCAATTTTTCAACCATAACAAAATTGGAAACTTTTTAAAGTATGTTATTCTTCTCTCTGCTAAGCAACAAGATTTGGTAAAGTATAAAATTATGCTTCTAAAATCTTTATTAACATCTTTAACCAACTTCTATGTGCATGTGTGGGGGAATGCTCCTGTGCAGTATTGTGCATCCCATGCATGGGTTGCTTATATAAGCAATTTCTATATATATATATATATAGATACAATAAATTTTCAACTTAGGATACAACTCCATAATAATTATTATTTATTATCATACTAAGTCACCAATTAGTTTATGTTGTAGGAGGGAGTTAGCTGACTTACAATGCAACTTCATAATAACTAAAGCCCATTATATAAGCTATACTTGGTTCCTTTTTATGAGTTCTCCTTCTACATCCCGAAATTGGGAAATTACGTTAAAGACCTAAAATTTATACCATATTTCATAATAAGTTCTATTTTTTTAGTTTTGTCAATTAAAATTCCAAAATGTTGAAACTGTTTCAAGAAAAAGCATTAATTTGTCCATCACCATTATTCTATAGTAACAAAAAACAAATAAAAAAGAGGTGAACAAGGTTTAAGTAAAACACAAAGTTTTCTCAATGATTTCTTTTTGCTTCATTATTGTTAGAGATGGGAGAGAGACTTCAAGTTCAAACGAGTAGATATTAAGAGTCTTTTATGTAATTTTCCTAAACAAAGCATGTGTCATCCTGTGGAATTCAAGGATTATTATATATGAAAAAGAGGTAGATAGAAAGCTAGCCCAAGCACACTTTCAAGTATTATATGTTGTATTAGTTGAGATGTGAACTAAAATGAAGGTTCCAGTCGGATTCCTTCCATGCTTAGTATAGCCAAAATTAGGACAGCTAAAACAAAGTCAGCTCTTAATATGTCATGACAAAAGAGTAGTTACACTAATACATCATATCAACATTCCTCATGCGTTTTTTTGTTTAATCTAAATCCAATTTTAGCTTAGAATTGGAAGCTGCAATTAATTATCAAATACCAACTTGTTCAATTATTTATTAATTTGCTATCTATATAAGGTGACTGAGATTTCTTCCTTTCTTCTCTTCTTGTAACAACAATGGCAACTGATGATCTTCGCACAGATTCTTCCGACTACCGGGTTGAGCTTCTATCGCCGGAAGCAGCAGCCATGGTTCCGGCTGCACCAAGGGAGCCAACATGGCAACTCAACATGGATCAGTTTCGGTTGGCAGAGAGACACATGAATTCTAACTTTGGTTGTGGATCTTTTTGGCAGACATTAAGTATGCATGCTATTCTTCTCCTGTTTATATAATCTTATTGTGCTTAATTAAGCTTTAATTACAATAACTTAATTTTGTTTTTCTATCTTTTGTTAGTGAGGCAAAAAAAAATTGCGGCATACTACAAGAGGCAGGAAAAAATTCTCAAAGGATTTGATGAAATCGACAAATTTACCGAGCAAGGGTTTTTGCCTGAAAGTATGACAGAGGTTTGTCGTTTAATTTATCAAATATACTTAAATCGAGTCACATACTCACAAGCAATAACCGATTTCAATGACTTGTAACCATATTTTGTTTTGGTTATTGAGAAATGAAGCTAATGAAATGTGCTCCTTTTGAGATGGGGTTGAGATCAACACTTATAATTGTTATTGATTCATCTTATTCATTTACTTAGGGAAAAAGTGACATATCAAATCTAGTAACTATTTGGGGTTGGATTGGTTGTCTCATGAGGTCTCAAAATGTGTATATCTTTACCTAACTCTCTGTCTCTCACACATAAACCTTTTTTTGTTTTCAGGATGAAGAAAAGCAACTTGCTAGGGGTGAGAGTCTGGCAATATATGCATCTAACATAGCTAACGTTGTGATTTTCATTGCAAAAGTGTTTGCTTGTGTTGAGAGTAAATCACTGGCAGTGATAGCTTCCACCTTAGACTCCCTTTTGGATCTTTTATCTGGTTTCATCCTATGGTTTACTTCTCATGCTATGAAAAAACCAAATCACCATTGGTATCCTGTTGGAAAGAACCGAATGCAACCTGTGGTAAGCCTTCCTAACTAGAAAAACATTAAATTGAAGTTCCTAGAAGAATACAAATGATTTCTTAATTTCACTGTTAATTAATGAAGCCATATGATACCGTTGACTTAATTTACAATCATGTGCTATCTCATTTTCTTTTTAATGCACGTTAAACCCTTAAAATTTATGGTTTTTATTATTTTGCTCTCTTAAATTTGAGATTTTTCATTTTAGTCTACCGAATTTTCAAAAAATTTTTTTTTTTTTCAAAATGATTATTTTGTCCATTTTTTGACAGATTTTGGTGCTAAGTACCAAAAATTTGTTTTTTCCTCTCTATCAGCTTAGTTACAATTTTATTGACAGAAAAAATGACCATTTTGAAGACAGAATCAAACTTTTTTTTTTTTGGAGAAGAGGCAGAATCAGACTTTGTGGACTAAAATGAAAAATCTCAAATTTAAAGAACCAAAATGAAAATTATTCCAAACTTTAAGGGTCAAAAATATAATTTAGCCTAAAAAAAAACTGTTAAAACTATTATCAATTTTATTACAAAAACTTTACTAATAGACATATTTGAATAACATCGGTGTCAATAAATAATATATTAAATAAAATTTTAATAGCTTTTTTTTTTAGAATGAATTTTAATAGCTTTTTGTTGTTTTGTATTTAAAATTTGACATGAGTTTATAAGTTTTATATATAAAAAATTGTAGTATTAATATTACTCTGTTTCCTAAAAATGAGATCTCATGTCTTGTGCCAAAGAAAAAAAAGGAGAATTTAGTGGGTTTTGAGCTAAGTACTGTTTTAAATATTATGATGTTATCAAAATCTGGAACACCTTCATCATTTTCCTCTTTCTTTTGTCATCATAAAGTGGTGTTGTAATTATGGTCAATAACATAGAAATAAGAATTCCACTTTCTTATTTAGCTCCATGGGCAATTTTGCAGGGCATTGTTGTTTTTGCATCAGTAATGGCGACACTTGGATTACAAATATTGTTCGAATCAGGTCGACAACTCCTTGCGAAAGTGAGTTTCAATAAATTCAATTTGCAATTCATTCAATGGTTTTGGGCAACACCAGTCTCACTCTATGATGCTTTTGGATTCAAATTTTAAAACCTGAAATATCTCACTTATGTTTTTAGAGATTCTACTATATAGTGATAAATAAGTGGTGTTGACACCCTCTATAGTGTTTGATGTGTAGGATTCTAATCTCACCTCTCACTTGTGTTTTCTGCTTGTATGTAGCCCATTACTATTTCCTGAAGTCACCATTAAATTTATATATGCAGACTCAGCCTGAAAGGGACCCCATGAAAGAAAGATGGATGATAGGAATTATGATCTCAGTCACAGTAGTAAAATTTATGCTCATGGTATACTGTCGCAGATTCGAAAATGAAATTGTGAGGGCATATGCTCAAGACCATTTCTTCGATGTCATCACCAATGCAATCGGTCTAGTAACAGCAGTTTTGGCTATCAAATTCTACTGGTGGCTCGATCCAACCGGTGCCATCATTGTAAGTCTATGATGTCTATCGTTAAATTTGTTATAATTGTAAGAGATTTTACCAATTAATCTAATTTGAACTCATGTCACAATTAATCACTAATCCATTGTTATAAATGACCCACAATGCAGATAGCTTTGTACACAATCGGTAATTGGTCAAGGACTGTGATGGAGAATGTATGGTCACTAATTGGGAGGACAGCCCCGCAAGAGTATTTAGCAAAGCTAACATATCTCATTTGGAACCATGACAAGGAGATTAAGCACATTGACACAGTTAGAGCATACACATTTGGGTGTAACTACTTTGTTGAGGCTGACATAGTTTTACCAGAGGAGATGCCCCTTGGTCAAGCACATAATATTGGGGAGAGCCTTCAAGAGAAGATTGAACAACTCCCCCAAGTTGAACGAGCATTTGTTCATGTAGATTTTGAAACAACTCACAAGCCAGAACACAAGCCAAAGGCTTCATAACAACCAAGAAAAGCAATACAAGGAGGATAAATAATTGTTTGCATGTGTGCATATTAAAGTGGGATGGATATTCATCGTGTAACGAGTCCAACCAAACTTTCATGGCCTCTTCGGGTTGGTTTTTTCCCTTATCAGTGAGTAATTGGTCTATAAAAAGTTCTAAGAGGCCTCTATTTACAATTTAGTCTACTGACACTTCACTTTCTAAGATTGAAAATTTTGGATTCCGATTTATTATAAGCTATAACATCATGCATATGTATTGATACATTTAAAAAAAAAATCAAATAAGATGTTTCTATTTACCATTTAGTATATTGACACTTCACTTTTTAAAATTAGAAAACTTAGGTTCAGATTTATTGTGAAATTGAAATTAAAAAAAAAAAAAAAACTTATTTGCTTATATTTTGTTTTTGGGCATCAAAATTAAGAATCTCGAATAGGGAAACCTTGAACAACTCCAACCAGTTTTGCCATCTCATCCTATTTTACCATTCCAAAAAGTTACTTTATCAATTATATAATATAATTTTACAATACTCTCAGCATTCCAACTTTTATTTTTCTATTCTACTCGTTAAAATAATATTTCAACATAACAAAATAATATATCCCACATTCACCATTATAGGGGCAAAGGCCCGAAATAATATATTGGGTCATGGGCCTTATCCGAGGATACTAACCTGTTTGAGGAAAGGCTAGTAATTATTAGAGGCCCTATGCATAGGATCGCATGTGTAAGAGACACCTAGGGGCGTAGCCAGGAATGAATACTTGGGGGGGCCGGGTTGTAACAGAAATATACTAAATATAATTCTTAAGTCTATTGGATACAAAATTATCAACTTTCATATATCATCATATACTTGAACATGTTGGGAATTCAACTGAAATTCCAAACCTGTGAGAAACAAAAAAATAGAGAAAAGAAAACGCCAAAAGAAAAACAATCACACGCACAATACAGTATTTATGTGGTTCGGCAATTTGCCTATGTCCACAGAGTTGCAGGAATTTCACTATTATAAAAGAAAATTACAATGTGCGGTTACAATGTTTTTCTTTCTCACAAACAACAAGAAGACAAAACCCTAATCACCAAAAAAAAAAAAAAAAGCGGCTTTTATATCCTGCACATAGGATTCACAATGGGCTACAAAAACAGACTAAAATTTTTTTGTAGGCCCAAGCCTCCACTCCATGGATTAAGTCTTAGTAAATCTCCCATTATTCGGGTCAAGTCGGGTCATCAACCGAATCAAATCATGTCTGACGACAATTTTTCATGGAATAAAATTCATCCATTATCATCTCTATAGTAAAATTCCCTGCAATTTCCTTCTCTATATAAACTATGATATTATCTGCCAAAAACTCATCCTGCATTCTATTGCGAAGTCTTATTTTTAACAACTTTATAGCTGAGAAAGCTCGTTCTATAGTTGCTGTAGAAACTGGAAGGGTCAACACAAGACGAATAAGTCTATCAATCAAAAAATAGATATTAGACTTTCCTGAAATTTGCAATCCCCTACATTGCTCGGGAATTGTACTCATATTCTGAAAATTTGGATGTTTTATCACATCAAGCTCATAATGTTGCAATTGAGACTCCAAAAGTTTTTGTTTATGTTTAGTGAAATCTTGAGGATAATATTTTTTAACCAAATTGCATATATGAACAATTTTGAATAATCTAAAAGCATCATTGGGATTTAAAACTGAACTAAGAATGACAAGTTTCGTTGTTAGCTCAGAAAATCTACTTTTCAATTCTTGCAATTGAAAGTCTATTGCAACTGTAAATATGCCAATTCTAAAATGATGTTCCATTGTTGAATCATCATCTTGACGACGATATCTACCTTGACCTTTAGTATAATGAGCATTCATATCAGGAATATCAATTTCATGTTGCTCACAAAATGATATAACACTAGCAAGTAAAGGCTACCATCCATCATCTCTCAACTCTTGAATAAGTGATTTTGTAGTTGAAACTAAATGCATGGCATTTAAAAGATCTTGAGAATGTTGTTGCAAAACTTGACAAAGAACATTAGTAATTCTCATTATCTCTTTCATCAAATGCAAGATTAAAATAAATTCAAATAATGTTAATACCTGATAAGCTCTCTCGACATCACCGCGTTGTTTATAGTTAGCCCCTTTCTCAGAGATAGTGTTGATAACTTTGCAAGTAACATCAAACATTTTAATCAAATTACAAATAGATTGAAAATGAGATCCCCACCTAGTATCTACAGCTCGTTGCAAAGTACTAATCTGGTTTGCACCTCTTCCAGTCTCAATTTCATTAGAAGCAATCATATTCTCAACTTGTTCTGCTTGAGCATGTTGCAATTCATCATTACGCTTACTAGAACCAACAACAATATTGATAATATTAACCAAATGATCAAACAATTGATGAACATCTTTTACTTCTCTAGATGCTGTAACTAGAGCTAATTGCAATCTATGAGCCATACAATGTACATAATAAGCATATGGGCAATCTTTAAGAAAAAAATCTTGTAATCCATTCCATTCACCACACATGTTACTAGCTCCATCATATCCTTGACCTCGAATATTTTCAATGTGGAGGTTGTAATGAGAAAGGACAGCACATATCTCATTCTTTAAAGTTAATGCAGTAGCGTCTCTAACATGCACAATATGAAAGAAACACTCTTTAATGAAACCTTCTTTATTAACAAACCTCAAAATGATGGTCATTTGCTCTCTCTTCGACTCATCCCGGGCTTCATCAACAAGAATGCAAAATTTTGCATCCCCAATTTCTTCATGAATAGCATTTCGCACATTACTAGCAAGAATATGTAAAATCTTCTTTTGAATTGTGGGTGATGTATATTTGGCATTTCCTGGAGCATTTTCCAAGACAACACTAGCTATTTTGTCATTAAAAGTTGATGTAAATTTTATCAATTCAATAAAATTACCCATATTTTTTGAATCAAGGCTTTCATTATAACCTCTAAAAGCACAAGCTTGGAATGTTAGCCATCAAGCACACTTTACTAAGGTTTTGAGCCGTAACCAATTATTCTTTAATTCTTTTGACGTTTGTTTCTTAATTAGCTTGTCAATATGTCGTAAATAATTCTTTAAATCCTCACAACATTTCACAGAAATTTTATGTGGGGAGTTTGGTTCTTTCCCAACATGACGAATTAAAGGACAATTCATTCCATCTTTCACATTTTTCCAATTATTAAAACCTGTTGAAATGAATGCATCTGATCCGGGATGACCTATTGGTTTCTTACTAAAAAGGTAGCAAGGTAGTGTTGACACCCCATTTTGCAACTTGCAATTAACCTCACATGGAGGGTAAAAGGGTAATTTTGCCTTGGGAATATGCATCTTGATTCTGGCTATTAGATCCTTAATTTCATTTCACCAAAATGATCTTGATGTCATAACGATCAAATCGACTGGTCATAAGCCCTAATCAGACCACCAAATTGAAAGTTATCATCAAATCAAGTTTTAATGGCTGAGATGCACTATCACAAATTGAGTCCGACTATATGTGATTATGAACAATTGATTTCAATTGGTTATAAGTGTAATCAATTTGAGATCAATGATGTGTCATAATTTAATTGGTTAGGACTACATTTTATGGTGAGGTTGCATACACCTAATTAATTAGATAGTTAAACATTAATTATTCAATGAGTAATTTGTGCAATTATCTTTTAATTAGAGTAAATTTAGAACCAATTAAGTCTGAAATGGGAGTGATTGAAGCCATTTAATGTTAATTGAGAGCTAATTTGGGACCTATTAATGTTAATTGTGCTGAAACCATTTTCAAACAAATGACCTCTGCTCACCATTTCATCCATATCTCTCAAAATATTTTGAATTTGTGAATGAGGTTAATTTTCCCAGAAACTAGACATCTGGGGTTTCAATTTGAGTACAAGAATGAGACAATTCCGATCAGAATTGAGTTAGATATGATTTTTTGAAGTTAGCTCTACAAGCTGTTACAGCAGTTGCGGGAAAACCGAATTTGGCTTGCTCCTCACTCCCACCAATCTTTCCATTTAATGCACCAGATTTTCCCCAAGGCTAAAATGAGGACTAGGTTCATGATTCTTTGTCAACCCTCATTAAATGGCCTTCCCTTCATATTCTCTTCACCACTACTATATAAACCCCCCCTCTCCTTCATTCCAAAGCACACAAAAACCCCCCTCTCTTCTCCTCTCTTGAGTTCTAGTGAAGTAGAGTAGTCTTGTCATATCTTGGTCTTCCTGAGACTCAAGGTATTGAGTGAGACTCACTCTTCCTCTCCTAACTCTTCTTTTCCTCCACCTTTAGGACCTCCCTCAAGAGTCTCCTCCTTCACCATATGAATCTTGCATGAAGGTATAATCCCTTTCCCTAATTGTTTTTTGTGTTTCCATGATGAGAATCTAGGATTAAGGCATGATAGTAACTATTTAAATCCTCTTGAATATGTTTGAATGTTCCTAATTGTTCTTATGTGTTCTTCACATGTTCTTGGTTGGTCATCACATGTTCATGCATAAACACTAGTTTTGATCTTAAATTCACATCAAAAATATGAAAAACATGTTTGTTTAATAATTCTTTCAAATTCTTGAATCTAGGATATCACCATCCACACACATTCACTAGAATTTATTTTTCAATCAAAATGCAATGCTAAATAAATTGAATTAGGGTTTATCACATGCACATACATTAAATTCAACATGTAACTTGATTGACATATTGGATGATGTGATATGAATGTTGGCCACCATAGTCTAGAAGACCGGTTTCACCGGGCAAGGTGGGTGCCTAACACCTTCCCACCTTGTAACATAGCCTCCGAACTTAGATTAAGGGTTAATAGATCAAATGCTTATCCATGTAATTTTCAATTTCTAGATTGTAACTAGGAAACAAAGCCATGTACTTTATCTTAGATTGTATCTAGGACCAAAGCCATGTAATTTTCCTATGATTAATGTAAATTCAATTTCAAATTAATAAAATGAAGAATTCTTTTTCAATTATGGTTTTCTTATTTTTCCAATAATTAAATAAGTGGCGACTCCATTGTAAAACCCCTAATCTAAGGGGGAAAAATATAACTAGTCGAACCTCCATTTTGAGAGCCAATAACACGACTCCACCCATTCACGTGGGTTTGGCCCAACATTCACATCATAAAACGGGCCAGGGGCGCGGTCTCTCACAGTGGCGACTCCGCTGGGGATATTGAGGGCTAAGCTTTAATTAGGTTATGGTGGCCAACCATGTCATTATTTGTTTATTGCTTTTTTGTATATAATATGTCTAATATGTCATTATATTGCATGTCATGCATCATTTGCTTGAATGAAAATTATTTTATTTGTGTGCTAGCCCGGAAGCCCGGTAGTAATAGCCGTGGATTGTGGTCTTCCTGAGACTCACATACCTAGCGGTGAACCTACCACCCACCGCGACAAGGATCATCATGATTATGCCATGGTGGTTCATAGGGACAAACTGTACCGTTCGGACCAACGCGGCGCTCCTGGCGCCACAAGTTGGGAGGTACGACGTCCTAGCTTGTGGGGACCTTTAACCTACCTTCTACCCATGTTGTAATGACCCATAGAACCTACCTTTAGGTCGGTCCATGTAAATTGCATTGCATTACGCATTTGTTTGGCCGTTGTTTGAACCATGATGACTCAAGTCCAACGCTTGAGCCCATCATGATTGTTTGAACCTTGTATGCTATGAATGAACTCAAGCCCAAAAGCCTATGAGTGAACTCTACTTGGTATGGAAGCTCAAAATTGTTTCTTGAATCATTCTAAGCCCAACACTTAAGCCCATCAAAGGTGCATGAAGACATGAGCAACATCAAAGGCCAAAAACTCACAAGATGCATGCCTTCCAAGTGTAAGCCCAAGCCATTTCAAGCAAATACCAATTGATCATATGGTTCAAGCCTTCCAAGTGCAAGCCCAAGCGATTTCATCATAATCAAGGTTCAAGCACACCAAGCCTCAAGCATCCTAAATAGACCAAGAAGAAGCAAGTGCCCCAACTTTACCTCACTCCACATTTGGTTTGTAACATCATGGTTAAGTTTAAAGTTTGTTTGTTTATTCCATGTTTCTATATTTTTTTTTAATTCAAAAATTTCATGTAGCATTTAATGAGCTTTGTTTGTGTATATATATTAAAAAAACAAAACAAAAAAAAAATCAAAAAAAAAATTCAAGATTTCCAAAATTTTCCCAAAAAAAGAGAAAAATTTTCAAAAAAAAAAATCTTTGGACTAGGGACATTGGACTTCCTATTGACTATTTCAAAAAAAGACCTATTTTTTTCTTTCAAAGATTTCAAGATTCTTTAAAGTCTTCTTTTCAAAATGGTACATGAGAATCTCTTGGACAAAACTTTTTCTAAATTGTGGTGTTTAAAGGCTTGAACAATCAACTTGTACTGAGAGAGGATTAATTTCATTAGATCCATGTAAACACTTTTGCTAAATTACTTTGAATAGAAGAAGAAATGGTCTTACAAGGCAATCGAAGAAAATCTATCCATCAGAAAATTCAAAAATCTCATGCATTCATTCCAAATTTCTGGAAACTTTTGTCTCCAATAGAGCATTCATACTTTTTCTTTTAAGAGGAATTTATTAAAAGAGCTCAAGTCACTGTGCCTACAAGCAAGCATTGCTAGGGATAGGAGGCCGTCATTGGTAAAACAAGATTATACCTTAATACCTAGAATGATCATTATCCTTTGCTAGCCCATTTGAGCCTTTAAACACTTAGCCTCTTTTTTGCATGAACCCACTAAAATCTAAACTTAGGGTGGGAAAATTCAAAGTATGCATGCTTAAATCTCACGTTGAGGAGGAGTCAACCTTGTAGCTTTGAAGCTAATTGATAAATCTCTCCTAGAAGACATTTAAGACAAGTGGAGAATTCATTAGGCTAAAGACAAGAGATCATTAAAGAAAAATGAGCTTTCATTCAATCAAGGAAAGAGAAATGAAATTCCATCAATGTGAGAGAAAACAAAATGTGCATCAAGTTTGAAGAGCCTAAAATTCACCATGCCAAGGGGAATACAAGGTTCATCCAAAAGAAAGTTTATCAAAAAAGGAAAAGATTCATCAAGCACAGAAAGGTGCAAGTGCATTGAGGCAAGAAAGAAGTCTAGAGAGTGCATCAAAATGACCGAAAATCATTAAGCTAAAAAATACAATGAGGGAAAAATGTCCCCAAAAGTTCATTCAATCAAGAGATGAAAGAACGCAAAAAAAAAAAAAAAAAAAAAAAAAAAAAAAAAAGCCTGCTAGGCTGAAAACCCGAAAGGGCGGTCTAGGCAAAAGTTAGGGCAAGAAAAAAAAAAGAAAAAAAAAAAAGAAAAAAGAAAAGAAGCCCGCTAGGCTGAAAACCCAAAAGGGCGGTCTAGGCAAAAGTTAGGGCAAGAAAAAAAAAAGAAAAAAAAAAAGAAAAAAGAAAAGAAGCCCGTTAGGCTGAAAACCCAAAAGAGCGGTCTAGGCAAAAGTTAGGGCAAAAAAAAAAAAAAAAAAAAAAGAAAAGAAAGCCCGCTAGGCTGAAAACCCAAAAGGGTGGTCTAGGCAAAAGTTAGGGCCAAAGAAAAAAAAAAAAAAAAAGCCCGCTAGGCTAAAAACCCAAAAGGGCGGTCTAGGCAAAAGTTAGGGCCAAAGAAAAGAAGAAGAAGAAGAAGAAGAAGAAGAAAAGAAAAATTGGAAAATCCTACCAAGTTGGGAATTTGAACATGCAACCTAAAAAGAGAAGAATTTTACAAGATGAAAGTCTAGAGGTATGATTCAAGATGAATGAGTTTAAAAGCAAGTGTCGATACAAGTGACCAATGAAGATTAGTGAGAAGATGGCAACAAAGAAATGAGAAAACTCCTCCAATACTTGATTTTTGAGTAATGCATACTTGGGGGAACATCATAGGGAATTTTGAGTCTTTTTATATCATTCATTTCATAACCTAAACCCGGCCTACATTACAACCCATGAATAAGACCTCCTTGAAGTTTTGTTAATTGTAGGCGCATTTTAAACTCTCATAATATTTTCTCTTGAATTGAAAAGGAAAAATGCTTAAAATTGTCAAACTCCACTGGATGATATGTCTGATGCCAAAAAATTTCAAATTCTCAAATCTTTAAATGACTCAAAAGAAATTTCACACTTGGAGCACTCTCCTTGTTTTCACCCAACAATGTGTTTCCGAAATATTATCACATTTCATCTCTTGATTGCCTTTGGAGACTTAATCTGACAATGTTTAAAAGAAAAAAGCAAATTTTGATTACATGAGTTTACTGATCTTGATCCTTCATAATCAAAGAGATTTGTTTGATTCTTAAACACTATGATTTTCCAAAATGGTTGTTCAAAGGATCACATCTTGTTCCAAAAAAAAAAAAATGGAAAAATTTTTTTTTTAAAAAAAAAGAGAAAAAAAAAAAAGAAATCTCATTTCAAAAAAAAAAAAAAATAAATAATTCTTTTTCAAAATCCAGTTCTCTTGAACTACGTCATGATTTGATCCTCTATGAAAGAGGTACGTAGGCAGCCTTTCAAAGGCCCGGTCCCAATCACCCAAAATAACCTTGGAAAACAAAGTCAAAACAATGTGACAAAATTGTTTGGGTGCATGTTAGGCTAAGCTCATTTGTTTTGCATCAAGCGTGCTTAAACTTGGGGCATTGGCCTATTTATATTGTGCGCAAATATGTTCTTCTCGCATGAAAGCATGTTTTCATTTGAGGCACCAATCCATTTTTTTGGCAAGCATGTCCACACTAGGGGCATTGGCCAAAAATATTTTCTTGATAATTGGTTTCTAACAAGCTAGAGAAAGAAAGCTATTTTGCAGGAACCAATGATTGTGAACCGTGATCTTCTTTCATGTTCCCTAATGGCCACAACATCAAATGAATTCAAATTCAATCTAAGCATGGAATATGCCCCAAACTAGGGGCATTGGGTAAGTACTTCCAATTCATTTCAATGAATAAATCCATTGCTAATTGAAATTATCTTTTTGTAGGAATTCAGCAAGGACTTATCCAGTAATCCACATCAACTTCCAGCCAAAGTTATTCTCATTTAAAGGATAGGTTTTTCAAAAAAAAATCCATCATGAATAAATCTTCATCACCTTTACTCCATCTTCATCTTCTTCACTTTTTTGATAATGAACAAATCTTCATATTTCAAAAAAAAAAAAAAAAAAAAAAAAAAAAAACACAATTTTCAAAAAAGGCCTTGGGACTAGGGGTATTAGGCTCGTATTTCTTAGGTTTCTTTCAAAAAAAAAAAAAATTCAAAATTTTCAATTCCTTGAAAAAATTCAAGATTTCTAAATTTTTCAAAAAAAAAAAAAAATCAATCAAAATTTTCAATTCCATGAAAAAATTCAAGACTTCCAAATTTTTCAAAAAAAAAAAAAAAAAAAATCAAAAAGGGCCTTGGGACTAAGGGCGTTGGGCTCGTATTTCTTAGGTTGCTTTAAAAAGAAAAAAAATCACTAATCAAAATTTTCAATTCCTTGAAAAAATTCAAGATTTCCAAATTTAAAAAAAAAAAAAAAAATCTTCATTGAATTCTTCTTCAGGAACAGAAAGCTATGATCCTCTTCCACATTCTCCAGTGATGCAACATCAAGTCAACTATCCACCCCCAGCATTCTTCGAAGCATGGAGTATGTCCCAAACTAGGGGCATTTGCCAGGTTTGCTGAATTCTTTTCAATGAATAACTCTGTTATTAATTGAAAATATTTATTTTGCAGATGCTAGGGTAAAAAGCCCACACACATCGGCATGAGCCAAGATCCAAAAATCCTAGGTCTCTGAAAACATGAGCCAGGATCCAGAACCTTTGGTCTTCTGAAAACATGAGCCAAAACCCCAAAATCCTAGGTCTCTAAAAACATAAGCCAGGATCCAGAACCTTTGGTCCTCTGAAAACATGAGCCAAAGCCCCAAAATCCTAAGCCTCTGAAAACATGAGCCAAGATCCAAAACCTTTGGTCCTCTGAAAACATGAGCCAAAGCCCAAAAAACCCTTGGTCCTCTGAAAACATGAGCCAAAGCCCCAAAATCCTAGGCCTCTGAAAACATGAGCCAAGATCCAAAACCTTTGGTCCTCTAAAAACATGAGCCAAAGCCCAAAAAACCTTTGGTCCTCTGAAAACATAAGCCAAGATCCAAAAATCCTAGGTCTCTGAAAACATGAGCCAGGATCCAGAACCTTTGGTCCTCTGAAAATATGAGCCAAAGCCCAAAAAACCCTTGGTCCTCTCAAAACATAAGCCAAGACCCCAAAATCCTAGGCCTCTGAAAACATGAGCCAAGATCCGGAACCTTTGGTCCTCTGAAAACATGAGCCAAAGCCCCAAAATCCTAGGCCTCTGAAAACATGAGCCAGGATCCGGAACCTTTGGTCCTCTGAAAACATGAGCCAAAGCCCCAAAATCCTAGGCCTCTGAAAACATGAGCCAGGATCCGGAACCTTTGGTCCTCTGAAAACATGAGCCAAAGCCCCAAAATCCTAGGCCTCTGAAAACATGAGCCAGGATCCAGAACCTTTGGTCCTCTGAAAACATGAGCCAAAGCCCACAAAAACCCTTGGTCCTCTGAAAACATGAGCCAAGATCCAAAAATCCTAGGTCTTTAAAAACATGAGCCAGGATCCAGAACCTTTGGTCCTCTGAAAACATGAGCCAAAGCCCAAAAAACCCTTGGTCCTCTGAAAACATGAGCCAAGACCCCAAAATCCTAGGCCTCTGAAAACATGAGCCAGGATCCAGAACCTTTGGTCCTTTGAAAACATGAGCCAAAGCCCAAAAAACCCTTGGTCCTCTGAAAACATGAGCCAAGATCCAAAAATCCTAGGTCCCTGAAAACATGAGCTAGGATCCAAAAAACCTTGGTCCTCTGAAAACATGAGCCAAGATCCAAAAATCCTAGGTCTCTGAAAACATAAGCCAGGATCCAGAACCTTTGGTCCTCTGAAAACATGTGCCAAAGCCCCAAAACCCTTGGTCCTCTGAAAACATGAGCCAAGATCTAAAATCCTAGGCCTCTGAAAACATGAGCCAGGATCCAGAACCTTTAGTCCTCTGAAAACATGAGCCAAGATCCAAAATCCTAGGCCTCTGAAAACATGAGCCAGGATCCAGAACCTTTGGTCCTCTAAAAACATGAGCCAAAGCCTCAAAATCCTAGGTCTCTGAAAACATGAGTCAGGATCCAAAACCCTTGGTCCTCTGAAAACATGAGCCAAGATCCAAAAATCCTAGGCCTCTGAAAACATGAGCCAGGATTCAGAACCTTTGGTCCTCTGAAAACATGAGCCAAGCCCCAAAATCCTAGGCCTCTGAAAACATGAGCCAGGATCCGGAACCTTTGGTCCTCTGAAAACATGAGCCAAAGCCCAAAAAACCCTTGGTCCTCTGAAAACATGAGCCAAGATCCAAAAATCCTAGGTCTCTGAAAACATGAGCCAGGATCCAGAACCTTTGGTCTTCCGAAAACATGAGCCAAAGCCCAAAAAACCCTTGGTCCTCTGAAAACATGAGCCAAGATCCCAAAATCCTAGGCCTCTGAAAACATGAGCCAGGATCCAGAACCTTTGGTCTTCTGAAAACATGAGCCAAAGCCCAAAAAAACCTTGGTCCTCTGAAAACATGAGACAAGCCCAAAAATCCTAGGCCTCTGAAAACATGAGCCAGGATCCGGAACCTTTGGTCCTCTGAAAACATGAGCCAAAGCCCCAAAATCCTAGGCCTCTGAAAACATGAGCTAGGATCCGTCGTCCTCCAGGTAAGCATATCTTGTACTCACTCAAAAAAAAAAAAAAAAAAATTTGCATGCATGAACTACGTTTGGACCTGATCCCCCCACCAAGAGGTACGTAGGCAATCTCCCTCGAGATTCGGTTCACATTTTGATCCATTACATGATCATCTGCATTTTTATCTACATGCATCATACATTCACCACGGTTAAATACTGATTGCAAAGTTAGGTGTCTCTTTCATACATTGACATTCGCTTTTCAAGCTTTGCCAATGAGGGGCATTCTGTTGACACCCCATTTTGTAACCTGCATTTAACCTCACATGGAGGGTAAAAGGGTAATTTTGCCTTGGGAATATGCATCTTGATTCTGGCCATTAGATCCTTAATCTCATTTCACCAAAATGATCTTGATGTCGTAACGATCAAATCGACTGGTCATAAGCCCTAATCAGACCACCAGATTGAAAGTTATCATCAAATCAAGTTTTAATGGCTAAGATGCACTATCACAAATTGAGTTCGACTCTATGTGATTATGAACAATTGATTTCAATTGGTTATAAGTGTAATCAATTTGAGATCAATGATGTGTCATAATTTGATTGGTTAGGACTACGTTTTATGGTGAGGTTGCATACACCTAATTAATTAGATAGTTAAACATTAATTATTCAATGAGTAATTTGTGCAATTATCTTTTAATTAGAGTAAATTTAGAACCAATTAAGTCTGAAATGGGAGTGATTGAAGCCATTTAATGTTAATTGAGAGCTAATTTGGGACCTATTAATGTTAATTGTGCTGAAACCATTTTCAAACAAATGACCTCTGCTCACCATTTCATCCATATCTCTCAAAATATTTTTAATTTGTGAATAAGGTTAATTTTCCCAGAAACTAGACATCCGGGGCTTCAATTTGAGCACAAGAATGAGACAATTCCGATCAGAATTGAGTTAGATATGATTTTTTGAAGTTAGCTCTACAAGCTGTTACAGCAGTTGCGGGAAAACCGAATTTGGCTTGCTCCTCACTCCCACCAATCTTTCCATTTAATGCACCAGATTTCCCCCAAGGCTAAAATGAGGACTAGGTTCATGATTCTTTGTCAACCCTCATTAAATGGCCTTCCCTTCATATTCTCTCCACTACTATTATATAAACCCCCCCTCTCCTTCATTCCAAAGCACACAAAAACCCCCCTCTCTTCTCCTCTCTTGAGTTCTAGTGAAGTAGAGTAGTCTTGTCATATCTTGGTCTTCCTGAGACTCAAGGTATTGAGTGAGACTCACTCTTCCTCTCCTAACTCTTCTTTTCCTCCACCTTTAGGACCTCCCTCAAGAGTCTCCTCCTTCACCATATGAATCTTGCATGAAGGTATAATCCCTTTCCCTAATTGTTTTTTGTGTTTCCATGAGAATCTAGAATTAAGGCATGATAGTAACTATTTAAATCCTCTTGAATATGTTTGAATGTTCCTAATTGTTCTTATGTGTTCTTCACATGTTCTTGGTTGTTCATCACATGTTCATGCATAAACACTAGTTTTGATCTTAAATTCACATAAAAAATATGAAAAACATGTTTGTTTAATAATTCTTTCAAATTCTTGAATCTAGGATATCACCATCCACACATATTCACTAGAATTTATTTTTCAATCAAAATGCAATGCTAAATAAATTGAATTAGGGTTTATCACATGCACACACATTAAATTCAACATGTAACTTGATTGACATATTGGATGATGTGATATGAATGTTGGCCACCATAGTCTAGAAGACCGGTTTCACCAGGCAAGGTGGGTGCCTAACACCTTCCCACCTTGTAACATAGCCTCCGAACTTAGATTAAGGGTTAATAGATCAAATGCTTATCCATGTAATTTTCAATTTCTAGATTGTAACTAGGAAACAAAGCCATGTACTTTATCTTAGATTGTATCTAGGACCAAAGCCATGTAATTTTCCTATGATCAATGTAAATTCAATTTCAAATTAATAAAATGAGGAATTCTTTTTCAATTATGGTTTTCTTATTTTTCCAATAATTAAATAAGTGGCGACTCCATTGTAAAACCCCTAATCTGAGGGGGAAAAATATAACTAGTCGAACCTCTATTTTGAGAGCCAATAACACGACTCCATCCATTCACGTGAGTTTGGCCCAACATTCACATCATAAAACGGGCCAGGGGCGCGGTCTCTCACAGGTAGACAATATATCGCATCCGTTGAAGGTGAGTATTCCAACCAATCCTTATGTGAATTAAACCATGAAGGTTGAAATCGACGATGATGAGTATCATCATTGTATGGATAGTCTATATTTTTAGGTTAATATGGACCTTTTTCGAAATAAGCTCGTCGGATTTCATCTTGTTTGTTTATAAGAAATTCACATATTTGTTTACATGATCCTGGATCACGATTTATCTCTTCAAATTGAAGTTTTGGACATTTGGAGGGATGTTCATCAGGTATTGAAGTATTAACATTTGTTTCTACAACCACAGGTGTCCTAATTTCTAAATTGCTAACATTTTTTTCTTAAAGAATGCATCAATTGTTTTTCGTTTGCTCATAATTCTTTTAGCTTTAAAAATATGACTCAAAAATTAACCTGAAAAAAATTTTAAAAAATAAAATTTTAATTAGAAATTTTTACTTAGTTATATGAATGTTATTCATACTCAAGAAAAAAACAAAATTTCCACTATAATTTAAACAATCAACCCATTTTTAATACAACTTTAATTAATAATAACCTCTCAAATAAAAACGAAAATAATTTAATTAATTTGTCTTTTATAATGTATTGGTTAATTTAATTATATAGTTTTAATTATTGTTGTTTAGCGTAACAATAAACTATATTGCTTTTATTTATTTGTCATTAATTATACAATTAACTAATTATAGTATAATAGTGATACTGTAACTAATTAACTATTTATTGTATCCATTAGCTAATGGACCGCAACTAAAATAATATTAATCAATAAAAGTTGGCTGGTGAAGTCCTTTAAAAAAAAAAATAAATAACCGATATTATTTATATTATATGATTTTCAAAGTTTTTTTAAATTGTTTTTTTCCAAGTTTCAATTCCAAAATTGAAACTTGGGTAATATGTGAAGCTTAAGCCCAAGTACTGCAGTGAATAACTTCAAAATCCATTCAAATTTTCTGAGCCTTAAAAAAGTCCAAACCAAATAGGATACAACAAGCCCAACCCAACACATAAACACACCCACCAAAAACAAAAACACTTATAAGTGGAGTGAGATACTCATATACAGTAGAACACATTGTTGTGGTTGTACAACAGGACCCCAAAAAAAATTGTTATGAGTGCAGGTGTGTAAGACGCAAGGGAGCACAATGTGTGGATAGCCAAATTTAAAAAAACAAAAACAGAAAAAAAAAAAAAAAAAAAAAAAAAAAAAAAAAAAAAAAAAAAAAAAAGAGTAAAATTCAGCCAAATTAGCTAATCAGATGCTCACAGTTCAAAAGAGAAAGAGACTTATTGAGATTAAATAATAAAGACTAAAGAGAGAGTGAGAGACTCGTTCAATTTATAAGTTTCATTTCATTTTTTATTCAGTGAGATAAAGAGAGAGAGACTGAGAGTCTGAGAGAGAGTCAGAGAGAAAAATCTTGAGGGAGGGCCGGACTGCCGAAGGAAGCAACAAGCACTGCTCACCGGAGCAGAGGTAAAGGCGCAGAGCGATGACTGATCTACCATCTACGATGTCGATTTGCGATTCATTTCCTTTTTAATTTCAGTGAGATAAAGAGCGAGAGACTGAGAGAGAGTCAGAGAGAAAAAGAACGAAATACCTTGAGGGAGGGCCGGAGGGAGCACCGAGTGGCGAGCACTGAGCGGCGAGCACCGAGCATCGGAGTAGAGGCAGAACGATCTGCGATGAGGGGCGACCGGGCAAGCGACGACGACGACGACAAGCTCGCTACGGCGACGACAACGACGACGTGACCGTCCGTGGGTTACTGGGTTTGATTTTGGTTTGTGTATTAGGGATTTTTTTTTTTTTTTAATTTTTATAAACACCTTTGTGCTCTGTGTTTGGTTTGCTGAGTTCTTTGTGTTTGGTTTGCTTTTGTATTGGGATTTGATCTCTCTACCAACAACGACGCAACGTGATGGGATTCTGCTAGTGACGTGATGGGTTCAATTTCTGATTCTTTGTATTTTTTTTTTTTTTTTTTGGTTGAGAATCTGTGGGCTTGCCATGAACAAGCTACCTGTAATGGGCTCGCCGTGGGCTTCGCTTTGTGTTATATATATATATATATATTTTTTTTTTTTTTTTTCAGATTTTAGTTCAAATTTTTTTTTGGGTTTTTTTTTTTTCTTGCTTGAAAGTAGAACAGATAATTTTTTTTTTTTTTTTTAATTTGATGGTGTTCCTAATTTTTGATTGAGGGCTTGGAGAATGGGTGAGAAATGGGTGGGGGGGCCGACTGTGTAATGTTGGGGGGGCCTATTTATTTTTTCTTCATAGTCTAATGGGAAAAAAAAATTTTGCATGGCCCGCGGCCCCCCCAAGCCACTATGTGTCTCCGCCCTTGGAGACACTTGGAAGAATGTTCGAGAGGAAAATCCCCCTCAGATATGGCTAGCATAGCTCGAATTTGTATCCCAACAGCTGGAGGAACTTTCCAAGAAGCTCAAGAGATGAGGACGTGTCTTATGAACATAGAAGAAGGGAAGAAACACAAAAATATCTAAGGAAAAGCTGTTACTATCACATTAAATGCATTGTAACCACTTTCTTGGTTATATTTATGTGGAGAAGACATATGAACAGTGAAGTCTTGACTACTACAACTCACAAAAAACCAGGAGAGGTGTCTGATGGGACAGGTACACAAGTGATATCTCAAACGATCGACAAGTGTAGGGTTAGGATGATATAGAGGGAGCTATATAATGTAAAGAATCTCCTGAAAAAAAGGGATCGGAGAAATTTTAAGAAAGAGGATAGCAAGCTTATTTACAATTGTATGCAGTCAGAACTGATTGATATGAATGCAAAGCTCCTTGGACTGAGAGTCTGTTCCTATTTGTCTCTGAAATGTAATTCAAATCTTCTTAAAACTTGAGATAATTGTTGTCCAAATTCACTAAGGCTCAGCTTCCGAACCCACTCTCTACAAATTTATTGTCTTGGACTCATTGAGCCAAGATACTTTACGTTTGGACCACAAATTAAGACCCTACAGCCATCATTTACAATACAACCCATTATTTATTATTTCTCTCTTTCTTTCTGTTCAAGAACCACAATCACCACCACCGCTGCACTACACACACCTGACACCACCACCACCACCACCAGCATCTCATAATCTACCGTCAACACCAAAAAAAAAAAAAGAAGAAAAAAAAACCATGATAAAAAACCAGACCCACGCCACTGTCGCTGAACCCCAACAAACCACTAATCACCACCACCACGCCACACACCCACTAGAAAAACCCACTCTATCAAAACCCCATTGAAATGAAACCCACGCAATCAAAACCCGATCTCCATATACGTAGATCAAAACTCCATCAGAACCCACCCAATCTCCTTCTGCCGATCAAAACCCCATCTGAACCCACCCAAAATCAAAACCCACCTCGCCACATTGATCTCCACGCATGACTAGCCACAACCCACATGCCCCACGATAAACTCCATGCAAAACGGCCTAAGCAGCTCCGGTGGCAAGTCTTGAACAAGAGAGGGAGTGAGTACACAGTCACACGGAGAGAGAGCTAAAGTGAGAGTGCTAAGAGAGAGTGAAGAGAGAGTGCTGAATAAAAAACAATATTTATTTTAAGATGGCATTGTAGCACAATTGTAAATTTTTTTACAATTTGACAAGTCTGGCTGGAGCTCACTTTTAATGCCTTAATGCTAAAACATGCTTAAATATGGCATTTACAAGTCCAGCTGTGAATGCTCTAAATATTAGTATAGATACTATAAAAAAAAAATAGTAGTACAGATGAATGCCATTTTAAGGGGAAAAAAATAATTATTTTGTATATATTTTATAATGTAATTATAGTGACATAAAATAAAATAAAGAACACCAAAATTCGTGCCACTCAAAAGATAATTTTCACTGTGAAAATCATGGAATGGGTGAGGGAGAAATTAATTAGCACAAGTCATGATTTCTCTGTCATTATTCACTTTGAAAGTTGAATTCCACCGATCAATGTTTCTCTATAGAGCTGTAGGAGTTTTCTATCTTATCTAAAAACTTGAACTTTTTAAAGGGATGGTGGATAATGCATATTGCATAATCTTTTAAATAAAATGGTAAAAAAAGAAAAAAAAAATAGAGTTCAAAACTATTTTTAATTGCCGAAAGTGATTTGAGAACATAAAAAATTAGTCCCTATCAAAACCTCATAGTTTTAATTTATAAATTATTTTATTTTCCATAACAAGACAATTACACATTTCCACTTGTTGGGTTCTACCATCTCACTTGCTTACAGTGGGATATCCACTTGTGCACACTAGCAAATTAACAATGATTCGTATAATATCTCTTATATGGTGCAGTTAACGATTACCTTTGGGATATTTGTTTGATTATTTTAGAAAAATTTCGATACAATTTTTATAAAAAATTTAAAAAACTGTTCAAATATATTTTTCATTTTCTATAATTGAAAATATTTACTAAATTAATGCTCTAAGGCATCTGTTATTTTTCTAATATATCAAAAGATATTTGACATATAAGTGGTGTAAATAAGTGTTTTTAAAGTATTTATTAATTAATTATTTTAAAAATATTTTAACACTATTTTTATGAAAAATATCAAAAAAAAATATCAAAAATATCAATAATATTTTTCTCTTTTTAAAAAAAGTTAACACTATTGTTAACTTTTCTCCCAATGCCCATGCTCAATGTAACTTTTCTTCTAATAAATACACTATACCATACTTTGGAGGTCACACCGTCGCAGAGAGAAAATAATATGAAACTCGTGAAGACGTAGTTGAGTTTCCTGCTGGCCACCATCAAACAATGACAGCGGCTGATGATAAGATGCTTGCCTATCACCATCAAAGCTCACAATAGTCCAAAAAGATAATTATAGGTGGCTGAACAAAAAATTGTCATTAAAAAAAAAATTAATTATTTTCTTCTTTTTTCATAAATAATTTTTAAAAATATTTTTCAAACCAATCCTCTTCAGTATTGGTTAACATTTTCCTATTATTTATTAAAAATAACTGTTAAACATAAAACCAAAAAAAAAAAAAAGTGATTTCAATACTAAAAGTCTAAAACCACTACTGTATTAATTTTACTAAAATTAGGTTATTAGTTTATAAATTTACATAACAATGAATATAACTGATCACATTAGTATCATTTTATAATAATTTTTTTAAAAAAATATTTTGCCTTTTGTTTTAAATAATCTTCTAGTGTTTTTAGGTCACATTTCCATTAATTCATTCAGTTACTAAAATTTTAAAATAAATAAATTGAATTTTATCGAGTTATCAATAATTTAAATAAATACAAATTTGAAACTAATTAATTATTGTTTAAATGTTGATCATATGGTAAAATTTCAATAGTCTTATTTTATTAAAATTTAAATTCACGAACATATATTTTTAACTCGAATGACAAAGAGGTAAACACATTAAATGAATTTTCTTATAAGAATACTAGTCTCATTATATGCATTTTTTTTTTTGGGGTATAGTCAGTGTCATTTAAAAAAACAAAAAAATTGGATAAGTTTGTTTTGAAGACATGGATTAGTAGGAGAGTATCCTATTTTACAGGCATTTTAAGGGAAGTTTGAAATATATTTTTACCAGGTTATCCTCAAGTTTTTTTTTTCTTATTAAACTTAAGGTTTAAGGGTATTTCTAAACCACACAAAAAGTCCAGTTGAAAGAGAAAAATCCTATTATATATAAATAATTTTCTAAACAAAATCAATTAAGTTGGACAAGTAATTATTTTAAGGAAAAAAAGGATAATTATTTTCTATATTTTATAGTGTAAGTAAAGTGAAACAGAAATAATATATTCTTAAAAAAAAAAAATACACAAACGAGCATCCATGTTTTTCATAAGATATTTTTCATTATGAAAATCAGGAAGTCGTGGATTCCAGTTAGCTCAACTGGTAAAGTCTCTGATGGTTGTATAAGAGATCTGGGTTTCAATCCCCGCCTACACTAAAAACTGATTAGTGTCTTAGTGTGATGATAAAGAGTTATCATCAGAAGCGGACGCCATAAGTTGAAACTCTCTAAAAAAAAAACCATGAAGTCCGGGTGGGAGTAATCAATTAGAGAAAAAAGAATGATGTATTAATATTAACGGACACAACAAAAGCAAGGAAGGGGTTTACTTATTAATTATTATTATTGATTAATGACACCAACTCCAAAGTCCAAACTGAGTAAATAATTATTAATCCATTTATTCATAGGTTAAGTTAACTAGTACTCTTAATGCAATGGTTAACCATTAATTTTAGAAAAGTTTTGACACCACTTTTATAGAAAACAAAAAAACTATCAAAAATTCTTTTTTTTCTTTTCCTATAAAAATTTTCTTTAAATGGATTGTTAATCATTGTTCTAAGGACATCCGTTAGCATTTCTCTTTATTTATTTGGCTTACAATGGAATAAGTGCAACTGTTCAACTTAGATTTTGGCTCTTGTGCCCTTAAATCTAATGAATTCGGGGTGTAGTTTCTATCCAGTGCCCTTAAGTGCACTGAACTCGCTGTGATCATGACATGTGTCCATTTTCGAACATTCTTCATAATCACAGTGGATCCAGTATCACAAGACACTGGACAGAAGCTACATCCATGAATTCATGTATTCATTCATTGACCTTTAATCAAATTTGTGATGAACTTTGAAATTTCAATTCCACCGGTCAAGATTTTCCTAAAGGAAGTGTTCCTTCAGTCTCTATCTTATGACTTATTACCCATTCTCGGGCTTTATCTGTCAAGTCAATCTTCCTTTGTAATCGAAGCCAAAAGATCTATGAACTAGCTCATGCTTGACTAGCCAAGCAGATGAACGACCAGCATTCCTTCACGTCCCACATTTTTATTTGTATTAGTATTTAACATTTACGATGAAATTTATGAGGATTGACTCGCTGTTTCTTATTCCGCACAAAAACATCCCCTGCCTGATTCACTAATTCGTGGGAAGAGACTGAACTTTGGTATTTGAAAAATGCTTCAGAAGGTATCTTTGAAGTAGATGGCGATTGATAGAGTCATCCTTGATCGTAATTTCCAGTATGAGTACTGCGTCCAACATGATGGTTTTTATGGGTAGTAAAACATCGAACTTTCTGTTGGGACCCTCTTCATAGATTTCTCGAGATACCTTCTTACGAAGTTTCGTTATAGCATCTAAAACTTCCTCTTGTTTAGGTGGGCAGCCCGGCAAATAGACATCCACAGGAATTTGCTTATCAACTCCCCGATTGAATCGATCTACAAAGATGATTGCCGCACAATTCAAGAGTTGGTTGATCGTGTTGACACGGTACACCGTCAACTCCAGCATCGTTACGTGCCCTCATTTACATCCTCGAAGGATCCAGAATCAGTTGATCGTCTGTATAAATTGGGGCCCTATTTCAATTCGGGAATGAAAGGGTTAGCCAAGGAACTAAGTGAAGTTTACCAATAAACAACCCTAGGCCCCCTAGCAGGTAACCATTCTCTACTCACTTCTTGGGGCACTTGGTACAAAAACCCCAATCCCACTCGGGGATGGTATCAGCCAGACGCAGAATTCATTGATTAGGTTGATAGGTTGGAACCTAAATGAAAACCTAAATGGGAAAAACTAATAATTTTTGAAGCCATTCGGCTTTCTACTTGTAACATATCATTCGATTATCCTTTAATGTCTGCTCTTTTTTTTTTTTTTTGAATAAGAGCAGCAATGCTTTCATGCTGCCTGAGGGGATGGTTAGCATCACTATGGATGATGTCGTCTCAATAACGAATTTCTCACCCATTGGAAATGAAGTATCTGCACTTGAAACTTATCCTCCCCACGTAAAGAACATCTATCAATGGCCTGGCCCAACTGCTTATAGCAGATTCATAAAACAAGAGAAAAGGTCCACAGAGGAAATGAATCCCCAGGAGGAAATTTCTTTCTATCTCTACTGGGTGTGCAAATTCCTCGTATGCAACCAGGTGCAAAAAAGCAAAACTTGAACTTTTCATAGGAATGGTGGATAATGCAAGATCTTTTAAATAAAAATAAAAAAATATTTTTTTAAAAAATACCTCAGACTTTCATTAAAAAAAATTAATCATAATCAACTAGAAGAACATCACTAAATAAAAAGAATTTAAAAGATCTAAACTATCTTTTGTACATATATTAATTTTGAAACAAATAAAAATAATAAATTACAAAAATTGTATCCATTAACATTTTAAAGAATATGCTATTATAGATTATCTGCCTACCAGATAGTATGTGAGAGGTGCGTGTATTTTCTCTCAACATTTGCAATTATCCTAAAATAAAATATTAAAAAAAAAAAAAAAAAAACATTGGCACTTATCAGCAATGCCAAAATTATTTTGTAAATATAAAGATAAGTCCTTATCATATGTCCAATTTATAAATTATTTTGTTTCCATACCAAAGGCAAGTTGGGTTCTACATTTAGGTGGCGGCTTTTTCTAAAAAACGAAAAAAGAAAAAAAGAAGGTAGTGGCGGCTTTAGTCAGGCTGTCACTTCATATTAACACCTGTTTTTTTTTTTTTTTTAATTATTAAATGAATTTCATATCAACACCCTGATTTGCTATATATATAGTTTTTAATAAATTTGTTTTGTCTATGATTTACCATTCTACCTAAAAAAATCATTGAATTCTTTGACTAGAAAATTTCAAAAATTTTAGTTCTGCAAAAATAAAAATAACAGTAAGGACAGAAAAACAATAGTTTAATAAATATATCCATAAAAACAATAGTTTAATAAATCATTGAATTCTTTGACTAGAAAATTTCAAAAATTTTAGTTCTGCAAAAATAAAAATAACAGTAAGGATAGAAAAACAATAGTTTAATAAATATATCCATAATTTCAATTTCATTTTTCCTAAAAAAATAGTAACAAGAAAGATTCTATGGCCATGAATTCTCATTTATTAAATTTCATATATTTGTTTGTGTGTTTTTTTTTCTTTGTAATATTGATATATTCAAGGCTTTCAAGCTATCTTTATTAGATTTTTTATTACTATTTAAGTTTCTTATAAAGAATGACTATATTATAAAAAATTCTTAAAACCGCCGCTACTACATTTTCCACATTTATTTTAATAATTTGACAATTATATTAGATATGATTTTAAAAACTAGTACGGTCAAAGAACCAACTTGAAAAAAAAATGCCAATCATGATCCTTGTCGTAACAAATTAACAATGATTGATACTCAATAAATAATCTGATGTTAGAGTCTTTGGTTGATGATTGCAGGACCCTATTGAAGAAATTCCATAGATCAATTGTTTAACGCGTTTTTTGGGAGGCGAACCAATGTGTTGATGCATTAGCTAAGTTTAGAACCACCTTATCTTCTGACTATGTTAATTTTGTTAACCCACTACCTGTAGTGGAGGACTTGCTGGTTTTGACCATGTGGGCTTTTTTTTTAATAGACTTATTAGAAATAATTTATATTTGGCTTACCAAAAAAAACAATAATTTTGTATAATAATATATTTATATCAAGAGATATTTACTTTACCTTTTTCTCAAAAAATATTTATATATTATATAAATAGATATTTATAAAAGCAAAGTACCTGCACAGCCTGCAACTGTAGAATGCCTATGCTTAAAGTAACTTTTCTAATAAATACTTTAAAAAAAAAAAGGCACCTACACGCTTCATTGCCAATTTGCCATTGGGAGGTCCCGGAGAGTTTCTAGTTGGCCACCACCAAACAATGATATCGGTTGATGATAAGATGGAGATGCTTGCCGACAAGATGGCTAAAGTGCTAAACAATCCTTGTCATTAATTATTAAGAACATTATTATATTTAAAAACAAAATTTATTACCCTTTTAAAAGCTTTAATGGAAAAATAAGGGGGAGGGGGACCAGGAGTTGGGGGAGCTTTCTTTTTCTTTTTTGAGACACTGTATCTGTATTACATTTTATACAAATTTTAATACATGTATCTTATAAATTAATATAAATTAATATGTTAAATTTTAAACATTAAAAATAAAATATTTTTTCATCCAATATTATGACATATCACATCAAATCATTAATACCATGCTAATAAGATTCAGGATAAATTAAAAATTATACTCTTAAAGTTTAGGAGTGTTTGGATTTTACACATTGAAATTTCAAAATTTGAAGGTGTAAATTTGGAGGTGTAAATCCAAACATTCTCAAATTTAAGGGAGTAAAATCTAAATATTCCTAAAATTTATGAGGTAAAATTCAAATTTTAAAACGTTAGAGTATAAAATTCAAACACTCCCAAACTTCAGAAGGAAAATCTAAATTCTAAAATTTCAAGACGTAAAATTCAAATACCCTTAAATTTTAGAAGAGTAATTTACAATTTACCTTAAGTTTCATAAAAAGTACTTTATATTGGTATTTAAAACAATCTTCTAGAATTTTTAGGTGATGTCGTTGTTGACCAAGAGTTTTGTAAGTTGTAACTCAGCTAATTAGCATCTTATGATATTTTTAATAAAGACATCTAAGACTCAAATTATTTTTTCATCAACTATCAAATTATCAAGAAAATGTAAAGTCGCTATTGCGTTCCTAAAATCCTGCCCATTCATTTTTAAATGAGTATATTGAATTTTACCATGTAATCAACAATATAAATATATACCAATTAGTAATAATTAAAATTTTTATTCATTTTTTATACATTTTGGTTGGGTAAAGATGTATTTGTTAGAAACATTAAGTACCAATTACATAGAAATTATATGTAATACTTTTTGTGTTTCACTTTATAATCTACCCATTATAATATGTCATGAATTTACATTTTTGTTTCTATTTTAAACTTTGATTATTTTATAAAGAACGTAAAAATAATAATTTATAATTAGTAAAATATAAAGTTGAATATAAAACGTGAAACAAAAGATTTATACTCGCGTAGATCTAAAGTTTATCGACAACATTAATCATATTCAATGTTTATAAGTTTTTTTATGATAAAATTGATAATAATTTTAGTAATGCCCTTCTTTAAATCCGTGAATGAAATGCTAAAAATGGAAAACATCAGTCTCTGTCTACCTGCCATTAGCAACTTCTTTCATGCCTGGCATGTGAGAGTGGAGTTGTGTAGTTTACATTTGCTACGAAGTTTCGCAATAATTTCCAAGATAGTATCGATTACTGTCCGCTGAGATATTAACATGTAAAAGTAAAGTTTTCTATTGTCTTTATCTTTTTTGGCCAAAGAAAATCTTTTGTCTATGGGTTTGTGGGGATGGAGGGAAGTTTCTCTATGAATTTGTTCGGTTGAGGATAATTTTCTTTATGTCAACTCTCTCATGACTCATGAATACTTTGGGGATGCAAAGGCCAAATTTGACACATGGAAAGGCACTTTTTTATACCAAACTTTGACGGAACTGGCTTATTTTAAAATTTAAATTGATGGATTTGAAAGCAACCTTTTAAATTTTAATGAGTTATGTTAGGGGTATTTATTTTTAATTTGTTTACATAGAGCTTATAAATGAATGTGTCATTAATTACAATTTGAGAAGTACGGGCTATCCATTCATTAATTACCAAAAAATGGTAGACTATTAATTTTGTACTTATCATTTATCTCATATTTTAATTTGGTTCCTAACATTTTAATTGCATCAATTTAGTCCATAATATTTCAGTGTCGTGTTAATTTAGTCTCTGTCATTATTTATTGGATGAAAATTGTTAACATGACTAATAACCAAAATATAAAATTAATTTCTTGTCACATCAACAAAAACTAATTTTTTATTTTGATAGATAGCCACGTCAATAATTTCCATCCAAGAGATAATGACAGAAACTAAATTAACATGACATTGAAATGTTAGAGACTAAATAGACACAATTGAAAGGTTATGAAACAAATTGAAATATGGTGTAAAGGATAGGAACCAAATAAGTAGTTTACCCTAAAAAAAAGTTCAAACATTTATGAATTTTGATAATAGATGCTCAAAGGGTACTTGTTTAGGAAATAATTTTAATATTTTTTTATGGGAAAGGAAAAAAAAAACAATTGATTTTTTTTTTCAGCTTTTTATATTGAATAATGCTACAGGTATTACAAATTTTACTGCATTAATACTCTATTTGTTTCGATGGAAAATCTTGTATAAAGATAGTTTTCTGTATTTTTCAGTATTTGGTAGTATTAGAAAAAATGAGTTAAAGGAAAACTATCTTTAGTCAACAGAAAAAAGTATGACTTATTTTTAGAAAGGGTTTGGCTTACCTCTAGTACTTTTTTAACTAAATGTATCTTATTGTTTTAAATACACAATTACGAGTGGTAGTAAGTTTTAATTTCCATCTTTTATTTAGTTAGTAGGTAATGTGGCAGTTTTTCATTAAAATAAACAAAAATAAAAAAATTCTAGTTAAAAAAGTACTGAAAAGTAAGCCAAACCCTTTTAGAAATTGTTTTTCACTAAATTTTTTTGGAAAACAACTTTATCTCACAGCAACTTAAATAAGGGAAGTTAAAATGTCTTTTCAACTCATTTAAGATTGTTACCAAATATAAGAAAATGAGATAGTTTTATAGAAAATATTTTTTGAAAAATGACTTATTTTTAAAAAAATATTATCACTAAAACAAACAGAGCGTAA
Organism: Quercus rubra; assembly: GCA_035136125.1. NCBI lineage: Eukaryota > Viridiplantae > Streptophyta > Magnoliopsida > Fagales > Fagaceae > Quercus > Quercus rubra. The sequence continues at coordinate 67,264,586 of CM068733.1, forward strand.
GCTTACAAACTGGTGTGTCACTAATCATAAAAAAACAATTCAAATATTCATTTATAAGGTGGTTGAAACGCATCAATTACATTCATTGTTACATCAATTTGTACTTTTTATGTGGTAAAATTTGTAATTTCTTTAGCATTTACTTTTTATATTTTCCATAAAAAAGATATTAAAATTTTCAGATTTATGAGTTATATTAACGGGTGCCCTTAGGATAATTTTTAATAAACTATATTAGAAAAGTTTTGACATCATTTTTATGAAAAATCCAAATAACTGTTAATAAAATTAATTACTTTATTATTTTTCTATAAATATATTTTTAAAAATAATTCATAAACCAATAACTTTTAAGACATTTTTTTAAAGATTTCTCATGGTTTATTAACTTAACAAATACTCTTAGAACCCTCCTTAACCGAACCCAACATTTATTTATTAAAATTTTGAAGTTCACCCATCGCTTTTATTACAACATGAATTTGTAAGTTGTGCTATCTTATCACTTATAGCACCTTTAAATTTCTTCGGCTTTGAGAGAGAAAGAAGAAGAAAAAAAATCGATTTTAATTATTATTTGTGGCGGCTAGTATTTAAAGTTTTGGACTGCTAGGCTCCTTCTGGATGTAGACAAAATATTAGATTTATTAGAACAAGAAAATTGACCGAATAACTTTCTTGGTTGGGGTGGATGAGTACGTAGGTGGCTTTCAAAATAAAGGAATTATGTGGCTTTCAAATTTTTTTTTTTTTGTTTTTCCCCTTCTATCTCTTGTTTTATTTTCATTTTGGTCCATCAAGTGCTAAAATCAAATAAAAAAAATGAAAATCAAGTGCGAAAAAGTAAAACAAATATAAAAAATCATTTTCTCAACAAAAATATAAAAAATCAAAATAAAAAAGATGTAACGGAACATATTCAATTGTGACCAGGTTAATTAATAATTTGGTCTTATATTATCAAGAGTCTTATAATTTAATAGTAAAAAAAAAAAAGATGGGTTCAAGTTACATCTGGTGTAACTCTACAAAAATTACACATTTTTTAAACCGTAGATTTCTAAAAGATCTAACGGTTAAAAAAAACATCATTAAATATGATTCTTTCCATCTTATTACCTAATTAATACTAGTATTTTCTCTCTTTCTCTTTTTCTCTCTCTCTCCTTATTTATTGCTTTCCAAGAGATAATATTTTGTTCAACACAACTTAAACAAAAAATTTAATTTTCTGGTCAGACTGCGTTGAAGCAGTAGATAACTTTTTTTTTTTTTTAATCAGATAACTTTTTCTCACCAGATATATTTTTTTTAATTCCATATATCATAAAAAAATATAGCTATATCCAGAAAAAGCGTTTAAAGTACTTTAAACGTAGTCTAAAGTTAAATTCCATATATCAAACGCAATCTAACCAGAAAAAGCGTTTAAAGTACACAATATAGCTGGAATTTAAACAAAAAATCTATATATTCCATTCTTTTATGATATATCCATTATATTTTCAAATTACACAGCATAGCTATCAAGTTTTCATTCCTCTTCTTATTTCTTTCCTCACACTTCCATGTTGTCAAACTCAAACATACTATTAGAGTCGAGGATGAATCCAAAACTAAAGGATCTAAGTAGTTGTTTGGCAATTCGTGATTCCTATCTTATGATTTGGAAACACCAAATTTTCCATAGGGATCTAAACGCAGCCATAGCTGCTGATAACTTTGATAGCTATGTTGTGTACTTTAAGCGTAATCTAAAAAATATATATGATATATGGAATTTTAACGCAAACTAACTAGAAAAAAGTTATGAATATATATAGCAGCTATGTTCTGTTTAGTGTATGATAGGCTCAGACTTTTTTTTTTTTTTTTTCCTTTTTTTAAAGTCTTGTTTTGTTTTTGTTTTTTTTTTAAGGACCAATTGGAAGTTTTTTTTTTTTTTTTTTTTTTTTTAAATTATGGAACTTTTCTTTTCTTTTGTTTACTGGTGTTTGGCAGCCATATCCCACTAGGGTGGCCCCTGTGTTCAAACTTAGTTTTTTCTTTATTTTCTGTTTACACAAATATATACTTCTACTATCTTCACCGTAAATTTAAAAAGAAAAAAAAAAAAAGTTATCTGACAAGAATAAGTTAGCTAATATTAAAAAAATAAAAAGTTATCTGCTCCAACGCAGTCTAACCAAAAAATTACAGTAGTAGTAGTAGGTTTTTTTTTTTTTTTAAGTTGTGTTGAACAAAATATTATCTCTTGGAAAGCAATAAATAAGGATAGAGAGAGAGAAAGAGAGAGAATGCTAGTATTAATTATGTAATAAGGTGGAAGCAATCATATTTAATGATGTTTTTTTTAACCGTTAGATCTTTTAGAAATCTACGGTCTAAAAAAGGTGTAACTTTTGTAGAGTTACACCAAGTGTAACTTGAACCCATCTAAAAAAAAAATAGTAGTATGAAAAATATTAAACGCATAATAAATTTACTACATCAACATTATAAATTAAAGTGACAATAAATACAATTAGCTAGTAAGCTTCAACCACATGATAAATTAATATTTAAATTATTTTTTATGATTAATGATGTAAGTTCTACAAAATAAAATTTGTAGTATCTTCAAATATAGGAAATGTTAACAAATGTCCTAAGGACATTGGTTTAGAAACTATTTTTAGAAATATTTGATGGGAAAATGATAAAATAATTAATTGGATAAATTACGAATGTGATTCCTATTCTATATACCATATTTCAATTTGGTTCATAATCTTTTTGTACCGTGTCAATTTAGTCCTTACCGTTATTTTTTGGATGAAAATTGATGATGTGTCTAATGGCCAAAATAAAAAATTAGCTTTCATTAATGTAACAATACACTAAAATTTTATTTTAGCCATTTGACATGTCATCAATTTTCATCTAAGATATAACAACATGAACTAAATTGACATGACATTGATAGGTTAAGGACCATGTAGGGGCAAGGGCCCAAGATCGTATATTGGGTCTTGGGCTTTATCCGAGGATATAAATAGGTCCGAAGATAAGCAAATAATTATGAAATACCCCCAGACCAAGTCCCATAAGTAGAGAGCAAATGAATGGCTGTTCGAGGAGTACATACTTCTCGGACTTAATGAATATGGTTCAAAATATATAATTCAGCAATTAAAGTGACCTTCTAAGAAGGTTCAATGACAGGAATGTGTTTCACGGACATGAGAGAAGGAAGAAGACTCGAAAATATCTAAGAGAAGGCTAACACAATCGCATTAAATGCACAACAGCTACTTTACTGGCCGTATTTATGTGGAGAAGATGTTTTAACAGTGCTACCTTGGCTACCGCAACTCACAGAGAGCTAGGGAAGGTGGCTGATGGGACAAGTACTCAAGTAAGAGTTCAGATGATCAACAAGTGGAGGGTGAAGATGATTCAAAAGAGGCTATATAAGGTGGAAGACTCTTCATGAAAGGGGGATCGAAGGAGGAGAGAGAAAAAAAGCAATATAGCAATCTGAACCATTCTGATATTTGAGAGCAATCATCATACACAAATTTAACCTCCTCGGACTGGAAGTTTACTGAGATAAGTATCCTTGCTTTGTGTTTGATCGCCACATGATTTAATACTAGCCGTTATTCAACTTATTAGGACTTAGTTCTTGGATCCATTCTCTACAAATTCATTGTATTTGGCTCATTGGACCAAGACTCCATACATTTTGGGCTTGGGCTGCAAATTGTGACCTTAAAAACCAAATTGACATAATTGAAAAGTTATGGACCAAATTGAAATATGTTGTAAATGATATGGACCAAATATGTAGCTTATCTTAATTAATTTTGTTGACAGGTTTTTATATTTTTCGTAAAAGTGGTGTCAACATTTTTCTATTATAGTTTATTAACCATTAGGTATTTTTCAATTCTAGTAAAGAAGTTATGTTAGGGTCAAACTTCAAATCCGTCCTTATTACTTTTTTATACATATGTTTAGTCTTTAAAATGAACTTTCTGTTTTTTAACTTCAAAAATATCTATCAAGACTAATGAATAATGAGTATTGTATCATTATAAAATATTTTATTTATTATTGAGAAATAAAGCTTTCGCTTTTTTTAAGCGTTTAGCAAATTATTTAAGGACAATGCTAACGGATGCCTTTAGGGTAATGGTTAATAATCAATTTAAAGAAAATTTTTATGGGAAAAGAAAAAAAATAATTAATATTTTGACAGTTTTTTCTATTTTCCATAAAAGTTGTGTCAAAACTTTCCTAAAATGGGTTGTTAACCATTGTCTTAAGAGCATTCGTTAGCATTACCCATTATTTAATGATCCACAATTGTTTATAACCTATCTCAATTATACCGCCAGTCATTGTTTTCCGATAACTTAAACTTATCCAAATCGAAACCAGTGAAGCTATGTTATAAATACCAACACTAGACACTAATTATAAAATAATTTTCTATGTTATGTGTGTTAGAAGTTACTACTTCCTATTCACTGAAACAGTAATAGAATGGATTGTAGTTAGGCCTATCCATGGGTTGGGTCGGTTCAGTTTTGAACCCAAATTGAACTCGACCTTCCGGCATTGGGTGGAGGGTGGAAGGACCCGAAACCAATCGCTAGTGTCTATTGGTTGAGTCAATTTCGAGTTTGAGTGTGGTCGGTTTGGTTCGGTTGGTCGCTGTAAACTACATTTGTCACTGGAAACTGCAAATTTTTTGCCCAAATTTACAAATTTTAGCTAAAAATTGCTATGGTTTGGCCGGATCTAGCTAAATCTCACTAGATCTAGTCGAGAACTCACTAAATCTTGCTTGATTTTGCCGGATTTGGCTGGAGTTCTTGTATAGCAGTGATCGGGTTTAGGTTGCTTGGGTTTTGGAAAAGTAAACCCGCCACTCGACCCGCCGGCATCAGTTCTTGGAATCGAAAACCTGCAGCCGACTGACTAGAGCTTTGGTTCGAGTTAGAATTAGGTCGACGTTGGGTAGTTTGGTCGATTTTTCAAGCTTTGGTCAGGTCAAGACACCTCCAATTGTAGTGATTAAAAGTTATAAATCTCATTTACACCAAAAATCAATTGGTATTTTGGTCTAATGATAAAATGCAATCATCATAGAGAGGAGTAATTAAAAATCTCACATAAAAATGTCTATTGATACACAACAAAATCTCACAACTTCTAATATTTTATATTTAGAAAATAAAAATACAAATAAAAAACAAACAATCTCACAACATTTTCATACAACCTTGTTTTAAGTTGTGGTCGGTTTTGTTGTACATGTATTTTTCATAGTGTTGACATTCACCCAACCTTTTTGGAGTTTTCACTTGGTGATAGTGTATGATGTAATGTAAAGGTGTGCGATATGTATACATTACATAGGTGAGGTGTGCGTATGAGTGAACTTCATTACCTATGATCATTTTTAGGAGTCTCCACCAACCATGAGAATTATAAGGAATGATTGATCACCTAAGTCTAATTGACTTTATTTTATAAATTAACTAATAAAAGCTAAAGGCCCCTAAGCTAAAAATAGAAAAAAAAAAAAAATATATATATATATATATATATATGTGTGTGTGTGTGTGTGTGTGTGTGTGTGTGTCTTGAATCTTAAGAAATGGATTTAGAAGCTCAGTTACACGTGAAGAAAATGTTAGGCATCCTATGATGCCTATCCCAAAGGATAATACATTGTTTTGAAATTAACCATAAATTTCACCATTTAAATAATAAAGAATTTGACATTTGGGTTTTGAAAAGAGTTATTGTATATGTTGGCAGGTATAAATTGAACAAGTGCAAATGCATAAGCATGTAAATGCATGAAATACAAATCTACCCTAAAGTGATATGTGGATGCACATGCATGTGAATCTATCATAGGATGACATGTGAATGTATGACATAAATGAGTCTATTTTAGGATGACATTTGAATACATAACATATGAAAATCTATCTTATAGAAATTTACCCTAAGATGACTAGTGAATGACATAGGCAATTATCTCAAGAAATAAGAAGGCATGAATATTGAAAGAGTGTAAGTCTAAACAATATACGTCACACTCTTCAATAAGCTAAACAATTTTATATGGACAAAATTTAGTTACAAAATTAGCTGTAACCTAAGACTATAACCTTACTCAATAATTTTTTATTGGAAGTGAATTTTTACAAATTCACTATTATATTACATCTTTTTTCTTATACTCTCTTCTATTGCTTACCTACAAATAGTAGGGAAAAATAGAAGGGCTAAAACCTGCCTATCATCCCATCTCAAATGCTTAAAAAATAAAAATAAAAATAACTCCTTTAAAAAAAAAAAATTGTTGTGTTAAAAAAAGTGTTCAAAAAGGAAAAAGTAAAAAATTAAAACTATTTACAAAATAGATACCAAGGTGCCAATGGCTTTGGGCCAAACACCACTTTCTCTCCATAAATATGGGGTGGTTGATGAAGGTGGGGGCTCAAATTCCGACCCCTCAAACTGCATGGGTCATTAGACTCGTTACCTAACAAAGAGAATGATTGATTCTCCCAAAAAAAAAAGCATGATTAGTTCAAGAAGTTCATTTTGTTAGGTAATAAAAATCTTGAGGCATTCTTTTCCACCAAGCCAAAATTAAACGAGCCATATTGCATTTTGATTTTGTTGCCTTTGCCTATTTTAAGATCACAATATCACATACTGTATCGTATTTCTTAACCCACATCATTACTTCATTTCAATCTTTAAAAAAAAAAAAAAATCATTACTTTACATTTGAATAAATGACCCGAATCCATTACTTGCAAGCAAAAGTGTTTTCTTTTGGCTGAAAAGATTCCCGGTAATAATCATTAATAAAAATCTGAAATTCGTATCCATATCAAATGTTATGATCTTTATTTTATACTCCTACACAGAAAAAAACTTCATATCCCCGTGTAACTTTCATTTATTTTTGTGAATGCAACTCATCACAACGTGCCAAAAATAGACAAATATCATAAGAATAATAGAATATGCTTCAATGGTGGTACCGACCCATGGAAATAATTTTTAATTTCTGTATTGTCATTTGCAAGTTGCAGTCATGATATATAATAAAACCTTAACATACACATGGGGTTAAAGGAGATAAGTACACTTGTGTTCCATTTGATTCATTTGAATGCAAAAAGAAAAAAAAGAAAAAGCAAACAAATAAAATGGTATGCAGTTATGCACAAGTCTACAATGTGACAAAACATACAAATTATGAAGTTTGGGATATTTATTTATTTATTTATTTTTTAAGTAAGATTATATCATAGCTATATAAAGTACAATTATATTGTGGGAGAGGGAAGCTCGAAGAAAGAAGATCATCGAGCAGAATCCACCAGAGGAGAAACTAGGCCTAACTATTCATCAAATATGGCCTAGTCCAATTAGGATAACCCAGTTAGAGAAACCAAGGAGGGCGGCTTGCCCAAAGAGCTTGAGGAGTAGATACTCCTCGGGAGACTAGAGATAAGCCACCAAGGTCATAAGGTTGAAGGCCGAGGAAGGAAGTAGTGACGTGCAAGTAAGGGAAGGAGGAGGCTTCTTGATAAAGCATCCATCATCTCCGCATTTAATGTACTATACCAACTCAGTCTGCCACATTAATGACAAAATAACCCCTGAACAATGCCCTCACAGCCTGCAGCCTACTTTATCACCACCAGCAAGGTAGCGATGGAACAAGTATCTAAAGAGAGATCAACGGCCATCCAAGTGGAAGGCTGAGATGCAATCCAAGTAGCTATAAGAAATAGAGAAATATAGAGGAAAATTGAGAACTTTAAAACCAAGAAGTATACATCCTAAGAACTATTACTCCTTGGCCAGCCCGAGGAAGAACTTAAATAAGAATTTCCCTTTTCTTTGTCATAGCTCTTAACTTAAATTGTTGTTTTTGCCAACCTTCGTTCTCTAATTACCAAACTGCAGTTGTCAGGGCATAAAGGTTTGACCTCAACTAACCATCTCTACAAATTAGTTGTATAGGGCTTCCATTCCAACCCATTCTCATCCAAGTTGGGTAGGGCTTCCTACATATATATATATATATATATATATTATGTTAGACAGTTGTTCCACCATTGCAGAAGTTTGCCTTTGAATCCTAAAGTTATGAGCTCTATGACTTCTAGGTGGGGACGGCTCTCATTTAGGTAGTTATTGGCTACTATAGTCATATGCTGGATTTTATTTAGGATCTCCTGTTCTGATAGACTATCTATGTTCCACTCATAGAGTTTACTAGAGGATATAGAGAATTGGTTACTAACATTCCTTTCCTCCAACTGGAAGTCAGGGGGTATTGGTCTAGGATACCAATTCTTGGTTAAGCTGATCAGGGTTGGATGATGAAGTCTTTTCACCTCTAAACCTCGAAACGGGTCTTCTAGTTGTTCTATTTCCCTTTCATTTTCTAAGGCGGTTCTGCTAGAACTACTAGAGGCATTGTGGATATCTAAGACAACAAGTCGGGGGTTAATGTTAGGTGAAGGGGTGACTGGTTTCTTCTTCACAAGTTCTTCGAGCTTTTGGGTGACTATTTCTAAGGTTCCTTCTTCAACTGCATTCAAGAAGGAATTATCCCCTCCAAGTATTTCAAAAAGACTAAGGAGAGATTAACATCTGCAAGTGGTGGAAAAATGCAGATTGAATTCAAAATCCCTAAGGCTCATGTTTGTTAGGACAACATATGTTTCAAAACAACATTTGTCTTTGTCAAGAATATGACAGATAGGGTCATCTTAGAAAACCCATTCATGTGTTTGTTATATCATTTTATAACAGATAGTGAAGGAATCACTACCCATCCCTTTGACTAGCCAGTCAAGTTTAAATTACTTAGGAGCTCGGAACCTAGAGAAATTAGCTCCCTCCAGGATGTTTCTATCTCCAAGACCCTAAACCTGATTAGTGCTAAAACTCAGCATCTTAAGCACCTTAAGGATGATTTAAGATACAAGAAAGTTGAGGAACAACTAACTTGTAAAGACATCAAAGTTGAGATAAGAAAGTTTGAAGAAAAACTTAAGCAGGAGGTTTGCTCTGATCTACCTACAGCTTTCTAGCATAGAAAGAAACACGAGGTGACTCTCCCTTATGTCAAAGATTTTAAGTAAAAGGATATCCCTACCAAAGCTTGACCTATCCAAATGAACCAAGAACTCATGGATATTTGTAGAACTGAAATAGAGGATCTCCTTAAAAAGGGAATAATCAGAAAGTCTAGGTCACTATGGTCTTGTCCAGCCTTTTACGTCCAGAAAAATGCTGAGATAGAAAGAGGCGTCCCCAGGCTAGTCATCAATTACATGCCCCTTAACAAAGTCTTAGAATGGGTAAGGTACCCAATCCCCAACAAAAAAGACTTAGTCAATAGGCCTAGCAGAGTAGTAGTTTTCAGTAAGTTTGACATGAAGAGTGGTTTTTGGCAGATACAAATTAGAGAGTTTGATAGGTACAAAACAACCTTCACCACACCCTTTGGACATTACGAATGGAACTTGATGCCCTTTGGTCTAAAAAATGCACATTCTGAATTCCAAAATCTTATGAATGAAATTTTCAATCCATTCTCCTCTCATGCAATTGTGCACATCGATGATATCTTCATTTTTTCAGAATCCCTGGATTAACATTGGAAGCACTTGTGAGCATTTCTCCATACTATCAAGCTTAATGGTCTTGTTGTTTCAGCCCCAAAAATCAAACTTTTCCAAACTAAGGTTCGATTCTTAGGTTTTGATATTCATCATGGTGTCATCAAGCCCATATATATATATATATATATGGGCCTTTCCACCGAAAGCAAACAGTAACTCTAGAAATTAACTCTGGGTACTGTTGAATAGTAACTTTTATTGTTTATGAATAGTGTTATGTCTTTTGTCCTTTAACTCTAGTACCATTCCTAGTGAAGGAATGAAGATGTGTAGAGATATGAAGATACAAAGCCAAGCTAGCAAGAGCAAAGCCAAGTATGAAGTAGGAAACTTCTGTACACAGTATGGTTTACCTCTCATAGCCCCATCCAAGAGAAAATCTAAATACAGAGAGAAAGGTTCTTCTGAGAAATTCCATAGGAAAAGAACAACATCCAAGTATTATAGAAAACAGAAGTACAGCCACGTTAAAGATAATGATTTCTATAAGAAAGGAAAGAAATCCAGTAAACATGGAAATTCCATACCAAAAGCATCCGAAAAATGCTTTAATTGTGGAAAAAGAGGTCATTTTAGAAAAGAGTGTAGAAATAAGGCCAAATCCTTTATCAACACCCTTGTCAGTGACCAAACTGGTAAAGAAGAGATCCTTAAACTTCTTGAACTTGACCACACTGAAAGTGAGTCATCCAGCAATTCCAGCGACGATGAGATCTACCAACTAAACTTGTTACCTTTTGAACCCTCTAGAGCCTCCTCGAGTACCTCTAATGGCCCAGATGCCCCTATAGCATGCAAAGATAGTTGTTGTATGAGCAAAACTATCGACGTCCTCAGCAAGCAAGAAGAGCTTATCCTAGATCTCATAGAACAGATTGAGGACCCTGTCATCAAAGCTCAGAAGCTTAGTAAATTCCAAGAAACCTTAGTTAAGGAAACCGGTAAACCCAAACCAAGGATTTAGGAACCCAAAGTAGACTTAGAAAAGATCTAAAATAGGTTTACCATATATATATATATATATATATGTAGGGGCCTTGTGTTTAATCACATAAGTCAAACCATCCTTTGCACCACTAGAGTGAATAATTTCTTCATGTACATGTTTAATGATAGAAAGTGAAGTATTTTCAATAGTTTAAGAATGAAAAATGAACTTTTTAAAATTTAGAGACGACAAATGAAATTCATGCAAACTTTAGGGACGAAAATAATATTTTATCATTTTCAAAAAAAATTATATTCCCATTGTCTAATGATTTCCTTTTGTTCAAATTAATAATTGTGAGAATGTGACAAAAAGTATAGTTTCATAGATAAGATATAGAGTTATATTTAAAAGTTTTTATTTATTTATTTTATATATATATATATATATATATATTAATTTGAATACTTTTTACACCTTATCCTTATTTCATCTAGGTTGTAATTGTATTTAAATATGAAAACATTTAAGGCCTATTTAGTAGGAGGATTTTTTTTTTCCAAAACAATATGAAAATAATTTTCAAAAAATTGAATGTGAAACTAGTTTTCAAAGAATAATTTTTACATTATATGTGTTTGGCTTCCACTTATAAGGACAATTTTCAAAATACTGAAAACAAAAAAAAAAAAAAAAATGATATTTGACAAACCATTTCAACTTTGAGATTTATTTTTATAAAATTTTTATTCTACACAACATGTCATATAGATTACTTCTTTTTTATTTATTTATTTTCTTTTTGGATAATGATAAGTTTCAAAATTGAAGTGTGGGAATAGAACTAATGTACCTTTTTTTTTATAATGATAAACTTCAAATTTGAAAGTGAGAATTTTTTTTTTATGATAAAAATAAGCTACTTAATTTAAGAAATATAGTTTGGAAAAATATGTGGGGTCCACTATTTCCAAATTATTTACAACTATGTCATTAAAAATATTTTATGTATCTTGAAAACATCTCCTTGACTATTTTCAAAATCCAATTTTGCATAGTGAAAATAAGAAATAATTTTTTGAAAACTGTATTTAGAAAACATTAGCCAAACAATAGATTTAAGTGTGGGGCCCATCAATCTATGGTTTTTTTTTTTTATAAAAAAAACTTGTATTTAAATGCTCTTACCAAATAGGCTCTTGATGCTAGTGACAATGAGGTGGTTTTACCTAAGGGAGTGAATGGGTCACTTGCCCCAAAATTAAGAAAATTAAAATCTACTCTTGGTACAAAATTAGACTACAACTAGAAGCTAATTTGGATTTTTTTTTCCCTTAATTGTGTTTTTGGAAAAAAAAAATCAAATTGAACTAGTAAATAATTAGGATTTTTTTGGGGTAAAAAATGTACATCAAATAATCCTATTATAAATATAAATTAACTATAAAATGATTCTAAAAAAAAAAGAGAGATAAACTATAAAATAATGAAGACTAACAAAAAGCTAACGTGTCCATTTGATACAACTTAGTGCTACTTTTTGAAAAAAAAAATTGTATTTAAAAAAGTGTGTTCCTAAAGAAAAAGTTCATATCTAAATTGCATGGGATCATAGTTTGAACCGATACTAATGCTATAGGACAAAGACTATTAATATGTATTATTTAAACAAGTCATATAACTTATTAAAAAGGTCATATGGGTGGGCTGAAAAATATGGGTCCATTTTCGAGATGGTCTAGGTCCGAGATAGGCCTATACTGGCCTAGTGGATATTGAAACATCCTAGGTGGGGGACCCCATCTTGACGGAACTTTCCAACAAAAATTCATGTGAGCCAAAGGTGTAAGGTAATACTTTGGAGGACTTCGCTCGCCAAACACAAGATTCAGTGTTGGGCACAAGTTACTAGAATGTCACCTCAAACGATAGGAAGAGGGGCCCCACTTTGATATGTGACATGACATGGTGGAATAGTGGACAAGACTTAAGAAACCACCCAAACCTCATGGGTGGAGAGGCTCATTGTCAGACCAAATATTCTCTCATTATGACTGTCCCATTGAAATAAGAGTATAAATTAGAGGAGAGGGGCAAAGATTAAGGGGTTAAAAGCAAAAATTGGGAGAGTGATACATGAGATAAAGGTGAGGATGCAGTCTTAGGTAGAGGTCTTGGTCGGACTTCAGAAGGGAAGTTTGGCTGTTTTGAAAGCCTTCTCCGCTAGGCTTAAATCAAGGTAGCACTAGTAGAAAAATAGCTCAAAGGATCTCCCATTGTGGGCTAAACCTTACACAGGATACGAATAAATTAGGGTTTAAACCCAATAGGCCTGGGGTTGTTGGAAGAAAGCCACCGCAGGTCATATAACTAAAACTACATAGAATGATCTTTTCAATTGTTACATGGATTGGAGGAAGATAGCTCCAAACTGATTTGAAACTAAACTTTTTCTAATGCTAAATTCCATTGTGAAGTGTATAAGAGCATCCACAGCAGATGTGTCAAATGTGCCAAATGCCAAATATTTGGCACATTTGGCACACCAAACACAAAAACAGAGCTTTATCAAATGTGTTAAATGTGTCAAATTTTTGCAACATGCTACAGTTACAGTACTGTTACATTTTTGACACGATACAAACTCAAATGGCATTTGTACTTTATTATTTTTTTATTCATCTTTCTCTCTCATCCCACTTTGAGCCACTCCATCTCCATTTCTTCGGATCCTACTCTCTCTCCTCCCTCTTTGTATAATTGCCCTCTCTCTAGTGAAGGATGAGTTCCGATGTGGATATATTCTGGCATGGGCTCTGGCATGGGTTAGGTGACGGTGTGGGTCGTGGGTATGGCAGCATGGTGGGTTGCGGTGAGGTAGGTCATAGCGAGGTGGGTCACGACGAGGTGGGTCACGGACTCATGGTAGAGGTGAGTGGGTTTTGATGGGTGGGTTCAAATGGGGTTTGGGGCTGGTTTCCTTCACTGGTTGGGGTTATTTTTTTTTTAAAGGTGACATTGGTGGATGTGGGTTAGTGCCGACGGTGGTTGGTCGGTGTTGTTGTAGCAGTGGTGGATGTGACGTTGTTGTTGTTGATGTTGATGAAAGGGAGGAGATAATATATTATTTTAATGTTTAGTAAATATTATTTTAATGTATAGAATTGAATGATAGAACATTTGATAAATGAGATATTGTAAAATGATATGGTAAAATAATAAAGTAAGTTTTTGGTATGTCAAAATGACATTTATTTTGCAACATCTACTATAGATGCTCTAAGGAAATATAATTAACTATATTATAACCTAATTTTAAAGTGTGGACATGTTTATAATGACATTACTCATAATTTATTTTAGCAAAAAACAAAATATATTTTTGACCTATTACATGTACAAAATATATTTCTCTTGAAAATTTAATATTTTTTAATATCTTAAAGCAATATTTAGCATTTGACATACCTGTTGTTAATGCTCTAACAAGATACATGTCATTTAAAAAATCAAGAATCAAGTGGTATTTATATATTTATTTTTAGAATCGAGAATCTTGATGCTAAATACGAAAAAGTAACACATTCAGTAATTAAAAAAAAAAAAAAATCTCATATTCTTTGCAAAGTGTAAAGAATCTAAATATTTAATGAAAATATATACATTCTTAAAATAGACCACAACAGTTTTAAAAAGAGGTCAAAACATTTATTTATTTACAAACGTCCAAAATAGAAAGCAGCAAATTAATAAATACTTTCTCTCTATGCTTTAACTTGGCAAACATATACTATCAAAATTCAAAGCCTTTCACATGTTTTGTGATTCTCATTCAAGCCAAAAAAATAAAAAATAAAAAAAACCAAAAGCTCAACAAAGAACAGTCTGTGTTTAAAAAAAAAAAAAAAAAAATTTATAGTGACTCTTTTTGAGAGTGAGAGTGAGAGAGTGATGGAAGATGGAAAGAGAGGCACGTTGGAGGAAAACATTGAGAGCAGAGGGGAGCCTCTTTTGCCAGCAGACGTGTCATGGAGGCTAAACCTGCAAGAGTTTCCTGCACTGCCTGAAAGAAGAGATGAACATGGCTCCATCATTCTGCGCCGCTTTCGTCGTACCACAGGTCAGCCCTCTTCACAAATCCTTATGTATATATGTATAATATTTTTTATACTATTTTCAAAAGTGATTTTGCTTTTTTGTTTTTTGTTGTTTTTGGTGAGTTTTATAATGGCCAGGCCATATTTCAATATAGAATGAAAGTTTTGCTTTTTTTTTTTTTTCTTACCAAGATTCAAGACCCAGATGCAATTTTATTCAAAGATGTTATTTTTGCTTTCAGAATTTTCTCAGTCAAGCAGCATATGTATATACTTATACATGTGTTTATTATATATTTGATATTATGCTCAAAACGGTATTTGCTTTTTTGTTTTTGTTTTAGCTTGTATAAGCATAAAGTTCAATGAAAAAAGGAGCAAAGTTAAGCACCAAGAGTTTTATGATGGCCGGGCAACGTCAATATAGAATTAAAGTTGCTATTTTTATTTTTATTTTTTTGGCTTTTTTCTGTGCAAGATTCAAAACCCAGGTTTTTATTTTATTTTATTATTTTATTTTTTTTGACAAGTAAAAAAAAAAAAAAAAAAACCTGGGTTTTGAATCTTGCACAGGAAAAAGCCAAAAAAAGTTGTGTTTTTACTTCTTCTTCTTCTTCTTCTTTTCATAGATGTTGTTCAATCTCTATTGAGAAACAGATATGTTATTTGTTCAATGAAAGCTGATTTTTTGGGATTATTAACTGAGTCGACTCAGCCGAGTTCTGATTTCCATTTTTATGTGTTATCTGATTTTTGGCTTTAGGGGAACACTTTATGTAAAGCTCATTATTTGAATTTAACAATGAACTTAAATAAAATTTCTTAGATGCATTGAACAATTTACTGTAGTGTTTTAAAAAGTTTTACTTAAGAGAAAAAAAAGTGAGCTTTTAATAATGTTCTTTAAAAAAGGTCTACTGAAAATAAAGTATACCTAAGCTATTTCCTTTGGCGTGACTCAACCTTTTCTTTTTGGTCCAGAATCACCTCAATTGTCCTTAACTTTTTTCACAATTATTTTGTTCAGCATACTTGGCTGTTTATTGCTTTCACATGAACCCAATATTTTTCCCTCCACCGTCACTTTCACACGAACCCAATATTTTTCTCTCTCCCGCTCACTATTTACCATGTCAAAGTTATGGCAAAGTATATTTTTCTCTCTACCACTTAAAATTTACCACTTACAATTTGTCACCTTATAGTTGAGGTACATAAGATTAAGCACTCTATTTTTGGTTCGTTTTCATGGTTGTGTTTTTTCTGCCACTTGCCTAGTGGCCTTGGCTCACTCTGCAAACCATTCATGGCAATGGTCAGCATCACCTTTTGAGTGTCAAATTCATATTAGGTGCCTACCTAGTGTATGGACTTTTAGGTAAGGATATGGAGATCTGAGTACCAAAAGAAAAGAAAAGTGTGTTTTTTGATAATGTGGAGGTCGCTTTGGCTTGAATTTTGGACTATCTTCCTTGTGTCTTCAAGTGATCGATCATGTGTGGCACAATTTACATAAAACACATTATATGTGTATGTGGTCGGTACTGAATACCTTTGGGAAAATTAAACATGACGTGGCATCCATTTATGGAATGGAATTCTTATGACAAGGACTGTAGATAAGAAACAAGTCACGAGCACGCAAGTACCACATAAATTAGTTGTTTATTTTGGTATCAAATATGTGATGCGTTCACTTAAGCTTAGGCATGTGGAACAATTGGTCCAGCAGAAAAATAATGCTCTCTTACACAATAAGAAAGATTCCTTGCCTCTTTAGTTAGGTACTAGTGGTCCCTTTTAGATGTTATGGAAGTCTAATACATTTTTTTTAAGCCTAGTGTTTGTTAATTTAGTTATTGATTGAAATGGGTTCTTTAATTGTAAATTATTGGTTGAAAAAGTTTCAATAGTAGTAAGAAAGTTAAATAGTTGAAATTCATCAAAGAATTGTTAAGTTATATGCCTCTGGTTTATGAATTGGAAAACTGCAGAAATAGTTGTAAAAAAAGGGAAAAAAATTATTAAAACTTGATTCAAATTGGGAATGTCAGTTTTTAGGTGTTTTTTTTTTTTTGGTGGTGGGGGGTGTAAAAAGTGGAAGTTCCTGACTGCTAGAAAAAGAGGCATATGTTGAATTTGGTGATTGCTTCTTGTCCTCTTTTAATCAAAGTTTGGTGATTGTTTTACTTTTAGGTGGGTATAAACTATGCCTAAGCCTGGTTGGTAGTGTTGAGATTTTGCACTGCAGATGTTTTGTCACACAATAATAAATTTTATGGAAGAGGGTATTCTTAACAAATACATTTCAATTGATTTCATCACTCTCAAGCGAGATCTCGGGGAAAGAAAACTGACTTTGCTACACACTTTAGACACCTCAACACTCTTTCACTTCCACATTTTTACTTTTGCATAGAACACAAAAATGCTTAACTTCCTCTCCTATACTTGTAACATCACATTACAAAAGGTTGAACACATAGAAAAGATAAAGTCAACAAAGGCAACTCTTTCTTATCTATAATGTCATTCTCATGTAGCTAATGTATTCCTCACATATTGAATTGTCAAAAAAGTGAGAAATTGTCTCCTCCCAACTTTTAATCTACCATTCAAACCTAAGAACATTAAGATCTTACAAAATTTCTTGTCTATTTTAGCATAAAAATTTACTTTTTTATATTTTACATACTTTTTAAAACACCACACATTAGATTATCTATTTTACACTACATTTCATTAAAATATCATTTTTTCTTGATTAATTTTTATTTTTTCTTTCTTCACACACAACCACCTCCATTTTCTTCCTTCATCCTTGGCATATGTAAAGAAAGAATAAAAAACTAAATGCAAAATGAATAGTGTTGGTGTAAATTTACACGGTTATTATAGCAAACTTGTAAACTTACACAATTATGTACTAACTGATGTGAGTCATTTTTAGGCAAAACTATGTAAATTTTACACATTCTTATACTATACACCTACTGATTTGAGTGCTCTAAGCTAGCAAAGACAAGCAAAACACACCAGATATAACACATGCAATTCTACTTGATTTGGCTTTGTTCAGGGAATCACATACAAAATGTTTTTAAGAACAAAGCACCAGTCTATTGCTCGAGTCAGCGATGATTCTTATAGGGAGTTTGATCTTGTTTATTGCTGTTTTGTTGTCATTTTAAAAAATTATTAGAACCCTCAAGCTTCTGTTGATGACTTGAACTGGTTAAAAATTGGCGCATCTTATTCCACTTATCAGTTCTAATTAATGAGGTGGTTTTATCAGTTTTGGTTAAAAATTGCTACAACTTATTCCTTCCATTTTGGTTTTTAAATCTTCAAGTGTGACAGCAGTTTGCTGCAAAGAAATTTAATGGTCCTGCTGATGCATTGAATATTGCTTTGGCATTCATATGTGCAAAGAAGCATTTAGATGGAATCTGTTAGCTATGCTCTTCAGCTGTTCTAAAATCAGGAAATAGTATGTGGTTGGTGTGGTTTCCCATATCTGCTGAAAATATACTAGTTAGTTAGCCTAGTTTGGTAAAGCAACTTTCTGATTTTGGCCTTCAAAATAGCTGACATGCATGATTGCCATCAAATCCAAAACCTTCACTAGGGAATCTTGTACAAATAAGATGAAATTATGCAAATGAATTGATTTTTGAATGTTGACTTACTATTCTGACTTTATTATGATAACAATTGCTTAGCCCTTTAGGGGTGAATGCCCCTGGATTAGCCAATAATTGGTTCTGGCAAGTGGGGTCAATTGCACATAGGTTTTTTTTTTGGCTAAAGGCAAGTCCAAAAGGCTCTTCTGTACGTTATTAAAAAAAAAACCGTACTTGGAGAAATAAATTGAAAAAATATTTTAAATGATTGAATTTTTTGTGTAGTTGGTTCTTCCATTTAATGGCAAGGGCATTCCATACTTCTTTTGCTTAAAATTTCTGAATAACCCCTTTCACATTCTTAAGAGATGATACCGAAAGAGAGTAACTTTAGATAACCTGACAGCTTTGAACTTCCTTTTGGAGCTTTGGCAAGGCACTTCACATATTGCCTTTGTTTCCAGTTGTTATGGTTATAGTTATAATCATAATCAATCAATGTTTTCTTAATCTTAACATGTGTGATGTTTACTTAAAAAAATGAGTGTGATGCTTAGTTCTTTTGGAAAATGAAACATAAATAAAAATTTGATGAATTTGGATGCTTTAATTCATCTCGTTGTCAAATATTAGTGATGAATGTAATGTAAAACTTGTACTCTTGACTGCAGGGAAACGATGCAAGGTTGCTGATTACTACAAGAAACAAGAAAGGCTCCTTGAAGGGTTTACTGAGATGGATGTTATGACTGAATCAGGTTTTGCTCCTGGAAATCTAACTGAGGTTGGTTGTTCTGCAAGATTGCTTTAATGATTTTTTTGGTTGTATAGTAAGAAGATTTTATTGAAAAGAAAAAGGGTGAAGCCTGGGTACACAGGAAGTTCTTTATGAGTAAGATTTTTTATTGATAAACATTCTTTTAATGCTGGAGGCCATGCCCAATTCCCGAGTACAAACAGAGTTTTCAAGCTCTGCCCCCACCCCCCCTGGCCCAAAAAAAAAAAAAAAAAAAAACTATATCCTTTCAACTAAAGCCGTCTCATTTCCTGGAAAACAGAAACTGATTTCTTTTGTTGATCCCTTTACACTTTCTCAGGATGAGATGAAGCAGCTTGCAAAGAATGAGAGATTGGCTATCCGGATATCAAATTTAGCTAACGTTGTGCTTTTTGCGGCCAAGGTTTTTGCTTCTATTGAGAGCAGATCATTGGCAGTTATTGCCTCTACCTTGGATTCACTCTTAGATCTCTTGTCGGGGTTTATATTGTGGTTCACTTCTCATGCCATGCGAAACCCAAACCAGTATCATTATCCAATTGGAAAAAAAAGGATGCAGCCAGTGGTAAGTCATTTAATCCAACAATTGTGAGGGTGCATTTGGAAATACCTTAATGTATATTTGAATTTTAGACTCAACCTTCCTGCAATTACTATAATAAGTTTTACTGCCATAATAAAAAATAGTTTTCTCTTTTCTGTCAGGCCATTACCGTAACTCCAACTGAGTAAAGCAGAAAAAACTACTGTTTTAGTTTCCTTAATTTTTGTATTTCAGATAATTTTAAAATGCAGATTCTGATAGATTTAAGTTGTTAAGGCTGATAATGAGAATTCAATTGTACTTGGTTAGTGTTGCACCTTTGCTTCATTGGTTGCTCAGAAGTTGGTGGAGAGAAATTGTGCATCTTAAACTAATTAACAAGTTAGCCCCAAAGAAGTCAAGGAATGTGCTTTTCTTTTTTCCATTTTGCCAATCGTTGGCATTGTTGTGATAAATGGGGGAAATATACTGCAGTGCTATTTCCACCGTTACTGTTGCCTCAACTTGATCATAATCCACAAATGCTTGAGGGAAAAGCAGAAAAAGCAACAAAGAGAAATGTAATGGTGTTGGTCGTTTAAGCTACAGTTTTATTCCATTCCAAGAAGTTTTAAATTAATTTACTACACATCTAAAGATTTCATCAGGTCATGCTTTAGACTCTCATTATGTTATCAAAATATTGAGCATGCCATATTGAGTTTGCCAAAAGAAAAAATAGTGGTTTTTTTTTACAGATTTTGTTAAATGAGAAAATGATGGGACCATTGGCTTTTTCCTTCTGCATATCAAGCAATGAAAAGACACTCTAGAATAATAATAATTATTATTTTTATAAAATGGAAAAGCAGTCAAACAATCTTCTTTTGGGAATAAAATTAAATAGCATTGGTTTTGGGAATAGTTTTTGAATGTAGGTTAGGTTCAAGGGTGACCATGACTTCTGGGGATGTGGACCCAAGGCATGCTAATAATCACATCAGATATGCCGAGACTGTGCTTGAACTTTTTGTTACAACACTTATGCTATATCACAACAAATATTTTACTAATTTATATTGAGCTTGCAGGGAATCATTGTTTTTGCATCAGTAATGGCAACTCTTGGATTACAAATACTGCTTGAGTCTGGTCGACAATTCGTTAATAGGGTATGCAGCTTTAATCATATTTGCTTTGACTTAATTTAAGGGTATATATGGTGGTGAGCTGGTGAGCACAGTTGGACTTGTACACATGTTAACCAAAGTTGGATTTGAGAAGGGTTTGTAGATTAGCACCCTTCTTGATGTCTTGTCAGAGCTCAGAGCTCCAAGGTTTCCTTAGTTTTTAGTGCTTTAGGATGACATAGGTTTTGAGGTACTACCCAATGTATGAGATCCTAGTTAGATCACAATCTTAGATGGTGAATGCAACACTTGTGCATGGTTGTTCTAAAGTTCTAGTTTTGGTAATCTTTTACAATATCAGTGATTAATATAATCATCATTTCATGTGCTGATTACAGACTGAGCCTGAAAAGGATCCTCAGAAGGAGAAATGGATGATTGGAATAATGTGCTTCGTAACTGTAGTGAAGTTTGTGCTCATGGTCTATTGTCGAAGATATAAAAATGAAATTGTTAGAGCCTATGCACAAGATCATTTCTTCGATGTTATTACTAATTCAATTGGTTTGGCAGCAGCTGTCCTGGCCGTTCGATATAAATGGTGGATTGACCCTACTGGAGCTATTATAGTAAGTTCATATGCAACTGATTCCCCACCCCCTTTTTTTTCCCTTTTTTACTGTACTGTATATAATTGGGTTCAGCTACTCTATACGTTTTTAGTTTCCTTTCTTTTCTTAAAATTACCTCAATTACCAGCAACCAATTTTTAATATAACAAAATATTGGTTTTCCCACTCTTCTGACTCAATTTAAAAAAAAAAAAGAGTAAAATGCCACTCCATGCCTTGACATGGTAGAATTCCTGTTTTGTACAGCTTCTTGTTTCAGCTTTTAGAAAGAGCTGTATATGGAAAAAATTGAGGTTTAAAAAACCTGTACATATAAAATTCCACTTCAAATTGGGATACCAAATGGGCACAAGTGGCCTCAAGATGGAATTTTTGGGTTCTTGGAGTTGAATCTTACTCTATCTTATCATGATGATTTCTTTTAACCTGTGATGCAGATAGCTTTATATACAATGAATACATGGACAAAGACGGTCTTTGAGAATGTATTTGCACTAATTGGAAGGACAGCACCACCTGAATTTTTGGCAAAGTTAACATATCTGATATGGAACCACCATGAAGATATCAAGCACATTGACACAGTAAGAGCATACACTTTTGGTTGTCATTATTTTGTGGAGGTTGACATAGTTTTGCCACAAGACATGCTTCTGAACAAAGCACATAATATTGGTGAGACACTGCAAGAGAAGCTGGAGCAACTCCCTGAAATTGAGAGAGCTTTTGTGCATATAGACTTTGAGTATACTCACAAGCCTGAGCACAAGACCACAGTTTGATGACAATAGTAGTAATTGTCAGATCTTAGCCTTTCCAAATCATAAGGGCTTTCAAATGAGTTTCTGATTCACTTAATATGTGATGCAGTTTTATTGTTCTGCCAAACAGACTGAATAGGATTTTAACATTGCTAATCCTTGATATGCAAGCACTTCTATTTTAATGTAAGATGATAAGAATTTGGACATTTTATGATACAATCTTATGCTGCAAGCATTCAATTTTTTGTTCTAGTCAATTTAATCGTGGAAGTTATTGAAGCATTAACCTCTAATTTTACTTGTCGAGGAATTCTTTAGTATTAACAACCATTGATTGTCCATTTTGTATCTGCTAAAAGCCTAAACTGTTGTAGTGCCACATGACCTTAAATGGGTGTTCAAAACTTCTTATTGTCAGCTAAATTCTTCTGTGGCTATCATAGTGTTCAAGATGTTGGCTACTTGGCTCTTTAAGCTTTGTTTTGCTTTTTTTTTTTTTAGTGGGAAATATTTATTATATATTCAACAGCAAGCCTTTGTGCACCTTGATTAATTGGGTGTGTATCCTATTCTGATATGAGGTAGAGTGAAGGGTTTTTCTTAACTCAGTTCCTTAATATATTCAGGCTAGGTCTTCTCTACATCTCAAACGTAAGATGAAACCATGGTTTGTCCTATGAAAAGTAGTCTAGTAAGGATTCAAGAGAGCAGCACGTAAATGCTTGTGTGTTCACTCACACCCACATTTTTTTGGGGTCCTTTTTTGAATTGTCCCTAGTGGCACTGCTTTTATTAGCCTCAATTCAATTGGGTTTTTATTACACTTCACAATCATTCACTCAGAGACAGTGAGTTCAGTAGTTTCAGTGTTAACATGTCAAAGCTCTGGATTTAAATTTTTTTTTTTTTTTTTTATTAAATGAATGATTTTCCCCCATTTTATTTTTGTCCTTCTGTTGCGTTTCAGTGCCAAAGCAAACTTCTTTGCAACTGGGTAGGCTTTACATCTGCCGAAAATTTTCCATTTTATTTAGAGGCCAAGCATTTGCCAATTGGTACAATTTTTTTTTTTTTAAGGTTTGTTCAATGACAAAGGTGCATGCAGCATACTTAAACCCCATTTTTGCTCAGTTGTGTTTAATATTTGGATCAAGATCTTCTAGAGTTCTTAGCTAGAAAACTCTACTATGTAGAGATTAAATCCTTAACTTCTTATAATAAAAGGTTAAGATTATGCCAAATCATCAATCTACTAACATAATCTTAAAAAGATGCTTTAGGAAAAAAAAATCAAACTTAATTCTTTTTAAATTATGTGAAACCAAAATAAACGTCAGGAAAAAGGTGAACAAAAGGAAATCACAACCTTGGATGTCAATGGATCAGATGATGTGGCAAAAAAGAGCAAACAAAACCCTTTGCTTGAGTAGTAAAAAAATCAAAGACTAAATTTCAAATGGCACACTCTAACTTTACTTAAAATTCAATAATTTACTTTTACTTTAATTTAATTCAATCCTATAACTTTCAATCTTGTTCAGTTCAGTCCTCCTATCAGTCTCTATCAAAATTGAGTTGTTAAAGACCCTCAAAATGACATTTTGAATTGAACAAAGTTGAAAAATTAACGATGCAATTCTAACTGAGATTAATGGGAGGACTAAATTGAACAAAGTTAAAAATTAGAAGATTGAGTTAAATGAACGTAAAGTTAAAGGACTAAATTAAATTTTAGAAAAAGTTAAAGGGTGTAATTTGTAATTTAACCAAAATCAAACTAAATTGATATAAGTGTCTTGGTCACGTGCATCTCACATGACCAATTTAACTCAAACATTGATACCGTATAGACTTTAGTTCTCCATCCCCTTCTCTCTCTCTCTCTAGAGGAGAAAATCAATCATGAATCGGATGTTGTCAAAGGCCTTGTAGTTGAATTGGCATCTCCCCATGCACAAAGTGTTTGAGGATCTAAGGGAGAAAATGTTCGAATCGTGGGGTTAACAACATATTATAATTATCTCAAAAAAAAAAAAAAAAAATCATGAATCGGATGCATGTAATACAACCTCCTGTTTTAGCCACTAAACCTCTTCTGTCTCTCCTCCATTAATAAATAATAACTAGAAAAATCATTCAAATCCCATTACTCTACTCCATTAATAACTAGAAACAAAAAATCATTCAAATCCAATTACTTTCATACAAAGCAAGCACAAAGTAGATTCATAAAAGCAACTTCATTTAAATAGGAAGATGACTGAGGCAATAGATTTGATGGCGATGACTCTGTTCAAGCCAGCGTCGTTGCTACTTGGAGGCACTGCCAGAGGTTGGCTGATCAGAGTAGTCGACACCATCTGTTTTTCATGGGCTTATGGGTTTGTACAAGTTGCTCAAATCCATTTGTAGGATTTTACATAACTTGATTTTTTTGATAATCACATAACTAGACAGGTTAGAAAAATACTTTTATTCAATAGGTCAATGTGATTCTCCGTGTAACTTAAACTTGTGCTATACCTCTCATGGGCTTGCAAGCATTTCAAGCCTATTATCAATGCACTAGTTGTCAAAATGCTCTTTTATGCCCTCCAAGCTACAACTTGAATCTTCGATATCCAATAAAATATTGATGGACTTTGTCCATGCGTTTGAGATTCACCTATTTATTTTCTGTAATGAGTATTTTGACAGCACATAGTTGTGAAAAAAGTGTCATCGACAACATTTTGATAAGAACTTTATATAACTTAACTAGCATCTCTTGGTGTTTAGACATTCACATTTCAATTTTCTCTCCTTACTATTATCAAATTATATATTTTTTTCAAAAACATTATCTTACGTTTCTCTAAATATATTCTTTTATACATTTTATTATGAATTTTGACACAAATTTGCTGAGTATAGCGTAAATAATTAAAGAGGGTTGAGCACTTGATGTCATTTGTTTGGCATAGCAACTCCCACCGGCCATCCTAGTTCGAGAAAAGTTGGTGCCGTACAATATTTATTACCTTTGATGGGTACTTTTTTTTTTTTTGACCATCTTTCTTTTCATCGAAGAGCAATTGCAGTTTAATACATATCTAATGAATTATGAAATCTAACATATCATGGATCAGTGTCTTTGTTCCATAATAAAGAACAATTTTCATAAAGTGGATATAATAGGAACATGTTAACATTTTTTCTTTTTGATAATTTAATAGTTGTAAGATGAAAGATTTGAATTTGAGATGTTTTTATTGAAAATATTGTTAACTAGTTGAATTATAAAACTCTTGGCAGCAATGTTATTAATATTTAAAAAAAATCATAGATTAGTATTTACACATAAAAAACACACGACTCGTTTCAATGGTGGAGGACTGTAACCAAACCTGTTTCTAACAAGCATTCCCCAAATCAAAACCAGATGGAATAAATTTAATAAAATTCCTATATTGAGAGAGAGAGAGAGAGAGAGAGAGAGAGAGAGAGAGAGAGAGAGAGAGAGAGAGAGAGAGAGAGAGAGAGAGAGAGTCCGAGCCCTAAACTTGCACCATCCTCCTCCCCTTGCGACGTGGTCCTCGTAAACTAAAACCCTCAAACTAAATAACCAAAGAACCCACTTAATTTGCTAATTATCTGGTTTGTTGTCTACACAATTGAAAAGCAATCTTTTTGTCATTAATTGGCACACCACTTTCAACTTTTTGCTGTAATCGTGTAATTGGGAATCACAAAATCAAAATAGGGAAAAGTTAAGATATTCCAAGGGTATAGGTTTAGAAAATATTTTAGAAATTTTTATGAGAAAAGAAAAAATAATTAATTTTTCGATAATTTTTTATGAAAGTGATATCAAAATTTTTTTAAAATCATTAACAAATGTTCTAAGGGTATCCGATAACCAGATCCATTAAAATATTTCAATTCAATTCTCTTTTATAATGGAAAATTGGGAACTGTCTTAGGATGAATGGAAAAATGATTATAGACACATCATGCCTGCGATGCTGATGAGGTATGATAATCTAAAAAAATGGTTAGGAATTGCTTTACAAATGGGGCAAATCTACTCATGAGATAAAGTCCATTTTCAAGATGCTTTGGTTAATTTAAATGGTCGAAACAAGAAGATTGTAAATATTCAAAGTCAAAAACCATTGACCTAATATATTGGGTTTGGACGAGGAGTTTATTGACAATTTGACCCAAACCAGTTTTAGCAAAGAGTAGTGTTTATACAGAAACACTTTTACACACATCTCCGAAAGTAACCGAAATTGTTTCAGAAGTGACTATTTCAATTACATTTAAGAGTGTAAAACTGTGTAAACAAGTTGTGTGCAACATATTTAACATTTCAGCAAAGATATACAAGCACATTTTGCTTTGTAAAATGAATGTTATCTTAGGTTCCTCTTTATATTATGGGTCTGTTAAGAATTGCATTGGTCAAGATTGAGTTTCTTTGTTGCAGTACGCCTTGAGTGAGTTTTTTTAGAGGGTCAAGTCAACCACCGCACACCCTTGATGCAGTGGTCACTTCACACTCCATAAGTATAAGTACTTATGAGGTGTGGAGGATAAGGGCTGAGCTTCAAGTCTCCAGTAGTGAGTTTTACACATATATACACTTAGATTAGGTTAGAGTATAAATTTTATCTTGTAAAAAAAAAAAAAAAAAAGTCACTTCAATTAAATGTGTATTTGTTTATGGGTCCAATTAATAGGTGCCCTTAAGGCGTTTATCAATAAATTATTTTAGAAAAGTTTTAATATCACTTTGATAGAAAATATAAAAAATACTTTCATAAAAAAGTAATTTCTTTTTTAATAAAAAGTTTCTAAAAATATTTTTTAAATGAACGCCCTTAAAACATGCGTTAACAAAATCCTTTATTTATTAGATTTCTTCTTAACAAGTGTACTTTAACGCCCGTTAATGAAAACCTAAATTTATTAGGATTATTTGCACACATCAGTTAAAAAGAAGCAGAATCAAAAACAAAAACGATATATATAAAAGAAATTTGCCAGTACATAATTAGAGGTTTCTCTCTCTCTCTCTCTCTCTCTCTATTTATATATATATATATATATATATAAATATAAATATAAAATAAAGGTTGTTAAGCACTCAATGCATTGTCATCCAATGTTTGACTTTGTTGTCACTTGGGACATCAACAACCTCCACTGGAGTATTATTTAAGCAATATTTATTACCTTTGATAAAGGTAGCAGTTATTTTTAGAAGTTTAGAAAGAAAAATAATCCATTGTAAGTGTAAGTTGTTGTACGGGCATGATATTATTTTTAAGGGTTTTTTTTTTTTTTTTTTTTGGTATAGCAAAGTATAATACAAATCTAAAGAATTTTGAATTCAATCAATCTCGTGGGTTCTAGTTAGTTTAGTTGCTAAAATCCTTTGTTGTTGAATATTAATTAGTGCTTTTGTTATATAATAAAGAATAATTATCATTCTAAAAAAAAAAAAAAAAAAAATTATCATGGAGCAAACCGAGACACCACAAGTTCAAACCCTGTTGTATTTATAAAAATTAAAAAAGCTACCCATCTCATTTTTACAAGGCAGGAACTGTCATTTGTTTTAAATTGTGTACTGTGCAATCACCCAAAAAAATTACTGGAGCATCTCATCTCCCATTGTATTGGTCTACTAATTTCTCTAAGCTAGGGACCTCAAGCCATTGTAAGCTGGCGAAACGTTTGTTATATCCCACTATTTCCCTTAAAAGATCCCAAAGGAAGACTCAAAACTTTTCATTCCCTTCCTTTTTTAAAACATTTGGAGAATCCGAAACTTAGCTATTTTTACAGGTCATATTTCTAATCCAAAAGAAAAAAAAAAAGGGTGAAATTAATAAATCCTATCAGGATTATCTTATAGCCTAATTAGCTCTTATGTCCCCAAGGTCTACTAATTGGCTACCTCCTCTTTAAGGGTGTTTACATCATACATGTCAAATATTGTTCAAATTAGATGTTAATTAATATTCAACCCATAAACATTATTTTTATGCATACTTTAAGATTATAAAATCTTGAAATTTAAACATTTTATTAATGATATAGCTATTGATATTTGATCTTCTTGAATTTTGTAAGTATGGAGAATATAATAAGAAAATGCAATCTAACAGTAGATTTGTTAAAATTCAAATCTAATAAAAAGATATAAAAGGAGTATGAAGAGTTTCTCTCCAAATATACTTGAGGAGAAACTTTGCCTATTTAATTAAGCATTACTAGTCAGAAACCTATGCGATGCACAAGAAAACTTAGCCTAAAAGTATGTTAATCTCAAGTTTTCCATAAAAAGTATAATTAAATTATATTGGTCTCAAATTGAGACAATAAATACTACAGGAAGACTTAATTTTTTTTTTTTTTTGGTGTGCATCTAACTAAAGTTTCTATAGTCCTCTCTAGTTTCTACCATGGGATACCAAAATTATTTTTGCAACATCAATTTTATGCCAAATATTTGTGGCTAGAATCCTATAAATTGTTTAGATTTTCAGAAAAGAAAAATGCTATTAAAATCTATTACTGTAATATCTCAATTGTTTGTCAATATTTGAACTTATGAACATTTTTATGCTTATGATGGACCTACCACTTTCATGCATTTGTGTTTAAAAAAAAAAAAAAAAAAAAAAAACTACAATTCGAAGGCACACAAATAGTTTGATCCAACTTGTGAATTTCTAAATCGATTGTAGGAGCATATCAAAAGTCGTTAACAAATTGGATTTCAAACCTATTATCATAGCATCATAGATGACTTAAAAGTTAATATGAATATAATTGAATGCAATATGACTATTGGTGACTATGCCATATCACATAGCATTTGACTTTTTCTTTAACATGTAAAATTCTTAGGTACTCTTGGAATATAGTAAAATGGAGCTCCCTCCTCTCACATTCATGATGGACCTCATTATAAATTTAATGAGTGGACCTTACCATAAATGTGAGGTAAGAGAGCACTATTCAGCGTGATTCGGGATTACTTAAGAATTACTCCTGTGACATAGTAAGAGAAGCACTCATTATCTTAGTAGACAATCCTTCCAATGTGTAACTCATTGGTAAGATTGAATATTATCTTCAATTTGGGGAATCCTAATATAGCACTCAAAATGTGTGTGTGTGTGTGTGTGTGAGAGAGAGAGAGAGAGGTTTTGGAAGAGGAAGAGAAAATAGAGTGGTGGGATTGTTGAGGTTAAATTGTACGTTTCTTTTTTATTTTTATTTTTTGGAGTGATTGTATATCTTTCTTGACCATACATCTCCATTTGTTTACACAGTATGGTTGAATTAAGACTTGAAAAATGATTAGAAATGTTGGTTTGGTCAGATAGGATCAATGAATCCAAACTACAAACTGTTGTTTGTAAAGAAGTTGAAGAGTGTGTGTAATTTGAAGGGAAGCTTGTATTGGGGAAGAGAGCTTCTAATTGAGTCAGGGTCTTGGCTTTCAAGTTTCATCTATTCATGAGGGAGGAGAAAGAGAATTTTTAAGTGGGTTAGGATCTGGGCTTTCATCTACACATGGGAAATGATCACACTTAGGTCATAATATGTAAGGAATAAGTGGGTTTGAGCTTTTTATAAGGTTTGGTTTAATTTTTAATAACAACCTATCTTTTAGATAATAATAATAAAAAGAAGTTAACGTGATTTTTTGGATAACAGTAAAAACAACTTAATAAAGAGAGGTTAAAAATGCTAAATGCAATATTAGAGCGCCACATGGCAGGAGCTCATATACTCCCACATAAGGTCTCTGCTTACTTATATATACATATATATATATATATATATGTATGTATGTATGTATGTATGTATATAAGCGTAAATGCACTTTTAGTCCTTACATTTTAGCATTTTTCCATTTTAGTCCCTACATTTTTATTTTACTATTTTTAGTCCCTAAACCAATTAACGCGTTACATTTAAGTCCTCATCATCACCCAACTAATAGAAAAAGATGACGTGGCTGACGATATATTAAAATAATAATTAAAAAATATATTTTGGCATTAAAAAATGCCACATCAGCTACTAAATTAAAAAAAATTAACTTATTAATTTTAACTAAATAAAAAAAATTAAAAACAAAAAATCACATGAATTGAGATTTAAAAGTATCTTGAACAATAACAATAAGAACACAAATCCATATTTAAGAACAATAATATTTTCCATTATTTTGAACCATTGAATAAAAATAAACAAGAAGATGAACCCAGATCACAGGAACACAAAAAGATGAACCCAGATCACAAGAATACAAGAACACGAATCCAGATGTCTAGGCCAAGGTTGTCAAAATCGGGATCCTATGTAGGATTGTGGGAGGTAGGTGGGATCATAGATCGTGGAATCAGATTGTGGATCGTAAGATCCTACATTATTTGAGAAAAAAACAAAAAATACACATTAGTATGTTAAATAATCACATAAATTATACATTCATTGATATAATTATCATATATCACTACATTCATTTGTAAGCATCATTTAAAGAGGCCAAAAACTTTAAAATGTGACACTCTATGAGGATATTTTTTATTTGGGTCCAACTGACACCTCTTTACATTAGAGTGGAAAAACTTGGTTTATTGGGATTTTATTTTTCATTTAGGTCCAAATGAGTCTTTTATCAAGTTAAAGAAGATTAGACGAAACCAAGATCGTTTGGGATTGTTAGAATCGTACGATCCTACCGATCCTGAACGATCGAAAGATCCTTGAAAGATCCGTAAAATCGTAAGATCGTAGGATCCATATCGGAATTTTGACAACCATGATCTAGGCCATACACCCATTGGCCATTTACCAAAAGACTCTCTCTCTCTCTATGTATATAGTAAACCTTCACCTGTTCTTTCTCATTTCCATACCCAATATCTGCCTCCTTCTCCGATCTTTCTTATCTTCTTCTCTAATCACGCAGATGTCTCTCTCTCTCCCTCCGACCCATTTCATGTTTTGCCTCCAAACTCACTGATTTCTCAGACCCACATCCCACAATTTGTTTTACCTCTTATTCAACTCCAAAAATCTACTTTCGCTGATCAAAAAAATCGCTGCAATTGTTGCTTATTAGAGGAATTTCAGGATTTTTCTTAATTGGGTTTCAAAGAGCATTGTGAAAATGCCTTCGGTACCCGTTGAACTCTTTATTCTTCCTTTGGTTCCTTCTTTGACTTGCTTTCATTGTGGTTCATCTTCTCATCGTCTGAAACGTCTTGAGAAAGGTGATCGTCGTGGTAATCTTAGTTAACATTTGCTTTCTTTTTCTTTCTTTTTCTTTGTTGTTGTTGTTGTTGTGTTTTTTTGTTCTTTCGGTGAAATATTTTCACGGTTATTCTCGTTTCGTGAGCGATCTGTACTAGATTTGAAGTGGGGTTTTTGAGAAATTCAAGATTTGGGTTCATCTTCTTGTCTTCCTGTGATCTGGGTTCATCTTCTTGTTTATTTTTATTCAGTGGTTCAAAATAAAGGAAAATGTTCTTGTTCTTAAATCTAGATTTGTGTTCTATGATTTTTGTTCAAGGCACTTTTAGATCTCAATTCATGTGATTTTTTGTTTTTAATTTTTTTATTTAGTTAAAATTAATAAATTAATTTTTTTTTAATTTAGTAGCTGATGTGACATTTCTTAATGTCAAAATAGATTTTTTAATTATTATTTTAATGTGCCGTTAGCCATGTTAGCTTTTCTGTTAGTTTGGTGATAGTAAGGATTTAAATGTAACGCGTTAATTGATCTAGTGACTAAAAGTGGTAAAATAAAAATGTAGGGACCATAATGGAAAAAAAGCTAAAATATAAAGACTAAAAGTGCATTTACGCTCCACACACATATATATATATATATATATTTTGATTCTATTGAGGAGTGGAGACACAACATTTTTGATTTGATAGACTATGCCTATAGTCGAATAATAGGAGGAAATGTCAAATTCAGGTCTATCATAAGTTCAAATGATTTTCTTAGTGGTAGAGAATTGAGTTTCAATAAGTTGTAAAAATGATTGTAAAAGTGAACGAGTATCTGATTTATATATTTTATTAGACAAACCCATATACATGTACATCATATGTAATCATCAACAATGATTACAAAATAATGAGCCCCACAAATAGAGGTACCCTTGTCAGTTTTCAATAATTCAAAAGGTTGGATAGATAAGATTGAAGTGGAAGGAAAACCAAGTCTGGTTTGATTAGCTGAAGAGAAAATTAAACAATGATCATCATTTAAAGACTTATTATCAGGAACATTATTGGAAATAAAACACATTACTTTATTTGACAAATGAATGAAGCAACTGTGCTAAAGTTGGCTCTGATATTATGTTAAAATTAAAATAAAATGGAAAAAAATATTGTAGTTGGAATTAAGCAGAAGCAAAGGAATTAGGAGAAAGAGAAAAGAAATAAGAACACAATAAGAATTATGTGGTTTGATCTAATGACCTATGTCCATGGTGTAAAGCTCTAGATGACTACATATTTGACATTAGATTTGTGTATTCTTTTGATACATGAATTTTTCTATATGCACAAATATTACAGACAACATCTCTAACATTATGCAATTTGCTTTTAAGTAAATAGTCATTACTTTCCTTGTATATTTGATTCTCCTGATTGTTTGCTGATGGAGTTGGTATACTTGCTATGAGTTTGGTCTTCCTCAGTTGGCGGGGGCTTGACATATTTTCATTCCTCTCAACATTCCCCCTTAAACTTAAGGTGGTAACTCAATAGAGCCTTGAGTTTGGAATAATCTTGAGGAGATCCCTTGAAAATGTCTTTGAATGATGCCTAGAAAATGACCTTGAAAGTGATTGGATTGGGCACAACGGAGGATTGACAAGTTTCGTGTATACAAGACCCAAATGGGTCAATTGAGTGATTTTGGGATAGATCCTAGCAATATAATATGTGAAAAAACAAAATGAGAAAGTGGCCTATCAGAGGGGAAATAACAATGGTTGAAAGTTAGATGATCTGGCATACGATATGGCCACTGCATGACGGGCTGACATGCGATTGGTTTTTTTCTTTATAATCCATGATGACATAATTTATGTCACAATAATTGAATCGGCAAACAAATCTTGGAATTCCCATCTCCTTGATATCATACTCTGAAGTTGGGCTACGTTAGTATTAGAAAAAAAAAAATATTAATGGATGCTCTTAGGGTGATGGTTAATAATTTATTTAAAAAAAAATTTATGATAAAAAAAAAGGTAATTAATATTTTAATAATTTTTTTCATTTCCCATAAAAGTAGTGTTATAACTCTTCTAAAATAAATTATTAATTATTACTTTAAGGGTATCCGTTAGCACGAGTTTTAGGAAAAAAAAAAAAACCTAAGCAAGTGTGGGCACTTGAACAAAACACCTAATCATGCATGGTGTTGCCTAATGCGTGCAAGATATTGTGAAAGAGGTGGGTTAAGGAGATGATGAGGGCAAGCCCATGAGCCCATTGAAGAAACTTTCATATTGTGAACCTCGTTGTTGCTCTGGTGCGTGTAAGAACCCAGCTAAGTTGGACTTGTAATCATGAGACACCAATCAAAAAACTTGAATATATAGACATAAAAAATGCAAATAATTTAAGTTTTACCATTTTCTTCTACAAACAAAAAGAAAAAGAAAAAAGGGAGTGATGAGAGATAAAGTGCGAAATAAAAACATTGAGATGAAAGTATTAAAGAGAGAGAGAGAGAGAGAGAGAGAGAGATAGATAGATGATATCTATTGTGACTACAAAGTCGAGGAGAGTAGAACTACTGGTGCCATTAAGGAAAACTCACTGCAACAATATCTCCCTTGGTACCAATTTTTAGGAAAAAAAATGAAATTAAGGATTATTTTTATGTAATGGGTTGAATGAGTTAAAAATTTGAATAATTAAGGGTTTTCATTTTTTGTTTTAGAATAGATTTTTTTAATATTTATTCATTTGTTATTTGGGTTATTTTTGTTGTTATTTGGATTAATTTTTATTGTTCTTCTTTGTTTTTTTTTTTATTATTTTTTTTTATTTTTTTTTAAGCGGTTAAGGATTATATTTGGGGACCAAGATTATTTTTATGAGTAATACTAGAGAGACAACAAAATGTCACAATAATTTCACTACATTATTAACATACAAAAATTTAAATTAGAGATTGTGGTGGGTACATCATCCATAAAAACAACATGACATCACTATCAATTGCATATTCATCCATACAAACAACATGACATCATCCATACAAACAGCATGACATCACTATCAATTGCATGTGATCTAGATTGGAATTGAAATAGTTACATGTGATTGTGTGTGCATAGTGAAAAAATAAAATAACAAACATGTTTTAGGTTGGAATCCATAACATCCTAGGATCTGGCTGGGTTGTATGCACGAGCATGTGAAGAACATCAAACAAACAAGTGAAGAACATTCAAAACATATTCAAGCAAACAACATGATTTTCTAACGCTAAAACATAATAAACTAAACTACATAAAAATCTAGAAACAATAAAAATAAGAACAAGGAGTAGGGGCAACTGCACGTTGAGCTTAGGGTGTTCAAATGAACATCTGACTCGCAAAAAAAAAAAAAAAAAATTATATACATAACTTTTTTTAAAAACTAAGTTATCTTGACTACCCTAAAAATAATATCAAACACCCTAACTTGAGAATCTCAAAAATTTGGATTCAACAAAAAATAATATTGACCCTACAAAGATAATCCTTAACTCTTAAACCAAAAAAAAAAAAAAAAAAAAAAAAAAAAATAACAACAATAAAAATTAGCTCAAATAACAGCAAAAATAGCCATAACAACAAATAGAAAATGTCAAACAAAAATAAATAAAGAAAAATATACCACAGCTTTTAAATGGAGTTTGTAGAAAACTTTTGTGTTAGAACCTCATTTTCTTTCCCTTGTGTGTGTGTGTGTTTGTTTCTTAAAAAAATAACAACAACAACAACAAAAACAAAGTTAATTGTCCCACATTGATTAAGAGAGTGTGTTGCGTATTATATTACTTGTCACAACCTCCCTTAAGGGTCTGTTTGGTTGGAGGAGTGGAAAAGTGGGAGGATGAAAAATTAGTGGGAGGATGGAAAAGTGGAAGGATAGAAAATATTTAGTTTTCCATCGTGTGTGTTTGGTTGGAGGGATGGAAAAGTGGGAGGGTGGAAAACTCTTTTATTTGGTTGAAAAGAAAAGTGAGAGGATAGAAAATGTAGTTTATATAAATTGACTATTATACTCTTGTTACATAATAAGTAAGAAATAGATTTATTTGTACTCATTAAATAATATAAAATTTATTAACAATTATATTTTTCAATGAGAAATGTTACGTTCACAATATTTTTCACAATAAATTATATGTGGTAAGTTATTACTGATTTTAATTTGAATACATACTTAAATATTTTTTTCACCCGTATTAGTTAGTAACAACCCACCACTTAACAATTATTGTAAAAATATTGTAGTACAATTTCTTAATTTCTTATCCTTTATTTTATTTTTCCCTTATCTCTCTTTTTTTTTTTTTTTTTTTTTTCATCCGCATGTTCCTTTTTTTTTTTTTTTTTTTCCTCTTTTTTTCTCCTCCACACATTTCCCTTGTCTCTATCTTCACTTTTCTTTTTTTCTTTTTATCTTCACTTGTTTGGAGCTTTTCCTCTTATCTTCTCCTTTTCTTCTCTAGCACTTCGTCTAGAGCTCTATCTTCAATCTTCACTTTTCTTTTTTCTTTTCTTCTCTAGCACTACGTTTACTCCAAAGCATTTAAGAAGCACCATTGCATGTCCTCTTTTTTCTCTTCAGGCTTTTCCTCCCGATTTGGGAGGAAAAAATTTGTGGGCCCGGGAGAGAAAATTTTCTTCTGGGTTTTCCTTCCTCTCTATTTTCTCTCGTTTGCCAAATAGTGGAAAACACTGTTCTCCACTCTATTTTCCTCCCTATGTTTTCCCTCCTTCCTAAATTCACCCCAACCAAACACAGTGTAAAAGTTGCCATGATTTTTGGATGGAGTTTGTGGTGTGCATTTGTATTAGAATCTCATTAATTTCTTCTCCCTTGTGTATGTGTTTTTTTGTCTCTAAAAAAAGGGTTAAAATAGAAGGTAATTATCATATAATTTTTTAATCTCATTTTAGCATCCTTGGCTCTCCCTTTATCTCTCATTAGTTCCCCTTTTGCCTTTTCATTTTATTAGTAGAAATAAATTGTAAAACTTCATGTATTTGTATTCGTGTTTTTTTTTTTTAAATTTTTTTTAATTTTTTTTATTTACAAATTTATTCAAGTTATCTTTTTATTAAATTTTGTATAATTTAAGTTTTTTAATAACCACTCTAAAAAATCCTGGATTTGCCACTGAGAATGAGGGATTCCTTATTATCAAATCCTACAAATAGAACATTGAAATAACATTGCACTCCAAGACTTAGGAAGACCATATTCATAATGCTATTTCTTTACATCTTCTAAGATCTTAGGGGAATTACTCCAAAGTTCTAGATGGGAAGGGGAGATCAGGCACTTTCTCAATACCTTGAATTGCAGGAAGACTAATGTATGACAAGTACTCTTACTCTCTTTAGAGGTTTAAGGGAGTGGATCAGTGCTTTGAAATGAGGAATTCTCCTCTGTTTACAGTGGTAGGGGGAAGGTTCCAGAGGGTTAAGGGCATTAAAGTTGGGTTTGATTGGAGTAATTAGCTAGGAAAAACTGGAAAGGAAAGAAATTGGGGTCAATTTTCTTTTAGTTCCAATTTGCAAATTGATGATCTGTCCAAGTGCCGGTTGATATTTGGACCTAGTGAGTAGTGACAACCATTAGCTTGCTTTTTAGCTTCAATTTGTAATTGATGTTGCGATTTTTTTTTGATATTGCACCTAATTAATCCTAACCAGACATGATAAAACCTCAACTGTCATCAAATTAATTAATTTTAAAGGCTAATTACAACTTACTCACCTGTGGTTTGACCAAAATTTAAGTTACCTATCCGTGGTTTGAAATTTGACACTTTACCCACATGAGGTTAGCTCAGTTAGAGTTCCATAACTCACCTCTATAAAAAATGAGGTTAAATATGTATTTTTGCTCCCTTCTATGTCCCTCTCCTCCAAAAACAGGAAAAAACATAGAAAAACAAGAGGAAATCAGATCAAAAAAGTGGTTGGTAAAAACATTTATTCAATTTTTTAGCATTTCAACCTTATATTTACACTAATTGCATCAAATTGATAGATTCCAACAAATACCCATACAGAGAGTTAGGAGGAACATAGTTCTTTATGTCTGAGTTTTCTTCACATACGGCGTTTGGATTAGCAACTGATCCAAACAAATGATGACATATTCAAAGTTTTGATGTCACAAC
The DNA here is from genome assembly GCA_035136125.1 of Quercus rubra. Lineage (NCBI taxonomy): Eukaryota > Viridiplantae > Streptophyta > Magnoliopsida > Fagales > Fagaceae > Quercus > Quercus rubra. Next base: position 67,302,252 of record CM068733.1, read on the forward strand.
ACACCAGATGAACATATAGGCAAAAAGAAAATCTAGAGGTGATTATAGATCAGTAGAGGATTCAATAGAGTAGGATGCCAAGAATCCTAGTAGTGGAAGATCACTCAAGGGAAAAACGATAGCCAGTGATGCCCACAAATTAAAATCATCCAAGGATGTAGATGTGAAACTGAAAAGGAATTAGCTGTAGGACCAAACTAAACAACAGAAGGAAGAGAAAAATTTAATGAAAATTAAGAGGTCAAAGAAAATTACTCCTACTAGTCGTATGATTCTGACATAAGAAAAATAAATCCTCCACTAATCCCTCCTCCATTGCAAAACCAAACCAGAATATAACACCTAATCTCAACATATTCATGGCCCCAAACCCACCATTAACAAACCCCAAACTAATTTAACAACTTTAATCGAAACCAAAACATCTACGTTGAAGCCTTCCTTCAATCAAAACTCCTAATCCTAACCCACCATTAACGAACCCCAGAAACCAAACTCAACACAAACCCCCAGCCTTCTTCTTAGATCAGCCATGGAGTTGCAACAAATTTGAAGTCTGAATTTTTTGTGTTTAATTTAAGCTTTAGATGCTATGGCTTCGTTGGTTGCTTAGAAATGGATGAAAGAATTTGTTTTTGCTGGATCTGATGATTCTTAACAGAAGCCTCTATGGTAGTGGTAATGTTTTGTTCTTAATTTTTACAAAACCCTCCATTTTTTATTTTATTTTCTCATGTTTTTCTATGTTTTTTCTTATTTTTGGAGGAGATAGACATAAAAGAGAATAAAAATACATATTTAGTTCAATTTTTAACAGAGGTAGGTTATGGAAGCCTAATTGAGCTAACCTCAATTGAGTAAAGTGTTAAATTTCAAACTACGGGTAAGCAACTTAAATTTCGACCAAACTACAAGTGGGTAAGTTGCAATTTACCCTAATTTTAATGATCAATTTTGACTAAAATTAAGGGTTCATTAATGAATAATGGTAGGACTAATTATGTGCATGCAGCTTACCCTTAGTGTTAGCCTTGAACCAATAGGTCCATGACATGTCATTTATTTAAATTGATCCTAAATGAGACCAATTAAAACCAATTATTCATAATCATATATGATTAGGCTTGACAATGTGAGTGCATCTTTACTGTTGAAACTTGATTCTTCGATATCTTTCAATCTGATTGTTTGATTGAGGTTCATGACCACTTATTTTGATTGTTATGACATCGAGACCTGTCTTAGTGGATTGACTAAGGATCAAATGGTCAGAATTACGATGCTACCCCTAGGTTGTGAAGTCACTTTTGCCCTCTAGGTGAGATTAGATGTAGGTTGAAAAATGGGCTGTCTTAAAAGATTATTAAGGAAAAAAAAAAAAAAAAATGTTCTGCAAAGTGCAAACACTATGAAAAAAGGTTATGAACATGTTCTCCATCTTCGCAAAGGTCATGCCCTCACTCTGGAGTCTAAACCAGCATATAGAAACTAAATTTCCTACGCATGCATCTAATTTGTCATTTTCTATACAAATCTAATTTTTTTTTCAAAGACAATCTGTGATAGAGACTAAGAGAGCTTACAGTTAAAGTTCTTTTCTTGATCATTTTTTTAATGCCTTTTTAAAAAAAAAAAAAAAAAATTGCTGTGAAGGTTTGAGTAAGATTATAACACTGGTTGGAGTGAGGGGGAGGACGTTGGGAAGAGGAAGGCATCACATGGCAGTTAGGGCTCATAGTGTCTATTATTGGGGGAAAAATATATTTTACCACCTTAAATTATATCATTGATTATACTTTGTACCATAAATTTTTCGAATGCATGTTTTGTATCCTAAATTTTAACCCTTGTTACATTTTGCACCATAATGTTAAGTTTGCTATTAACTTAGATAGAAAAATTTGACATCACGTAAAAATACTCAATTGCCCATCTTCTCAATCCCTTAAAAACAAAGAAGAAATTATACTTTACTACCCTAAACTATACTCTTGATTACACTTTAAACCTTAAACTTTGGATTTCCATCCAAGTTAACAGCAAACTTGATATTGAGGTATAAAGTGTAACAGAGGTTATAGTTTAGGGTGCAAATTATGCATTCGAAGAGTTAAGGGTTCAAAATATAATCTGGGGTATAGTTTAGGGTGGTAAAGTGAAATTTCCCCCCCCCCCCATTATTTAGAACAACTTTTTTAATTATTTGTTAAAAGTTCTACAAATAAAAGTTAAAAGCAAAACAAAATAAGTTGATTTTTTGTTGTTGTTGAAAATACACTTGAAAAAAACTAAAAGCGAAATAGAAATATTTTGAATGTGTAACCCACAAACATTATTACTAGGATAAAATGCAAAACACACTGTAGGGTCCCGACTTGGGGGGCTCCTTTCACTGTAGATGTGAGCAAATCCAAACCCAACAGGCCCAATACAATGAATTTGGTAGAGAAGCGGGCTTGAGAACTGGACCTTTGTGAGGACGCCTTCAACGGTCGGGCGGGATCGTTGGGGAATTGGATTATCTTCAGTGTGGTTGGGGGGAAGGTCAAGGCTTGTCCTCGGTCCTCGGCCGAGGATGATTTCTTCTTCTCCTCTTCTGATACTCCACCAATAGAACTTTCTTGCGTCTTCCGAATTGCCGTCCTCCTCTTCGTGAAAAATCCCTGGTTATATATCCTTCCGTTCTCTTCATCTTGGCCGTCCATCTGTCGATTGCGCAGGTCGCCACTTGAGTGTCTGTCCCATCCAGCGCTTCCCTCAACTTGCTGTAAGTGGTAGTGGTTAGCATGACACTGTTCAGGGGTCATTCCCTCATTAATGCGGCCAGACTGCTAGCTGCGGGCATTCAATGCGGAGGTGACAGACTCTCCTACAATGGTCCTATTACCCTGCTCCCATAGCTGTCCTCCTACGCTAGTCCCTTTGTTTGGGAATGATAGAGAAGGCTACGGTGGATGGCGTACTGCCCTTTCTTCTCAGGGCACCAATTCGCCGAGGACATGATGGTCCTCGGCGATTTCTTCTAGTAGCTTTAGTTCTTCCTTAGTCATCCTCGGACGTTTTCCTCCTCGGCTGAGCCCATGGGCTTATTATTCGAAATGGGCTGGGGTACCCAGGTCCTTTGGCCCCACACACACCTTGTTGTTTGAAATATTTTTGATTTTACATCCAAAAGTTTCAGAATTTGGATTTTACACCCTGAAGTTTCATACCATTTTGATTGTCAACCCTTCCATTAGTTTTATGCTGACGTGTCTGTTAAGTGCCACATAAGCTTATGACGTGTGCTAATCGATCCAATTAAATTGTGACACATGTATTAATATTCTAGGCTAGATAAAAACCTAAAATAATTAAAATAAAACATATTTTGAATAATTAAATCAACAATTAAAAATGAAAAAAAATACAATAATACAATTTTTTTTTTCACGTTTTGCAACATTTTCTAGGAACCTAAACGAACAAAAAAAATTCTTAACACCTCCTCCCTTCTCTTTCTAATGTCAGGCTCTCTCTCACTCACTGACTCTCTCTCTAACCTAAGCCTCCTTGCTCCGCCTTTAGTTGGTCGTTGCCAACATAGGCAATTCACCCTCGTCCATTTCTCTCTTAAGCTCTCTTATCTTCTTTGGTCTAAACATAAATCTTATAAGTTGTTTTTCGCAGACCCATATGCAAGGACAGCGCTACACTTTGTTCAGGGAGTTCAAATGAACCCCCTGACTTCAAAAAAATTAATAATTATATATATTTAATAATTTTTTTTGTTAGTTTAATACATTAATTTTTTCTTAAAAATATTTTTGCACAGTCTGACTTAAATCTTATATATCCTTATTACAAGTATTTCTAACTTTAAGAGTAAGTGTTTGTGAATTGTGAGCGTTATTCTTTATTATAAATTTATATTATATGTGTATGAGTGTGTCTAATATTGATTATGTGCATTATATTTTGTTATAATGTTATTTGTATGAATAATGACATGTGTGGATGTTTGTGTGTGTACAATATAAATATAATATAATTTTATATAATTAAATAATTACGAAATAGAGAGGATTTGTTACATGAGTGTGTATGGTTATCATGTTATAATAACTTTTTGTCATAATGTTATAAAAATTCAAGAAAAAAATTACAAAGTTAGTGATTTCTCAAGCATTTGATTGGTTAAGTAAACATATAGTGAATTATTTTATATATGAATGAGTGTGGTTATGTGCGTTAATAATTAATATAGTGCCAATAAGTTGAGTTTAGTTATTTAGTTTAAAACATTTTTATAAAAACAATGACAAATATGTAATAATAACTACATAAAAATTAAAATTTAGACAAACTTAACAAAATAAAATGGCTATAACTATCCGCATTGGCAATAAATACTCATAATGAATTATCATGTAACAATTCAAAATTTGAAAATTTATAAAAGAAAATTGTAAAAATTCATTTTTTTTAGTCGATAACTTGATATATTTAAGTTATCTTTTTATTAAAATTTTTATAATTTAAGTTTCTTAATGACTCCCTAAACAAAATTTCTGAAGCCATATATGGGACCCAATTTCTAGTTGTGTGAGGCCTACTAATAATATTTTTGTAGTTGAAAAAAAAGCTAAAAGCAAATCTTAAAAGTTGCTTTTTGCAAACACACATGGGACCCAATTTTCTTTTGTGCGAGACCTGCAAATAGTAAACAAATTCAGCAAAACACGAGCTGAAACTTAGATCCCAAACACACATACAGGCAAGAGAAGCGATGGAAGTTAACAGAGAAACTAATAACACTTATTTTATAAATTTCAGAAATTAATAATTCTCACTTTTGAAATTTTATGAACCAAAGGCGCATACTAGGCATACCTTAGGGAGTTATGATACATTTTACCTTATTTTTATTATAAACATATATAAACTATTTAAATTAATATGTGACGATCGATTTGGTATACGACGATTGTTTTTTTAAGAAAAACCACCAAGTCGAGCCCATAGAGTGGATTTAATAGTCGATACTTTATGCAGAATAAAATATTTAAATTAGTATATCATACAACCAGGTTTGCATGTATAATATATATATATATATATATATATATATAATTAATTATTATAAAATAAAGTGCAATAATTTAATCCTTATATATATATATAATAAATTAATTATTATAAAATAAAGTGCAATAATTTAATCCTACACAACCCAACAATGATAGTTACTAACTCAATTTGTAAACTTTTTATAGTAAAACTGGTTTTGCTCGCCCATAGGTAACACAGGAGTAATATGAATATCCGAGTCAGATATGAACTCGAACGAACAGGCACTTTCTGCACGTAATCTTTATAATGCTACATGGAAGTTGCTCTTAGTTTACATGAATTATTATAGGTGGAAGATGTCAACTGTGAGTCTGTGATGTTCCTTTCCTTTCTATTTTCTTCTACTTTAATTTTTTATTATGATCCATCTAGTCATTTTTTGGGTGTCCGTACGGCAGTTTTCGAAAGTTTATTTGCATGGTATTTATTAAATTTGGGTTGGGTTAACAAGGTGGTCCTAGGATATTTGTTATTAGACTATTTTAAAAAAGTTTTAATATCAGTTTTATAGGAAATATGAAAAGCTATAAAAATCAATTATTTTTTATTTTCATATAAAATGTTTCTAAAAATATTTCATAAATTAATGTGTTTAGGGTATCCAAAAATTAGTGTCTATTACACACTTGTGTGCATCCACAAGCGTGTAAATGTATTGAAATCATGACTTTAAGTCATGTTTTCAAATTTAAAATAGTGATTTAGAATCACTATTGCATCCACACAAGTGTGTGTAACAAGTTTTTTTTTCTTATTAAAAAATATAATTTTTATAACCTTTATATTAAATGTATAAAAAAAAATATTAAAAGTTAGTTTATTTGGAAAAAAAAGGGTTAGATTATTTATAGAAAAAATTGAGACAAAAAGTATATATTTGTGTGTAGAGAGTCTCTAGTTTATGAAAAAAAATGTAGAAAGTCTCCATTTTTGGAGTGAAGACTAGACAATACCATGCAATACAATGCTTGTTGTATTATTGTATATACTATGGTTAAGAGTCTCTTGTAATTCAACTGTTCCAGCATTTCCGAGATATTCAAAGTTCAAATTCATTTTCATTTTCTGTTATAACTATTGAATTATGGAAAAAAAAAAACTTTTTTTATGATCCACATCCAGCCTTATTTTTAGGCACCCACAATTTTTGGTCATTTATTTATATAGTATTTAACAAAAAGATATAATTTTTTGTAATTTTTATATTATTGTGTGACCAAAAAAAAATTAAAATTAAAAATTAAAAATATTTCTATATAAAAAAAAATTTAGATTATCTATTAAAAAAATATGGGACAAAAAGCAAAAAGTATTATTTGTATCAAATAACATAGGTTCTGTGAGTTTTAGTTAGTTCAATTGATAAAGTTTTTTCTCATCAAATAAGAATTATGGATCCCTTGCCTACACTAAAAATTAATTGGTGTTTTGACTTAATAATAATGATCAAACCGTAAAGTGGACACCATAGATTTGAAATACTATCCTATCTATAAATAAATAAATAAATAAATAAAATGAAAACGAGAGTTCTTTTAGGATCACAACTAATTATACACTTATTTTCACAATTATCCAATGTTATAGATTGTAATTAGTTGTTTGTCACTTTCACATGAATCCAACAATGGAGCTAGGGAGTGAGAAGGGGCAATTGCCTCTCCTGTACTTTGCAAAAATTGACTCTTAGTAATATCATATTTATGAAGAAGGTCTTTTAGCTGATTTAAAACATCTTATATTTTAAGAAAAAAAAATCAATACTTATCATCTTTTTCTTATATAAAAAAAAAATTTAGCTAAGGAAAATGTTAAAGCTACAATTTTTTTCATAAGATTTTTTATAAACTGCTGATGTAGTGAGTAATTATTGATAATTAAAAAAACGACGTCAGTCGTGGGCTTAGATGAGAACCAATAAGAATGTGGTACATCAACAATTTTGTAAAAATATTGTAAAATAATTTATAACTGCAGTATTACTCGCTAACTAATGGGTGCTGCTCTAAAATTTCTTTCCCATGGACTTTCACCCTACTCATGGCCTGTCAATGGAAAAAAGTAACCGGTCCATATAATAATAATAATAATAATAATAAATCTAAATTATCCACTTTATACACAAAAAATCTATCACATTTATTAGATTGTATCACTTTGGCCTATAATTTTTCATTTATTTTATTATATTTATTAATTAATAAATTTTAGATTAATTTTACTTTTAATGCTTTCTTTTAATATAATCTTGCCCTCTGAATTGAAATATTGTCTCCACTCTTGCATAAACCCACCACTCACACTCAATCATGCATTAGCTAGTTGTGAAAATAAATATTGTAGTATTAAAATATTTGTTTAAAAAACTAACAAAGCTCAACCTCAACAGAGAGAGTCTTGGTCTTTGTAGTGAAGGCCAAGCAATACTAGACTCGCTCTATATATATATGGAAGACGTTCCCATGTTTTTGTGTATCAAATAACAAAAGCTCAACTTCAAACTAGAAGGGTAGAGTCTTGTTATTAGAGAGAGGGAAAGAGAAGGTCATCATGGAAGTGACCCATGAGAGCGGAAGGGTGAGAGTTATGCCACAAGATGTTGAATCAGCACCAAGGCCTGAAATGTCATCTGCGTCTTGGAGGCTCAAGAGTGGAAGGGTGAAAGTTGTTCCACAAGATGTTGAATCGCCACCAAGGACTGAGTCTTTGAGGCATGAGAACTTAAGGGTGAATGTTGCGCCACAAGATGTTGAATCACCACCAAGGACTGACATGTCATCTGAGTCTTGGAGGTATGAGAGCGCAAGGGTGAATTTCTTGCCACAAGATGTTGATTCAGCACGAAGGACTGACTTGTCGTCTCCGTCTTGGAGGCTCAGTGTGCAGGAGTTCCCTGCCATAGCTGAAAGTAGAGTTCGTGAGGGTGGTTTCTTCACACTCCAAAGCCTTCTTCATATGCCAAGTAAGCATTATTCTTCGTGAGTCATGGCTCGCTCGCTCTCTCTCTTTCTCTCTCTCTCTCTCTATATATATATGGAAAATATTTGTTGTACTTCAGTGTACGGGGACACACAAGTGTGCAACCATCTCAAGATTTCAGTTGTTGAACAACTGTGTGATGTGCAACAATCACTGTTTGATACGTGCGCGTGTGTGTTTTTGCATGTACAGTATAGTTTAGCAAGGCACTCCACATATGGCTTCTTGTGTTAAGGTGTTATGCATGGAGTTGTAATATCATAAACATTCTATGTTTTCTTAGTATTCTTTACCAAACTTGATGTTTGGCTCTTTTGGAAAAAGAAACATCAATATTTGGGAACTTTTTGATGCGTTCATTCACCTCCTTATCCATTTACTAGTGATGAACATTGAACATAATGTGATACTCGTACTCTTGACTGCAGAGGAACGAAACAAGGTTGCTGATTATTACGAGAAACAAGAGAGGCTCCTTGAAGGGTTTGTTGAGATGGAGACCATCACTGAAACAGGTTGTATGCCTGGAAGTCTAACAGAGGTTGGTCGTGTTCACCATGATAATGAAGCTAATTTCTGAGTTTCGTTGCAGAAATAACAATATTGGATGGCTACTATTTGTGTTCATGTTTTGCTTCTTTATGACTATGACAAAATTTTGACCATATGAAATGGCTAATAAAAAATTCACCCCCTCCTTAGGATGAGATGCAGCAGCTAAAAATCAGAAACCGATATTTTTTTCATTGTTATTCTCAGGATGAGATGCAGCAGCTTGCAAAGGGTGAGAGGATGGCGATCTATGTATCAAACATGGCTAACGTCGTCCTCTTTGTGGCAAAACTATATGTTTCCATTGAGAGCAGATCGTTGGCTGTTATTGCCTCAACATTGGATTCACTCTTAGATCTCTTGTCTGGGTTTAAGATGTTGAAACTTGAAACTGATAAATAATGAGTTTTCATGTGTACTTGGATACTGTTGCATCTGTGGCTCATATGGTTTACTCAGAGAAGTTGGTGGAGTGAAAATTATGCATCTTCAACTAATGAAATTAGAGTTAACCCCAAAGATGCCAAGATTATATGTTTTGAAAGTAGGTTAAAAAATGACTATTGAGTACTTTTGGGGATGTGGACCCAAGGCATGCTAATAATCACATCTATAAAAATGACTATGTTTTAACTTTTAACCCAACAAATAATTTACAAATATAGCTTGAGCTTGCAGGGAATAATGGTTTTTGCAGCAGTAATGGTAACTCTTGGATTACAAGTTCTGCTTGAGTCTGGTCGAGAATTCATTTCAAAGGTATGCAACTTTTGCTCTGACCTATATATGTTAAGGATATAGATGGCTGTGAACATGGGTTTGAGAAGGGTTTGAAAATTAGCTCCCTTATGTGACGTTGATTACTGGTACCTTAAGATGACATAAGTTTTGAGGTACTAATGACATGTATAAGATCCTACTTAGATCACATTCTAAGTTGGTGAATGCAACAAAAATGGACCATGGTGACGAAACTTTTCGTCACAATATGTCATTATTTTGTTGTCTAAAACATATGGTAACGAAACATCATTTGTCACATAATATCGATCATCTTGCTAATGAAAATTTTTGTCACTAACATATTTAAATTTGTTTAATATAAAAAATAATAGGTGATGAAATTTTCATCGCTAAACATTATATTTAGAGACATTTGAACGTGAGTATTCTAAATTTCTAATTTTTGTAGAAATTAATTTTCATTTCACGTGTTATTTCAGACCCATCATAAAACTAATTCAGGGAAGGAGAAATGGATGATTGGGATAATGGTCTCTGTAACCATAGTGAAGTTTGTGCTCATGGTCTTTTGTCGAAAATTTAAAAATGAAATTGTTAGAGCCTATGCTCAAGATCATTTTTTCGACGTTATTACAAATTCTGTTGGTTTGGTAGCAGCTGTTCTGGCCATTCGATATTATTGTTGGATTGATCCTACCGGAGCTATTATAGTGTTTTCATAAGTGACTATTTTTTTCCCCCTATATTTCAGCTTTTTACTGCACTTTTGATAATTGGGTTCATTTGTACTTTAATAGTCGGTTAAAATACAAATCACATCTTCTAAGTTTCACCAAAATTCATTTAAGTCATTTGATTTTATTTTCGTTCATTTCAACCTTGTAAGTTTCAAGTTATTTTATTCAATTAAGACTTTACTGTCAACTTCCTAAAATTATTAGAATCACCAGCAGATAAGGGTGTGCATAGGTTGTGTTAGGTTGAAGAGTTTTTTCAACTAAACTCACTATGGTTAGTGAGTTAAAAAAAATCCAATCCAATCCAACCCAACCCATCACAAGAGTCCAACTCAACCCAACCCAACTCATCACAAGAGTCCAACCCAACCCAACTCAACCCAATCCACATGGATCTAGTAGGACTCATGTGTTATACTTTTTTTAATTACTTTTATTATTATTAAATTGAGAATTAGAACAACACTACTACAAATAAAAACAAATTTATAACCACATAATCTTTGAGTATAACACCAAACCAACACAAACAATATAAGTAAAACTTAGGATTTGAGTTTTATATAGGAAAATGGGCAAAAAAAGCAATTAACAAAATTGAATAATATATTTTTAAATATATATTAAATATAAGTGGATCAGGTTGGATTAGACAGATTTATAAATTTTATGACCCAAACCTAACTTGACCCATTGTAAAAAAAAATTTCACAACTCAACCCAACCTACAAACCCTTGAAAACCGACTCAATCCGATGGGTTAAGTAGGATTGGGTCGGTTTTGCTGGTTGGTGGGTTGGCTGCACACCTCTACCAGCAGCCATGTTTTGCATGAAAAAAAAATAATTAAGGTTTTCACTCTAATGTCTCATTTTTTAAGTGAAATACCCACTATTTGTAGCGTGAGGATAAAATATTCGTTGGCTCCTGGGAGTTAATTCTTAATCTAGCTTTCTATATTGATGTTTTTGAACCTGTGATGCAGATTGCATTATATACAATGAATACATGGACAAAGACAGTCATTAAGAATGTCTGGTCACCAATTGGGAGGACGGCACCACCTGAATTCTTGGCAAAGCTAACGTATCTGATATGGAACCACCATAAAGATATCAAGCACATTGACACAGTAAGGGCATATACTTTTGGTTCTCATTATTTTGTGGAGGTTGACATAGTTTTGCCAAAAGAAATGCTTCTGAACAAAGCTCATAATATTGGTGAGTCACTGCAAATAAAACTTGAGCAACTCCCAGAAGTTGAGCGAGCTTTTGTACATATAAATTTCGAGTGTACTCATAAACCTGAACACAACAGAAAGGTTTGATGACAATGATGACAGTAGAAATGAACAGAGCTCAGCCTCTCTAGAGCACTAGGGCCTTCAAATGAGTTGCTGATTTAGTTAATATGTAATGCAATATCTATAATGTTATATGTAAAATAATGGAAGCCTTGCAATTGATTTGTAGGCCTCCTCTTGTGCTATCTCATCCTATGTTGTACTTTTTTTTCCTTTATATTTCTTCTCTAGTTTGTTGTTTTGAAGAATTAAATATGTATGATATATTACCGTTCAGTTGTAAAAGAATTGTATGACTACAAAACACTTTTAAGGCTATTGTTTTCTACCGTTCAGCTAAAGAGAGTTTCTCGTTCAGTCGTGAAACTAGTCTTGTAGACTCTAAAGATAGTTTCTCATTTGGCCGTTATAAAATGAGTGTAAGTAAGAATGAGTGTAAAACTCATATTTTACAACATCCAATTAAAGATTGCACATCAATTATTTATTTAAAACTCTATACATCATATCATACCTAATAATATTTCAATAAATTCCCACTTGGGTTGAATTTTTAGATAGATATTAAAATTGATTAAGTGTGGTTATATGTGCCTATTTTTTAATATGTGATACGATGATGTGACATATTATAATAAACCAAAAACTTGAGTATTACATTATATCTTTATAGAATTTAATTTTTTTACAAAATAGACCAAAAAACCAACAATAAATGATGAGTGCAAGATTATAACAAAAAAAAGTTGAAGAAAAAAAGGAAAGGGGAGTAGATAGAAGCCAACTTGAAAATTGGAACAAAGGAGAGCAGTCCATTAATTAAGAACAAGGAAAGCTTTTAAAAAAAATCAAGATTGAAAGTAACAAGGTGATCAATGAGTAGAAAAAAAAAAAATTTGGGGACTTGATTTCTTGAGAAAAGATGGAGAGAAAGTGGCTTTTTTTTTCTTTTCTCTTTTGTTATTTTTTATTTTATAAATTCCCTTTTGTTATTTGAGATAAACACTGTCTCTCGATCTCTTGGCAAAATTTTCAAGTCTTGAACGTTTGATTTTATCAATAAATTTGTTTGTAGAACTATTAATTCAGAATTTAATTTTGATAGGACCCTTGGATTTGTATTTTAAGTTTGTCTCTTCATCTTTTGCATTTTGGGTTCTCTTGATATTTTAAAAATTAAGAAAATGCATTCTATTGGCTAATAGATGGGACCTTAATTTTTTTTTTTTCTAGGTGAAGGGGCCTTAATTAAAATGCCATTGTGTAGGAAAAATGAATATAATATATTTTCTTAATTAGTAGAGGAACCTTCTTCCATTTGGGGTTTGCCTAGTGATTGAGTCACCTTAAGCCACGGCCTAATTTGTCTATATAGTATAGTATATGACGTGCTCTTGATGTTGTGCTTAAGCAGGGAAACTAAAGATTCAGCCCACCATATCAACTTTGGCGATATTTATGAGAAGTGTATCAAGTGTTTGTCCGAATATCTATTTGGAGTCGCATGTATTTCAAGACATTGGCCTCTTTTTCTATAGGTGTGTCTCTTTCTGCCATGGCCTTTGTGGGTTTTACAAACTTTGTAATTGATGTTTATTAATTGAATAAAGTTCTCATTTAAAAAGAAAAACATTTGTGATAAAATTGATATATGGGTGCTTTAGACCACTAGCATCAAGTATTCTAAAAAACAAAATTTCTATTTTGACACATCAAAAAGTTATTTATTTATTTTAACATATCATTTTATAATACACCATACATCACATCTTCTATTCTTTTATCATTTTATTTAAATATTCATTTTACTTCTTACTTTCTTCTTTTTTTTATTCTTTCCTTTTGGATTTCTTGTCCCAATGCGCAGAGAGAGAGAGAGAGAGAGAGAGAGAGAGAGAGAGAGAGAGAGAGAGAGAGAGAGAGAGAGAGAGAGAGAGAGAGAGAATCACCTTTTTGCGTGGGCAAAATGTGGATTGAATGGAATAGAATGTAACAAATTTTTATAGTGAATAAAAATGAGGAGAAGAAAAGTCAAAATAAAACGAAGATGAAGAGATAGAAGAGAGAGAGAGTATCACCTTTTTGTGTGGGCAAAATGTGGATTGAATGGAAAAGAATGTAACAAATTTTTATATTAAATAAAAATGGGGAGAAGAAAAGTCAAAATAAAACGAAGATGAAGAGATAGAAGAATTATAACGTTAAGGTATAGAGTAGTGGGAAGAGAAAAAGGTAAAAGTGAGGGGGAAATGTAATTGTAAGACGGAAAATTAATAAGAAAAAAATAGTTACAAGAGAGAGAGAGAGAGAGAGAGAGAGAGAGAATGTTGGAAAATAAGTGGATGATGTGGTAATTGATGTGACTTAACGTAATAAATGTTATCCTTCAGCTTTTAGATATATATAGATATAGATATAGATGTTGGAAAATAGGTGAATGATATGACTGTTGATGTAACTCAATAGAAGTATAACAATAATAAATGTTACATTTTAACTTATATATCATATTATATATATATACACATATATAGATATAGATATAGATATAGATGTTGAAAAATAGGTGGATGATGTGGCCACTGACGTGGCTCAACAGAAGCGTAATAACAATAAATGTTATATTTCAGCTTTTAGATATATATAAAAGATTTATCAATAAAAGAAAAAGAAGATATATATAGATAGATATAGATTGGTTTTTCTATTAAAAAAAAAAAACAACATATGACGCACCAGAAACCCCATTTTTCGGACAAAATTATTGACAATATCAATCAAACTGATCTATAAGCACTTACCAAACAAAAAATAAAAATGCAACATTAACCATGGAAGAATAAAATGCAACATTAATCATATATATATATATATATATATATATAAAATTCAAGAACAAAATTTTCTCAAAAAGAAAGGAAAAAATTTTACTCACCTTTTCTTAGGAGCATGCGCTTTTTTGTTAATGCAGATCATTGCCTTTTCGTTTATATGAACAATGAATGAGATGTAGGGGGTTCTTATTTCAAGAATATTTGAATAGTAAATATTAAAATTGAGATTGAAGCTATGTAATTATTGTGTTGCACCAAAATTAAAAAAAAAAAAATTCTAAAAAATAAATTAAGAAAAATTCTGGGACACATGTCATGACATTAGCCCACAATTGAAATTCAATTTGAAATCTAATTTTGATTTTCTCTTAGTTTTTGGTTTTAAATATATAGATATATGATGAGATTTTATGTGTTTCACGAATGTAAATTAAATCTCAAATTTGGATGAATAAAGGGTTCAATCTTTGTTTATACTAAAAACCGATTGATATTTTAGTTTAAAGATAAAGAAAACAATCATCAGAAATGAACATTATAAGTTAAAATTCTATTTAAAAAAATTTTTAAATTTGGATGAATGAAAAATTGTGAAATTAAATATATATGTATATATATATCTTTGATACTAAATAACCCAATTAGTAAATAAAAAAAAAAGATGTAGACATAATTTATTTTAGTAAAAAATAATTTTTTTTAGAAGAAAAAAAATCTTGATACTAATAAATCAATCAGTAATTAAAAATTAAAAAAAAAAACTCTCAACCTTAAGAGTAACACTATGTCCATAACACTTTCCCAATAAATCCTAAGTGGTAGGTTATTATTGGTAGGGCAAAAAAGTAATTTTAGCGGTAAGCTCAAATTAAAACCAATAACAACTAACTACCTATAATTTGTTGTGATGAAAATATGGTAGACGTAATACTTCTCTAAACTAAACATATAACAGATCTAAAAAATTTAATGAGAATATATACATTCTTTAAATAGACCACAATATATATATATATATATATATTTTTTTTGTGGGTTGAGAATATAGAGTCATAGACAAGTTAGGTCAAAACATATTTTATTTTTTATTTTTATATACAAGATAAAAATTTCACTTTAATCTAATCTAAGTGTACATGTAGTTATATCATAATGCAATAAATATGTTCCTAAAAAAAAAAAAAATGCAATAAATATTACTAAATATATTTACCAAAAATAAATTATAAAATATAAACAGACCATGTATTTCTCAACACAGTTGTACGCTCGTACAGCAATCCAGGAGGCTTGCTGTAAATAAAACTTGGGAAACTTATATGTTTTCGTGATTCTCATTGAAACCTAAACCAAAACCGAAAGCTCTACATAAAAGCATAGAACAACAGCCCCAACAGCCTTGTTGTTGTTTTTGTTTTTGTTTTTTCTGTGTTTGAGTTTGAGAGAGAGAGAGAGAGAGAAAGAGAGTCGTGGTCATGGCAGATGGAACGAAAGCCATAGCTGAGGCAAACATTAAGAGCAAAACGGAGCCTCTATTGCCACCAGAGGTGGAGAGAGACGACATGTCGTCTACTACATGGAGGCTCAATGTGCTCGACTTTCCTGCACTGCCTCCAAGAAAGGATGGTGATCATAGCTCCTTTAATCTGCGCCGCCTTCTTCGAACCCCAAGTAAACCATCTTCACAAATCTTTATGTATGTATGTATGTATGTATGTATGTATGTATGATATTATTGATGTTAAATGCAATAAGGTATTTGGTTTTCTTGTTTTTGTTGCGAGTTTTTAACGGCCATGGCATATCAATATAGAATGAAGGGAAAACTGTGTTTTTTTTTACTTTTTATTTTGATCCTTAGTGGTAAAGATTCAAGACCCAGAATTTATTTTTTCTCAAAGATTTTATTTGTTCAGAAAGTCTGGCACCAAGAGAGTTTTATAATAGCTAGACCATGTGGCCCATGTCAATATAGAATGAAAGTTGTGCTCTTTATTCTCTTTTTTGGCTTCTTTCTGGGAAAGATTAAAGACCCAGTTTTATTTTATTTTATTTATAAGAAAAAAGAGATGCTCTTTGTCCAATGAAAGCTGGTATTTGGGTTTTTAAACTGAGTTGACTCAGCCGAGTTCTGGATTTCTTTGATGAATCTTATCTAATTTTTGGCTTTAGGGCCCAACTTAGATGCAATTACCTAGATGCATTTTAACAATGAACCGCATGGTTAATTGTATTTGGGGATACATTTTCTTCAATGCATTGAACAATGAACCAAATTGATTGTCTATTGAAAGTTAAAACACTTTGTGCTATATAGTACTTTTATACAACCACATGTTTGAACAACCACATGTTTGAATTTAATTAGGGAAGTTAGAATATAGAATCAATTTAATTGGTGAACTTAATATATGGCACCAGCACCTAGTACCCATTTTCCAACTTTTTTGAAATAGTGTTGGTTAAAAAAGTTGTACTTTGAAAATTGCTACTAAAAAAAAGGCAGACTATAGAGAATATAGAGCTAATGAACTATAGAGAGTCTTTGACATAGAGTAATGGAGAAAAAGTAGTAGGTCCATGTGAATGTGATAATTCACTATCATAGTTGCACACGTCACCAAGTTGTTGCAAATTGTTGTAGGAAATTCAGTGGACCTAGAAGAACTGAAGGAACTATCACTATTAATTTTACCCTTGGCTTAGAACTAAGTTGGCTCAGCCGAGTCACCGATCCAAATGGCACACTCTTTAATCCTTCAAGGGAGTGGTCAGGCTTCACATTCTGAGTGTCATTCATTTTGGGAGAGGGATCTTTTAGGTGCCTAGTGTATGGACTTAGGTGAGGATATGGTAATCTCTGTACCAAATGAATGTGTTTGTATTTTTTTTTAATTATGTGGAAGTTGCCGTAGCTTGAGTTTTGGGCTCATTGTGTGGCACAATTTTCTTCAAACACAATATATGCATGTATAGTATTGAATACCTTTGGAAAATTAATTATGACATGGAACACTTAACCCCAAAAAAAAAAAAAAATTATGACATGGAACCCATTTGTGAAATGGAATACTATGACGAGGATTGCTAATAAAAAACAAGATACATGCACACAGGTACTACATAATATATTTGTTTGTTATATCAAAGCATTCTATAAAAAGGGCTTTATCTATGCATGTGATGCGTTCTTCTATCTGTAGCTTTATAAAGATAGTAATTCATGCACTAAGTGATGCGGGAGATGCAAGAAAATTATTATTTAGTATTATTTATGTTTTCTAGTATGTGTGTAGGTATCACATATGTGATGCATTCACTCTTTCCCAATAGCTTAGGAATTTGGAATAATTAGTCCGGCAGAAAATATTGACAGGAAACTAATGCTCTCTTTACACATTAAGAAAAATTCCCTGGCTCTATAATCAGGTAATGGTCCCTATTAGATGTCATTAAAGCCTAATACACTTGTAAGCCATGTGTTTTGTTGGTTCAGTTATTGATTGATATATGTTATTCATTTATAAATTATTGGCTAAAGGTTTTAAAAGATGTAAGATGGTTAAATAAGGTTGTTACAAAATCTTGAAAAAAATTTGGAATCACTTAGGAATTCTTAAAGAAGTATGACTCTGGTTTATGAATTGGCAAACTGCAAAAATAGTTGTACAAAAGAATAATAAAAAAAAGTATATTAATATTTAACTCAATATTATTGGAAGGAAAATAGAAAGGCATTTTTATTCATTCAATTTAGGGGGAAAAAAATTAAACCTTAGAAGAAGTTTTTTGTCCTATTCTATCAGAATTTGGCAACGGTTTTAGCTCAAGTAAGCTCAAGAAAAACCTCCTCACCTTATAAGTTCTAGGTGGAAGGTATGGCCATGGGTTCAAGACCCATTGAGTGCATGTGTAACTTACCAATAGAAAAAAAAAAAAAATGGTGATTGTTTTAGCTTGTTATATAAATTATGCCTAAGCATGGTTGGTTGTGTTGAGTTTTGCACTGAAGATGTTTTGTCACAATAATAAATTTCACACTCAGGTTGAGAATATCTTCACAAATATATTGCAATTGGTTTCAGCACAAGCAAACAAAGGAGTTCTGGGGAAAGAGAGAATTTTTTTATTGGTACTTGGAATAATCACACACACTTTGCTTCTCATTTCAGAAAACTCACCACTCTTTCTCTTCCACACTTTGACCTTTGCATTCGGTGGTGAAGTTTTATCTAGAATGCACGAACGCGGCACCAGAGGTGCCGCACCCGCGTCCGACGCGGTTGCCCGTGCGTCGGACCGGGTCTGGGTTTTTTTTTTTTTTTTTTTCTCGGATTCGCGCCGATGTGGCTCGATTTGTGCCGAATCGGCTTCGATTCGCGCCGAATCGGGCTGATTCGGCCAAAATCGGGCCGTATCGGCCATATCGGCCATATCGGCCGGCGGCCGATACGGCCGAAACAGGCCGGAAAACGGCCGAAACAGGCCGAAATCGGCCTTGAGTATGGCCGGAAAATCCGAAACTTGCATTCTTCTTTCTTTTCTTGTGAATCAAGGCCTAGTATGTGTTTTTAAAAAATATTTTAATAGTAAAAATATATAGAAAATATAAATAAAAATATTTTTAATAATTTTTTAATCGCCGAGTCCCGCCGCACCCGCACCCACCTTTTTCAAAAATTGCCGAGTCCCGCACCCGCACCCGAATCTCGAAACGCACCCGTGCTACATAGAGTTTTATATAGAATACCAAAGAGATATGCTTTCTTAACTTCTACTTATCAAAAAAAAAAAAGATATGCTTTCTTAACTTCCTTATCTAAACTGCTAACATAACATTACAAAAGGTTGAACACATAAAAGACAAAGGCCCATTCAGCAAAAGAAACTCTTTGAAAAGACAAAGGCCCATTCAACAAAAGAAACTCTGAAAAGACAAAGGCCCATTCAACAAAAGAAACTC
The DNA here is from genome assembly GCA_035136125.1 of Quercus rubra. NCBI lineage: Eukaryota > Viridiplantae > Streptophyta > Magnoliopsida > Fagales > Fagaceae > Quercus > Quercus rubra. Next base: position 67,321,479 of record CM068733.1, read on the forward strand.
TTTCTTATCTACATTGTCATGCCAACGTTGCTCTATCTGTTCCTAAAAATTTGAAATGTTAAAGGCGACAACTCATGTACTAAAGTGAGAAGTTGTCTCTTCATTAGTTGTAATCTACTGTCCTAACCTAGATAGAACATGTGCAAGTCTACTTGATTTGGTTTTGTTCAGTGAAAGAATATTCAGAAAGTTTTTAAGAAAAAACCACTGGCTGCCAATGAGCTCTAGCTTAACTGGCACCTTCTCCCTTTATAAGCTTAGGTGGAGAGTGAGGTTGTGGGTTTAGGACCATCCAGTGCACGAGTAAATTACCAATTTAAAAAAAAAAAAACAAAGCACTGCCCTATTGCTATAGTTAGTGATGACTCTTATAGGGAGGTTGACCTTGTTGATTGCTGTATGATTTTATTTTATTTTTTTCGTTTTAAAAAATTATTAGAATCCCTCAGTCATCTGTGGATGACTTGAATTGGTTCAAAATTGGTGTATCTTAGTCCTTTAATCAGTTTTCATTAATGGGGTGGTTTTTCCAGTTTTGAGTAAAAATTGGTGTAATTTATACCTCCCATCATGATTTTAGATCGTCAAATGTAAGCTGTTTGTAGCAAAGAAATTTAATGGTCCTTATGCTGATGGCATCAAATCTTGCTTAGGCATCCATATGTCGCAAACAAGCATTTATATGGAATTTTTCATTTATGTTCTCCAGCTGTTCTAAAAGCAGAAAATAGTCTGTGGTTATCATGATGTCCCATATTTGCTGAAAATATACTAGTCTTTGATAAAGTAACTTTGTGATGTTGTCCTTCAAAACGGCTGACATGGAGCATCAAATCCAAAACTTAACTAGGGAATTTCGTGCAAATATGATCCTGAAACTATTGATTCTAATAAATTGATATTTGAATGTTTACTCAATGTTGGACTATCCTGACTTAGTCATGATAACAACTACACTTGAATAAATTAATTGGAAAAAACATAAAACCATTGAAATTTTTGTGTTTGCAGTTTGAAGATATTTTATTCTTGTTAGATATATATTGGGATCATTGGATCTTCAATTTCACAGCAAGGACATTCCTTACTTCCTGCACTTAAAATTTCTGTATGGTGGGGTTGGAAGGATTTTGGTAATAACCCCTTTCACATTCTTTAGAGATGATTTTGAGCAAGAGTAACCATGGATAACCTAACAGCTTTGAACTTCCTGTTGGAGTTATGATAAGGCACTTCACATATTGCCTTTTGTTTTCAGTTGTTATGCTTAGGGTTATAATCTAGGAAGCATGGGTATAGACACTGGTTCGACATAGCGACATGAGCAATTTCTGAAAAATTATAACATAGCACAGCCGGTACGACATTGATATGACATCCTAAATGAAGTGTCTGTGCTTCCTAGGTTATAATCATAATCAATCAATGTTTTCTTAATCTTTAACAAACACTTATAAAAAAAAAAAAAAAAAACGTTTTCTTAATATTTAACATATGTGATGTTTAGTTCTTTTGGAAAATGAAACATAAAAATTTGATGAATTTGGATGCTTTAATTTTCCCCATTGTTCGTATTAGTGATGAATGTAATGTGAACGTTGTACTCTTGACTGCAGGGAAACAAAGCGAGGTTGCTGACTATTACAAGAAACAAGAAAGGCTCCTTGTAGAGTATACTGAGATGGAGGCTATGAGTGAAATAGGTTTTGCTCCTGAAAGTCTAACAGAGGTTGGTTGTTCTGCAAAAAACTTTCATATATTTCTTGTGATATTTTATGGGATTTGAGAACTCTTTAATGCTTTTTTTTTTTTTTTTTGGGGGGGGGGTGGGGGTGTATTTGCAACAAGATTTTATTGAAATGAAAAGGGGAGAAACCCAAGTACATGGGAATATTTTTATCAAAAAGATTTTGTTGATAAACATTCTTTTAATGCTTGTTTCTAAAGTCAAACATCATCAAGTTTAGAGGACATATTCACAAGTTTCATCCAAGATGGAGGCCATGCCCAACTTCTTTCTTTTTCTTTTTTTGTTTTTTTTCCCCTTTTTAAATTATTTTTCAAATGCATGTCCATTTTAGTGGTGTTAAATGGTAACTTGGGGAACAAAACAGGAAGGAAATTTCTCAGTTTGATTGCAGAAATCAATGACTACAATTTGTGTTCATGTTTTCTTTCTCTATGACACATATATCACCTTGTGTAATAAAAGTTTCAAGCTCCTTCCCCCTCTCATATCCTCCTCCCCCCCCCCCCCCCCCCAAAAAAAAAAAAGATCTTCTCAACTAAATCTGTCTAGTGTCCTGGGAAACAGAAATTGATTTTCTTTGTTGATCTACTTACACTTTCTCAGGATGAGATGAAGCTGCTTGCAAAGAGTGAAAGGATGGCCATCCATATATCAAACGTAGCTAATGTTGTGCTCTTTGCAGCGAAGATCTTTGCTTCTATTGAGAGCAGATCATTGTCGGTTATTGCCTCAACCTTGGATTCACTCTTAGATCTCTTGTCGGGTTTCATATTGTGGTTTACAGCTCATGCCATGCGAAACCCAAACCAATATCGTTATCCAATTGGAAAGAAACGGATGCAGCCAGTGGTAAGTCATCTAATCCAACAATTGTGACGGTGCATTTGGAAATACCATAATGCATATTTAAACTTTAAACTCTCCCTTCCTGCAATCAGTTTAACAAGTTTTACTGCCACAATAAAAAATAATCTTCTCTTTTCTGTCAGGCCATTACGATAACTTCAACTGAGTACAACAGAAAAGGCTACTGTTTTAGGCTTTTAGCTGCCTCAATGTTTTTGTATTTCATATTCTATTAAAATGAATATTCTGATAAATTTTGGTTGTTAAAGCTGATAATGAGAAGTCATCTGTAATTGGGTTAGTGTTGCACCTTTGCCTCATTTGGTTGCTCAGAATTTGTTGTAGAGAAATTTCGCATCTTAAACTGATTAACAAGTTAGCCCCAAATAATTCAAGGTTATATACTTTTCTTTTTTCCATTTCACCAATATTTCTTGTGATGAATGAGGGAAATAGACTGCAATGCGTTTCCCATCATTACTGCTGTTGCCTCAGCTATATCTTATTCCACAAATGCTGGAGGGAGAAGAGACCCCTAATGGTGTTAGGAACTTAGGCTAGTTTTATTCTATTACTAGAAGCTTGAAATTAATGTAATAGACGTCCAGAGATTTCATTAGGTCATGCTTTAGAATCTCATTATGTTATTGAAATATTGAGCTTAATGTGTTTGCCAAAAAAAGAAGTGGTTTTTGACAGAGTTTGCTACTTTGTTTAATGAGAAAATGCAAGTGACCATAGGCTTTTTGCTTCTGCATATCAGGCAAAATGAAAATATACTCTCGAATAGAAGCCTTTTTTTTTTTTTTGATAAAATGGAAAAGCAGTCAAACAATCTACTCTAAGGGGAATAAATGGCATTGATTTTGCGTTTTGCGCATAGTTTTTGAATGTAGGTTCATGGGTGACTATGACTTATGGGGATGTGGACCCAAGGCATGCTAATAATCACATCAGATATGCCCAGACTGTGTTTGAATTTTTTGTTACAACACTTAACGCTATAACACAACAAATATTTTACTAATTTATATTGAGCATGCAGGGAATCATTGTTTTTGCATCAGTAATGGCAACTCTTGGATTACAAATACTGCTCGAGTCTGGTCGACAATTCGTTAATAAGGTATGCAACTTTAATACTATTTTCTTCGACTTAAGGGTATATATGGTGGTGAGCACAGTTGGGCTCGTACACATGTTAACCAAAGTTGGATTTGAGAAGGGTTTGTAGATTAGCACCCTTCTTGATGTCTTGTCAGAACTCAGAGCTCCAAGGCTTCCTTAATTATTAGTGCTTTAGGATCACATAGGTTTTGAGGTACTATCCAAATGTATGAGATCGTAGTTAGATCACAGTCTTAGTTGGTGGCTGCAACATTTGTGCATGGTTGTTCTACAGTTCTAGTTTTGTAATCTTTTACAATATCAGTGATTAATATATTCTTCATTTCATATGCTGATTACAGTCTGAGCCTGAAAAGGATCCTGTGAAGGAGAGATGGATGATTGGAATAATGTGCTCAGTAACTATAGTGAAGTTTGCGCTCATGGTCTATTGTCGAAGATTTAAAAATAAAATTGTTAGAGCCTACGCACAAGATCATTTCTTCGACGTTATTACTAATACAGTTGGTTTGGCAGCAGCTGTCCTGGCCATTCGATATTATTGGTGGATTGATCCTACTGGAGCTGTTATAGTGAGTTCATACGGCAACTGATTTTTTTTCCCTTTTCCCTTTCCCCTTTTTTACTGTATGTTATATAATTGGGTTCAGCTACTCTACAAGTGTTTAATTTTCTTTCTTTTCATAAAATTATCATAATTACGAGCAACCATGTTTTTCATAACAAAATATTGATTTTTTTGTCTATTATGTCTCTCATTTTTTTTTTTAAAAAAAGGGGTAAAATGCCACTCTTTGCCTTGACATGGTAGAATTCCTTTTTGGTAAATCTTCTTTTTCTGCATTTTGAAAATGGGGTGTTTGAAAAAGATATACCTACAAAAAGGAGAGCTTTTAAAAAGAAATTTTTTGAAAAAGTGCTGTTTTCAAAAGAGGTACAAGTGGCATTTGGATGGAATTTTTGTAGGCTTCTTGGAGTTGAACATTACTATATCTAATTATGATAATTTCTTGAACCTGTTTTGCAGATAGCATTATATACAATGAATACATGGACAAAGACTGTCTTTGAGAATGTATATGCGCTAATTGGAAGGACAGCACCGCCTGAATATTTGGCAAAGCTAACATATCTGATATGGAACCACCATGAAGATATCAGGCACATTGACACAGTGCGAGCATACACTATTGGTACTCATTATTTTGTGGAGGTTGATATAGTCTTGCCACATGACATGATTCTGAACAAAGCACATAATATTGGCGAGACATTGCAAGAGAAGCTGGAGCAACTCCCTGAAGTTGAGAGAGCTTTTGTGCATATAGATTTTGAGTATACTCACAGGCCTGAACACAAGACCATGGCTTGATGACAATGATGGCAGTAGTATGGTCAGGCCTCAGCCTTTCCAATGCACAAGGGCTTTCAAAAGAGGTGCTGATTCAGTTAATATGTGGTTCAATTTTATGTATTTGGCCAAACAGACTTAATAGAATTTTAGCATCTTACGGTCTAGTATCATTAGACCATTGATCTTCTGCCAATCCTTAATTGCAACCATTTTCCTTTTTATGTAAGGTGATAAAAATTGGATATTTTATGAGATAAACTTGTGTTGCAAGCTCTCATTTTATTGTTTTTGTCGATTTAATTATATGGGAGCTATGGAAGCATTGACCTTTAATTTTACTTGGGAACTTCTTTAGTACAGCCACACTATTGATTCTCCATTTTGTGGCTGCTAAAATTGTTATTCTGCCACATGACTTGATATGAGTGTGTAAGACTTTCTATTCTCAGGTATGTTAAATCTTCTTCCAGTTAGTCAGTATTGCAACAGCCGTTTAGGCTGCAATGTAACTGTTGCTAAATTATTCTATGGTCATATTAGTAAGGTTCAAGATGTTGGCTCTTTTAAGCTTTGTTTTGTCAGAGATATCTTTTTGTGTATTGAAGAGCAAGTCTCGGTTCACCTTTGTTAATTGGGTCTATATCCTAATTTGATATGAGGTAGAAGGGTCTTTCTTAAATTGGTTTACTTATATATATTAAGGCTAGGTCTTCTCTCCACTTCAAATGTGAGACGAAATTGTAGTTTGTGCCATCAGAAGTAGAGCCAAGAAAGAAGCAGTAAGTGCCTTTGTGTGTGCGCCTATTGCTACAATTCGTTTGTTAAATCCTATTATTTGCTCGATGTGTTTTAATATCTAGAGATCTTCTAGAGTTTTTTTTGGGGAATTCTAGTTCTTTAAATCTTCACCCTCTTGCATAATCATAAAAAAATTCCTTTTAAAGAATAAAAAAAAAATCAAACTGAATTTTTTTTAGGTCAGTTATTAAGAAACTTAAATTGTACAAAATATAATAAAAGAGAACTTGAATGTATTAATATCGCAAAAAAAAAGGTAAATATATGAAATTTTACAATTTTCTTTTACTAACAAAATAAAAAAGAAAAAACGGACTGATAAGAGATAAAGTGGGAATTGAGAATATTTAGATGAGAATAAGAAAGTGAGAAAGTCTGTAAATCATGATAGAGAAGATAAAAATAGAGAGAGAGAGAGAGAGAGAGAGAGAGAGAGAGAGAGAGAGAGAACTATTGAAGTCACTTGCCCAAATAAATAATAAAATGTCAAACTAAACCTATGTCGATTGAAAAATAAAGCAAACTGGGCCAAAAGAAATGAGTTTGATTAATAAACAATAGCCCCGGATTGAGCTTTGGTCCAAATAATATTCCAGGTGGGTATTTCATATTCTGAAAATTTTCCAGGATCTTCTCAAAAAAAAAAAAATCAATACCCTCCTGGAATTTTTTTTTTTTTTTTTGGAGGAACAAAGAGGGTATTGATTTAAATGCATAATATTAGCTATTTTTTTTCTCTACAGTGGGAATTGTCTTTTTTCCTTCCTTCCGGTGGTAATTATGATTTATGATTATGAAGCCGGAGACTGGCGTAGGATAGTGGAGATAGGGATTTTTTTTTTTTTTTTTTGTTGGATTCTTTACTTCTTTCCTTTTGTCATTTAATTTTAGTTTAACAGGATTAATTAAAGTGAAATGAAAATACTAAAAATACTACAAGTCGTCTTAAATAAAATTTACAAATTGATGTAGTAATAAATGTGAGCAGTGGGTTTCAACAATTTTAGAAATTAATATTTACTACCGTGCACCTTTGCCGATGGTCACTCTACAAGTATAAGTGCTTGCGGGGTGTGGCGGGATAAGAGTTGGGGTTCAAGTCTCTAGGAGTAAGTTTCACATACACATATACACTTAAATTGGGTTAGAGTATAATTTCTATCTTGTATATATATAAAAAAAAAATGAATATTTGACTTTTTTTTTTTGTTGAGAATGATGAATATTTGAATTTGAATTGTCTCTTTACAATTGGTGACACATCAGTTTGTAAGTTCAATGTAGTAAAACTTGTAGTAACTATCACTACTCAAGGAGATAGGAACATTGGAGGAGTGATGATGTGGCACAATTTTAGCCTTTTATTGTGAAGGGAATGTGAAGGTTTAGAGTAATTCTAGATCCACACTTTTTACCACACATATTTTTACACTTATTTTATGTGACAGATTGTGATTGGTTATTTGTTAATTTCATATAAATCCACTATTTTTTCTTCGTCACTTATAACCTACCACATTAGAGTTGTGGACTTGTGGTTATAGATTTTTTCAAAGGTTGGTTAGGGTATGATCTTATCCACTAATGGTTTGTGTGAGATGTCCCATATCCACTTAGAAAGTGATAGCTATGAGGAGTGAAATGCATGACTTCTGGGGAGCATACCCAAGGCATGACCAGCTCACCATTTCTGGGTATGGCTTGGGTGGTATGATCTTATCCACTAATGGGTATGATCTTATCCACTAATGGTTTGTGTGAGATGTCCCATATCCACTTAGAAAGTGATAGCTATGAGGAGTGAAATGCATGACTTCTAGGGAGCATACCCAAGGCATGACCAGCTCACCATTTCTGGGTATGGCTTGGGCGGTAGGAATCCTTATACCACTTCATATGATGCCTCTAGGAGTTGAGAAATTCGAATAGTGATGCTTCAACAAATGTGTTGTACTCATAATAATAGTCTTATTAAAGCTTGGTGATATTATCCTTATAGTCACGTGACTTGAGATTAATGAATCCACATTAAAGACCTGAATTTTATTTTTTTTTTGGAAGAAGAAACTTTAGAACTTGAGAGTTGAGAGACATATTGATATAACATATGCAAGACTAAAGTAACAACTTTTGACATATTGAAGAAGTTGTACAGAGGTCTTAATAAAAATCTTGAAAATGGTCTAAATATCTTTACCAAGATATTTCTCAAAAAAAAAAAAAAAATTACCAAGATATATACGTCCAAAAAGTTGAAATATCTCCATCACCATTGTAGACAAGGTCCAAATGGCCACCATCCATTATCAGGTGGGGCCAAGCATAACCGAGATACCAAGCAAAGTCCTCACCATTACACCAAGCCAAAAATTCCTAATTCCTTTACAAATGGTGCAAATCTTATCGTCACCTTAAAGTTCCAATGGTCATACAAAGAAGCATAATATATTCGGTTTCAAAGTCAAGAACCCATGACCTACTATATTCGGTTTGGTTGACGATTTTATATACAATTTGACCCAAACCAGTTCCAGCACAGATATAGGAATACCTTTTGTTGGAGTTCGTAAAATTAATTTTATCTTAGATTTTTTCTATAGTTTTACTTTTATATATCTGCTCCTATAAATTTATATGATTCAAAACATACAAAAATTGGCCTTTTTAAGTCTAAGGAAATTTTTTTTTTTTTTAAAGGATTAAGTCTAAGATAATTAAATGATAGTTGAGCACTCATATCATGCAATCCAACATTTAACCTTCTTATTTATATATTTATTAGAAACAAAGACACACAAGAAAAAGATAAATGAGTGGATGTCATAGATTGAAATTCTTTCAAAAAAAAAAAAAAAAAAAGGAATTCTAACACAACTTTTGACTTTGGTGGCACTGTAGGGCTATAAATGAGCCAAGCTTTGTCGAGTAGGGCATGTTCAAACTTAGCTCGTCAGGAAAAATTAAAAGCTCGAACTTGGCTTGAGCTTGTGACAAGCCTAAAAATAGTATTTGAGCTTGAACTTGTGAGAAAGCCAAAAAGTTGAACTTGGCTTGGCTTGACTTGATTAATTAGTCAAGCCAAACTTAAGCTTAATATCAAGCTCAAACTCAAGCTCATGTCAAGTTTTTGAGCTTGATATCTAAAAAAATTACATTATTAAATGCTTAAATATCTAAAATTAAGAAAAAAGAAAAAGAAAATAGTACACTTATTTTATCATGCATCTAGTCTTACTTATGATTAGCTATTATTCAAATTAATAATTTACATAATTAAATTCATTCATCCATCATTCCTTATCAACAGTTTCAGCAATTGTTCAAAATACAATTTTTATATTCACGTTAGATAGTGAAGGACTAGAAAAATACTTGTTTGTAACTATTATGAAGAGAAAATATTAATATGTTTCATAACTTTACTTTAGATGATTGATAGGAAATGATCATATGTGGCCTACTTAATTATTTATTTATTTTTAAATCTAACTATAGTCTAAAGTAGTTCTTGAGCAGTTTAAAGGGAAGGAAAAAATTAAGGTAATATAGGTAGTGGTCTCATGTTGGCCATTTCATTATTTGTGAACAATTTTTTTTGGTTGGGCTCGGCTTGTTTATTAAACGAGTCTAAAACTAAGGCTCAAGCTTGACTTATTTATAAACAAACAAACATAAATAAGTTTTTTATCGAGCCAAGCCCAAGTTGTTTATGATCGACTTGGTTCATTTACAGCCTTAGGTGGCAGTACATATACCACCAGACATCATGGTTTGAGAAAGTTTGGTGTTCAGGAGTATTATTTCAACAATATTTATTACCTTTGATAAGTAGTTGGTGTTGGTTTTATTATTATTATTATTATTATTGAGAAATTGGTTTTATTATTTTTCAAGAAAGAAAAATGGTCGGTGTACAACTTTGCATTGTTATGGTAGAATATATATATATATATATATAAATATTTTAATACGCATCTAATAGAATTTGAATTCTAGCAATCTTGTGGGTTCGAGTTAACTCAAGTCCAATTGATAAAATATCTTGAGAGTAGGGGGACTAATTGTTGTTTTGTCCTAATGATAAAGAACACTTATTTGTACAACAATATTTGAAGTCTTATCCATCTAAATTAATCAATCTATCTTATTGTTACAGAATGAAAAAGTATCATATTTATCTCACAAATTCTAGGATCATACCATTTTCTACACCATTTGCAATAATTATCATATAAGGTTGGAGGTGAACTTAGTTAGATAAGTATAATTATATAGTAACCATAAAGCACCTTTTTCCCACTAGCATGGTGACAAAATTAGATTGCCTTAGTCCACGTCTACCAACCTGTGATCTGTGGGCGTAAAGACTAAATATACATAAACGTTCTCTCTCCTAGATGTGGGAGATATCACTAAAAACCCTTAAACCATATAGAAGCTTGATAGGTGTCATGTAAATAAAAGAACCCAAGTAATGAGGAGGGGAGGGTTGACCTGATTCTCACACGCACAGCTGCATAGAAGATAGTCAAGAACATGGTGTGGTGCTAGTAAAAGAGGGGAAATCTCTTATTTGTATATATGTAAAGCTCAATGATAAAAGACTAGGGTTTTTAAGCTTATCAAAGCTCATCTATTTACTTATGCTATCTCTCTTGGGTCTCTTATACCATAATAATTATTTTATTTAAATATCTAAGACCCAAATCAAATAAATCCTTTTAACTGTGGGCCTCCTCTTTAATACTTACATATGTAATAAATTAGTAATAAAATTATAGGGTATTAGTGTTACACCCAACATCCCTGTTGGCAGCAACATATACCACCAGACATCATGGTATAGAAAGTTTGGTGCTTAGGAGTAATATTTCAAGAAAGAAAAATCGTCCATGTACAACTTTGCATGCTGTGGATAGATTTATTTTATTTTATTTTATTTTATTTTTTTAATACACATCTAATAGAATTTGAATCCAAGCAATATTGTGGATTCGAGTTAGCTCAAGTTCAATTGGTAAAATATCTTGTAGAGTAGGGGACTAATTGAAGTCTTATCCATCTAAATTAATCAATCTATCTTATTGTTACAAGATGAAAAATTAGGCCAAAATGGACTTTTATCCATTTCTCACAAACTTTCCAGTAAAATGCCCCATGTCTAAAATTAATTAGGGAAATGTCTTTATTTTGAAACTCGATTTTTGGAACATCTAGCGAACGTGGACTTAGAATTTTTTTTTTTTGGAACTCGAGTTCGATGTGAAGTACTCTAGTTCATGGAACTTGAGTTTCACTTGAATTTTTTCAAGGAACTCGAGTTCCTTGAACTCGAGTACTTCACATGGAATGCGAGTTCATGGAACTCTAGTTCCAAATTTTTTTTTTTCAAAAAAAAAATTTTCAATTCGTTATAACTCGATTGTCCAAAAATCGAGTTTTAAATTGAAAGTCGATTTTTAGAAAATCAAGTTTCAAAACAGAAGCATTTTCCTAAATAGTTTCAGATATGAGGCATTTTGTTGAAAAGTTTTGGCGAAAGGGACAAATGCCCATTTTCTCCTGAAAAACTATTATATTTTTCTTACAAATTCCAAGATCATACCATTTTCCACACCATTTGCTATAATTATTATATGTGGCTGACTGTGAGTGGTAAACCACAAAATCATATTAGGCAACAATAGAATACATATTGTCACAACAAACTACATTCCTTCCAAAATCAAAATTTTAAATATTACTATTCTCATATACATATTGTCACAACAAACTAGTTTTTATTTGACATAAAATACATGTTAACTAAAACTTTTTCAATTTTAGATAAAATCCATAAAGTTTTCATACATAACTTTTATACGGGAAAAGTTAACTAATAACTTAAGGGTATTGATTTAAAAAATATTTTTAGAAAATTTTATAAGAAAATAAAGAAATAACTAATTATGTGACAACTTTTTATATTTTTCATAAAATTGTTATCAAAATTTTCTTTAAAAAGTTTATTAACAAATGCCCTATTGAATTGACTTTTAAATACAAAACAAAAAATAACTTAAAAAAAATTGTATTTATGTTATTATTTACGTGGCATTCATCCCAACAATTAGAGGCGTGCAATATGTTGTTCCTGCCGAGCCGACATGGTCCATTTTTCTATTCTCTGCTTCCCAAGCTGCACTGCAATGCATTCTCGAGCCATGGTCGGTGATATCGGCTCAGCTCGACTATTCTATTGGGTTTGGCCAATTTGGGCATTATAAAACGTAGTATAATTTGGTTTTTCCACTAACGATCGACATCAACCACGTCATAAGTATATATTCTATCGTCGGTCAGTTGAGACTTTGAGTATATCGGTTGCGGTTTGGTTCCTGCACATCGCAACAACTGTTATATCAACTTATAGACTTTTTCTAATAAAATTGATGCTACATTTATTCTCTTGTGCCAATATCATATCATTTTGTAAACTTTTTAAAAAATAAAATACGGACAAAGTTTTGCGATAAAATTAATTGTAGTCTGAAGTTATAATCTTACTCAATAAAATAAACATTACTATATATGTTGAAAATCTAACCGTTGAATTACATATTCTTTATGTTCTTTATACACATATTAAATTTTGTGTCAATCAGATATTATTTACCATATGATCTATAAACTTATATTTTATACATGATTTTAAACTAAAAAAACTTGCAATTTAATAAATTTATTAATAATATAGTTATTGATCTTCAATTTTTTAAAAAATTTGCAAATATGGAAGAAATAAGATGTAATCTAATGGTGAGTTCGTTAAAATTCACCTCAAATAAAAAGGTATTAAATAAGGTTGTAACCTAAAATTATAACTAATTTTATAGTTAAACTTTATTCATAAAATAAAATCAATAAAAAAAAAAAGTATTCTCTTGTGAGTATTGGACTATTGGGGTCCTTTTCTATTTCCAAATTTTCTATCCACGTTTTGGAGATAAAGATGGTAGATAATCTGAGTCCAAACTTTCTTTTGTCTCAATAAGTTAACCAATCCTAATTAAGTAGCTTATATTATTGGGGTTGAAAAGTTGATGGATAAGGATGAAAAACTTAAAAAAAAAATGCGGAGAGAACACGTAGGTTTTCTTCTGTTTGGTTCACAAGGAAAAATCGGGAAGAAAATGGATGAGTTGGTCCCACCAAAAAAAAAGAGTAGAGAATGAAAAATGGTCTTTTTAGGTCAAATTACTTAAATATCCTTCCACTTTATTGTCATTTGCCAACTACTTATCTGTATTATAAAAAAAAAAAAAAAAAAAAAAAAAAAAAGAAAAGAAAAGAAAAGAAAGAAAGCAGCTGGGTGGGGCCAGCAATTATTCTGACTCTTGGAATTAGTATTTTTTTAATACTAATTAGTATTGTATTTTATTTTAATGTGTACTAATTAGTATTAGTACTGAACGGAGCTCAATAATTTTCTTATAAGAGAGACTTATGTTTGAGTACGTAGGATCAGTAACTTGAGAAATTTGTTTCCTTAGGACGCTCTTGTTGAATTACATGGAAAATTGTAACCAAAAGGAAAAATTGTAACCAAAGGAAATATAAAAGGAAGGATATAAAATATAGGAAATGCGATGTATTAACATTTATTTATAAAAATGCATAGTTTTAAAAATGGGTACAGTGAAAGAACCAAAAAAGAAACTAATTATCGGTTTTATGGTTGGAATGGAGCCTGCCCAGTAATTTGATGATGTCATAAATAATTTAATTATTATTTATTTAAATTATATAAATAATTAATAATTTTTTAATATACTAAAACGAACATACTAATAGAAATTAATATGTTTCCTTTAAAAAAAAAAAATCAAATATATAAGTATATAAAATATTTTTAAAGAATTTAACCTAATAACATTACAAAATAATTTTCCTTAACCTAATAAATTTCCAACAAAACCAAATAAATAATGAAATAATCTTCCTTAACATAATAATCTTTCAACAAAACCAAATAAATAAATTCATTGGTAATTACAAATACATCCAAATGGCAAACAACTACTAAGTTTAACAACAAACAGAAAATAAAACACTAAACAAACAGTGGTCATTGATGATACTTAATGATTAACTTTAAAATTCATACACAATTATGCAGGCAGGGTGTAAATAAATAAATAATACGGTGCCTAGAACAGAGCAAAACAAATTGAAATAAAGCATGTAAATCAATAAATAATAAGGTGTCGAAGTTCAGAAGAACCCATTATGCAGACAAAAATTTTCCAATCCTCAATTAACTTTCAAATGGAACCCAGATTTAGATTGAGCAAAATCCAACCGATATCAAAGTCAAAAACTTCAAGAATCAACTATAATAATGAAATTTACCCAAAAAAAAAAAAAAAAATTTATAGGAAATCAGAAATCAAAATCAAAGAATTACATCCATAATCTCATATTCCAGTCATCTAGATTACTATATGTTTAAGCAATACAGAAACAGATTAAGAATTAACAACCAAGCAAAACCCATCTCATATCAGAGTTAACAAGTCCAAACCAAACAAGTCTTTTTAAAGAATTCTATCTGTGACTTATTAAAACCCAAGCAAAACCCATGAACATTGTAGAATATTAAAACCCGTGACTTATTAAAGAATGACTTCACATGAACTGAGAATTCTATCTGTGAAGTCACAGAAGGAGAACCTGAGATGAAGTCGAGAACATGAACTGAGAATCTGAGATGAAGACGAAAAAAAAAAAAAAAAAAAAAAACAGAACCGAGAAAATCAAAATCAAAATCAAAATGAAGTAATCAAAAGAAAACAATATTACCTTCAGACGTCGAGAAGCAGAGAGCAGAGAGGGCGAGGGCGAGACCGATTATGCGAAGGGAAAAAAGAAAAAAAAGAAAACCCAGAACACAGCTTCAGACATCGAGAGGAATGATAAGAAGGGAAAACAAAATTTCAGAGGTGAGCCTAGAGGCGTAGCCAGAAATTTTTGCTGGGGCCAAGATAAAACAATCATATTGATTTGCAATTCAAGAAAAATTCAAAATATAAAACATTCATACATGTCTTGGCACATTAGTTTAGAAAAACAAATATTAAATCCAAAGTAAGTCTTAACTATATATGTATCATATATATATATATAGATCATAAAACAATCATATTGATTTGCAATTCAAGAAAAATTCAAAATATAACATTCATACATGTCTTGGCACATTAGTTTAGAAAAACAAACATTAAATCCAAAGTAAGTCTTAACTATATATGTATCATATATATATATATATATATATATATATATATATATATAGATCATAAGATTACTACTAGAATTTTTTTATTAGTGTAATTCAAATTAGCATCCAAAATGCTAACAAGCTAATCAATCAATTGAGCATTGTAAGGAAGAATTAATGAAGAGAAATTGAAGTGAGAGCACTCGGTAATGGCGATGAGTATTGAGTGGAGTCTTTTGGGTGACTATAAAGTGCAAGGGAATATTGTAATAGTTTTGGGAAATTGCAAAACTTAAGTATAATATCTAAAGTGTAATACATTAGGTTTCTCAATTAAATTCAAACACATGTTTACCATGACAAATAAAATACAAACAATATTATCATTTTTAAGGACAATTAAATTCAATACAAAGTTTAATTGGGAAAAATAATGTATCACACCTCAGTTTTATGACTTTATTCTATTAGGAAAATTGAATGAATAAAAAGAGGTAAAAATGAGGGGTAAAACTGTTGTAAAGGACATGGACATGAACATCAGGACATGGGATATGGTCTTAGCCTCTTAGCAAAAAAATAATTAAATAAATAAAAAGGGATCTGCCACTGGCTGTGCTTTTAATGGAGAATATAAAAAACAAAATGAATGAATCTTTATGGCTGAAAAGTGGGGATTTGAGACAAGGGAAGGGAGTTCTTATAGTTGACACATAGGAGGGGGGGCCAAGTTTTTTATCTTGCAGGGGCCAGCTATTAAATCAAAGGGACTGCGAACTAGTTTTCCCTACAATTAGAGAGGATTTAAAAATATTTGGAGGGGCCATGGCCCCCCCAATGCATTACTTAGCTCCGCCCTTGGGTGAGACCGTGAGAGTGAGGTAGAGAGAGTGAGGGATATTCAATATTTTAGAGAGGGTGAGCTTGAGTGAGGCAAAGAGCTTGATTCCAGAGAGTGAGGCGTGAGATGACAGATGAGAGTGTTTAGGAGTTAGGTGTGAGTCTTTAGGGTTAATTTTGAGGAGCAAAAAGCCAAAAACGACATAGTTTATTTTGAGGAGCAAAACCGGTTTGACCATGTCGGTTTTCGGATCTTAAGTTGAACTGGCCGGTTTGCACTATTTACTGGTTTTTAAGCTATTTCTAGTTTTTTGCCATAACCAAACCGGATTAAAGGCTAGTTCCCGGTTGAATCGGTTAGAGCGGTCGGTTTGGTCCGATTTTTAAAACTATTAAAAACGTTTATTTAAAAAAATAGTGCTGCAGTAACTTCTGTAAGATATCATTTTTACTAATTTAATTGATGATAAATAATATTTTTCTTATATAATAATTAAAAAATTACTTCTTATAATATTTTTCAACATATTTATTTGCCACCGTTTTACTTTTCACTCTGACCTGATTAGATGAGGTGGAGGGAAACTCAACTTGCCGTCAACTAATAAGGAACAACAGATCAGATGGATTGAGAATTTCAAGGGTGGCAAGCTAGTCAACATCGATTAATGGCGGAGAAAGGTAGAGAACTACTTAGAATGGCAAAGATCTGGTGGAGATCTCACTAGATCTAGCAAAGATCTTGTTCGATCTAGTGGATTTCCATTGGATTTGACTAGGTTCATTGGTTGAATTTGATGGGTTGAATTTTGGAAGAGAAAATCCGTCTTGACTCATCATGGTTAGATTTTGAATGTGAAGACCCACAGTCACCAATTGGATCGATTTCGGTTCAAGTGTGGTCGGACATCCCTTGGGTGGGTTAGGTTTGGTAGGCCTATAGACACCTCTAATTAGGAGTGTTTACCAAACCACACAAACTACAAAAACTGCACCAAAATTGCCAGCAAAATGGCATAACTGCACCGCATCGCAAGTAATAATACACCGTACCGCATGGTGTAGCGCAGTTTAAGGTTTTGTAATAAGAAAACCACGCAAACCGCACCGCATCGCACCACACCCTTTCTATATATTAATATATTTATTTTTTTAACATTAAATATATTATTAATAGTTTAATAGCCCTAGTTTACCAAAAAAAAAAAAAGTTTAATAACCCTAGCAAGTGTTGATAAAGAAAGCCAACCAAAAATAAAGAAAAACTAGCTAAATAGTTTAAAACTTGGCCAAAAAAAAAAAAAAAAAAAATCAATTTTAGGCTGGGCAGGAAAAGCCCAAAATTTGAAAAATATACTAGTTTCAAACCGTTCAAACCGCATCTTATACACCACACAACACATATGACTGCAAAAATAAGGTAAGCTGTCGTGCGGTTATGATTTTGACTAAACTCTAAACCGCATTGCACTGCATTACACATGTGATAACAAAAATGAGGCGAGATACCATTATAATTTTTGCTAAATTATACCACAAAATACAGTACTAAAAATAATCCAAAATCACATCCCACCCCATCGCACCATACTCCAAACACCCCTACCCCTAACTGTCAAATACTCATTAATCCACGCACACTATCACTTTCACGATTTAAATGGGAACATTATCTGAAAAATATAAATATCATACTTAAAATTATAAACGTTCATTTAATAAGTGTGAGACAATTTATTGAAAAATACACGTTGCGCTTGACCCACCTTTCCCGCTATGCCTTGCCTAAATTTCCCCCACGCCGAAGGCACCGCCTGTGTAGCAGTAACATCCGAGTCATGATATGAACTATGAAGTCGACCAAAGCGACACTTTTTTTTTTTTTTTTTTTATACACGCAATCTTTATGATACCGTACTACGTGGAAGTTGCTTTAACTTTTCATTGTTTGTCGGTAGGAAATTTCAATTGTAATCGATAACTTCAACTTATTTATTCCTCTGCTTTCTATTTTATGCCATTATTCTATTCCTTTATTATAATCCATCCAGCCCATTTCTTTAGAAATTCTCATTCTTTGCAGTGAAGACTCAGTACTAAAACTTGTTATTTATGTAACACTTCCCCATGTTTTTGTGTATCAAATAACAAAAGTTCAAGCTCAACATAGAAGGGTACTAATTCAGCAAAAAAAAAACATAGAAGGGTACTACAGTGCGGTCTTGTATTGTTTCTCTGTGTGTTTGTGTTTTTGTGATTCATTAACAAAAGGCTCGAGCTCAACAAACATAGAGGGGTACGCAGTCTTGTTTTTCTTTCGTGCCTGAGAGAGAGAGAGAGAGAGAGAGAGAGAGAGGAGGTGATCATGGAAGAGGGTGGGAATAACATGGATGTAACCCATGAGAGCAGAAGAGAGAATTTTGTGCTACAGGATGTTGAATCGGCAACCAGAAGTGGCATGTCATCTGGGTCTTGGAAGCTCAGTGTGCAAGAGTTTCCTACACTGGTTGAAAGAAGAGATGGTGGTGAACATGGTTTCTTCACTCTCAGAAGCCTTCTTCATGTCCCAAGTAAGTCTTCTTTTTATATACATAGTGTCACTATAGTTACGCTGAGGTGCATACGCTAATTTGGGTCGCCCTCCTCTACTTACTTTTCATTCATTAAAGAAAAAAGAAAGAAAAAAAAAAAAAAAAAAAAATATATATATATATATATATATATATATAAAAAGAGAGAGAACATATTAACAATTCCTTTAACCATATAATTGAGTTCAAAAGTGTGGTTGTTTGGAGTGACTAACCATATAATTGAATTTAATTGTACTTGAAAAAAAATGAAGATAAAACTTTTTTTTATCAATATATTTATGTACTGATAATAATATAATGATATTATCCTAAAGAACATGCCAATACTGGAATGACCAACAATTTTATAATGGCCAGGACGTGCCACTACTAGAATGAAAGTTACATTTTTTGTTTTTTTCTTCAAATTCCATATTCTTTCTTTTTTTAGCAAGATGCATGAACAATTTACCAAAAAGTAAAAATAAAAAAGGGACACAGATGTTCTCTGTTAATGTAAAATATGTAATCTGATTTTGGGCTTCATATCTGAGTTCACACAGTCGAGTCACTGGTTTCTTGGTTCAGTCCAAATCTGATTTTTGGCTTGATAACTGAGTTGACTCAGACGAGTTACTAAATTTTTTGTACAAAGTACAAACTTCAAAGATGTTCCTTTTGTTTGATGATCTGATTTTTTTGGCTTGGTAACTGAGTTGACTCGGCCAAGTTACTGATTTTGGGCTTGACAACTACAAGACTTACCCCATGGTAAATTTTGCATCCCTTCTAGAGATTGGACAGGATTCAATTTTCATATTGGGAAGAAATCTTTTAGGTGAAAAATCTATGGACTTTCACAATAGCTGAAGTGGAGCATGATTGCCATCAAATCCAAAACTTTCACTAGGAAAATTTTCTGAAATTATTGATGCATATGAATTGATTGTTGAATTTTGACATCCCAATTTTGTTACCACAACAACCACACAAGAAAATAAATAGATGGAGAAAAAATATAAACCATTGATCTTTTGGCCTTGAATTTTGAAAAGAATTTATTCTAGTTAGATGCTTTTTGGGAACTTTCATTTACCAGCAACGGACATTCTATAATTCTGTAAATCCTTTCACATTCTTTGGAGATGATACATAAAGAGAGTAACTATGGACTTCACATTTGGCCTTTTGTGTTATGCTTGGAGTTCTAATATCATAATAATTCAATGTATTGTTATTAACATAATTTATGTTGGGTTATTTTGGAAAATGGAACATCAATATTTGATGATTTTGAATGCTACCTCCTTATTCATGACTAATAATGAACATGATGTGAAACTTGGTACTTTTGACTATAGGGAAACGAAGCAAGGTTGCTAATTATTATGAGAAACAAGAAGGACTCCTTGAAGGGTATACGGAGATGGAGACCATGGCTGAAAATGGTTATATGCCTGGAAGTCAAACAGAGGTTCGTTGTGTTCAACTTGATGATTTTGAATGACAACTTTGTGGAACAAAATGGGAGAATAATTTTAATTTCTGAGTTTGGGTGCATAAATAATATCAAATGACTACTATTTGTGTTCATGTTCTGTTTCTCTATGACACATTTTCGATCATCTGAAATGGTTAATGAAAAGTTAAATCTTCCATCTATACCACCTAGTGAACACCCCCACCCCCCCCCCCAAACACACACAAACCCAAAAAAAAAAAAAGACCATACTATCTCATCACAGCTAAAATCTTTCTTGTTTCCTACAAATGAAAAACCAATATTTTTTCATTGTTAATCTTTTTGCACATTATTATTCTCAGGATGAGTTGCAGCAGCTTGCAAAGAATGAGAGGATGGCTATCCACGTATCAAACACGGCTAATGTCGCGCTCTTTGCAGCAAAACTCTATGTTTCTATTCAGAGCAGATCATTAGCGGTTATTGCCTCAACATTGGATTCACTTTTAGATCTCTTGTCAGGCTTTATATTGTGGTTCACGGCCCATGCCATGAGAAATCCAAATCAGTCTCGTTATCCAATCGGAAAGAACCGGATGCAGCCAGTGGTAAGTCATCCAATTGAATAATTCTTTGAAAATTCAGATTCTGATGGATTTAGGTTGTTGAAGCTGATAATGAGCATTCATGTGTACTCTTAGGTCCCAAATAATATTATCAACAATATTAGCAATTCAAAATAGCAATCACACACAAGAACACAAAATTTACGTGGAAAACTTTTTCTCTTTGAGGGAAAAAAACTACAGGGAAAACTCCAAATAATTCCACTATTATTAAATCAATTACAATAATTATTGTGTATATCTCACGGCTAAAGAAAAATCTCTTTTGTTTTTCTTTACTCTCACACACTCATTACTTATCTCTTTCAAAGGCGGCAACACTTTGCTCTCTCATTTTTATTTTATTCTCCACGCATATCTCTCTCTTGGCTGTCTACTTTTTCTCTAAGCGGCTCCTTCTTGGCTACTCTCTCTTCTTTTTCTTTTTTGTGCGGCTTCCTCTTTCTTTGCTCTTGCACATACTCTCTGTGTCTTCTTGAAGGCAGCAGTACCTTACTCTCTCTCTCTCCTCTTGCGTTCCTCCCAAGCGAAAATCCCTTTTCTCTCTCTTGGTTTTACGCTGTATATTCCCTTTCCCCATAGGAAGGACCCTTGGGCCAAAACCATCAAATTCTTTGCAGCATTGTCTATTTATAAGACCTTTTCGCTATTCCCTTTTGAACTAGGAATATATTACCTTATTAACAAGGAATCGACTTCCTTCCACACCAAGGAATAGTCTTTCCTTCTACAATAAGGAAATCCAAATTAATTTTTGCTTCTTCCACTAGGAAACCTAATTGACTTTCCAAGTCACAATTGGAATTTGAGGCAATTTCCCAACAATCTCCACCTTGATTCAAATTCCATCAGTTGTCCTCAACTATCTTCTTTCCTCTTGGGATAGCTCCTACCTTAATCAAGTAGTCCTCTTTTCCTCTTGGAATAGCTCCACTTTAATCAAAGCAATCCCTTCTCTTTTATCTTAATTCACACAAAGAATCATCCACTAAATCAACCACTGTTGGTCTTTTCTTTCACAGCATTATGCGCAACTGATCATGACAGAGTTAATTGAATAACTCCCAATAGAAGGTTATAGTCTTCATCCTTTATAGTTTCAAGTTTCGTCCCCAAAAGAGGTAGATGCAACTTCTTCCCATATAGATAATCTTCAATCTGCATTCTCCAATACCCGAAGTCTATTCCATCAAATTTCTCAATTCCTGAAGCCTTGCCTTATTCTCTGGCTATCGCTTCCACACTAATCTTAGCTCTGATACCATTTGTTGGGTCCCAAATAATATTATCAACAATATTAGCAATCCAAAATAGCAATCACACACAAGAACACAAAGTTTACGTGGAAAATCCTTTTTCTTTGAAGGGAAAAAAACCACGGGACAAATTCCGAATAATTCTACTATTATTAAATTAATTACAATAATTCTTGTGTATGTCTCACGGCTAAAGAAATTTTTTTTTTTTTAAATTTTTATTTTTATGCGGCAACACTTTGCTCTCTCCTTTTTATTTTATTCTCCATGCATAGCTCTCTCTTGGCTATCTTCTTTTTCTCTAAGCGGCTCCTTCTTGGCTACTCTCTCTTCTTTTTCTTTTTTGTGCGGCTTCCTCTTTCTTTACTCTTGCACATACTCTCCTTGTGTCTTCTTGAAGGTGGTAGTACCTTACTCTCTCCTTCCTCTTGTATTCCTCCCAAGCAAAAATCCCTTTTCTCTTTCTTGGTTTCATGCTTTATTTTCCCTTTCCCCATAGGGAGGACCCTTAGGCCAAAGCCATCAAATTCTTTGTAGTATTGTTTATTTATAAGACTCTTTCGCTATTTCCTCTTGAACTAGGAATATATTACCTCTTTAACAAGTAATAGACTTCCTTCCACACCATGGAATAGTCTTTCCTTCTACAACAAGGAAACCCAAATTAATTTTTGCTTCTTCAACTAGGGAACTTAATCGACTTTCCAAGTCAGAATTGGAATTTGAGGCAATTTCCCAACATGTTCTTGGTTAGTGTTGCTTCTGTAGTTCATTTGGTTGCTCAGAAGTTGGTGGAGTGAAAATTATGCATCTTAAACTTTATTTAAAAAAAATTTACCCCAAAGAAGTCAAGATTTTATGTTTTTATTTCTTCATGTCATGATTTCATCAAACCTTTCTGTAATCAATAATGAAAATAAACTGAAATGCTATTCCATCATTAGTACTATTGGCTCAGCTATGTCTTATTCCACAAATTCTAGAGGCAAAAGCAATAGATAGACATTTCATGATGTCATGCCACAGTTTATTTCAAGACTAAATATTTCATCAGGTCCATGCTTTAGGCTCTCATGTTGTTACCGAAATTTTGAGTTTGGGGTCTATTACTATGTTTAAAAACAAATAGCATTGGTTTTGGGCAAATTTGTTTTATTAGAAACTACAGTGAATATACACAATCTAGTCTTAGGAATAAAAATTTCAGGGATCAAATAGAAAAGTGGTCGAACAATCTACTCTTGGGAATAAATAGCATTGGTTTTGAGCATAAATTTGAGTGTAGGTTGATGAGTGATTATGAGTTACAGGGATGTAGACCCAAGGCTTGCTAATAATCACATCATATTCAGCCAGACTGTGTTTCAACTTTTTGTTACAACACTTACGCTTTAATGCAACAAATATTTTACTAATTTAGCTTGAGAGTGCAGGGAATCATTGTTTTTGCTTCAATAATGGCAACTCTTGGATTACAAATTCTGCTCGAGTCTGGTCGACAATTCATTGCACAGGTATGCAACTTTTATCTCACATGCTCCGATCTATGTTAAGGATGTGGATGACTGTGAGCATGGCTAGACTCAGACATATTTTAATCAAAGTTGGCTTTGAGAAGGGTTTGAAAATTAATTCCCTTCTTTATGTCTTGTCTGAACTCTAAGGTCCAATGTGACTTTGGTTCTTGGTACTTCATGAAAAGGATGACATAGGTTTTGAGCTACTACCTAAATGTATGAGATCCTTGTTCGATCATATTCTGAGTTGGTGGATGTAACATTTAAACATGACTGTTCTAAGCTTCGTTTTCTGTAGTCGTTTGCTGTATCAGTGATTCCTTTAATATTAATTTCATTTCCTGTGCTGATTACAGACTCAGCCTGATAGGGATCCTCAGAAGGAGAAATGGATGATTGGAATAATGGTCTGTGTGACCATAGTGAAGTTTATGCTCATGGTCTATTGTCGAAGATTTAAAAATGAAATTATTAGAGCCTATGCTCAAGATCATTTTTTTGACGTTATTACTAATTCAATTGGTTTGGCAGCGGCCGTCCTGGCCATTCGATATTATTGGTGGATTGATCCTACTGGAGCTGTTATAGTAAGTTCATATGCAGCTCTTCTTCTTTTTTTCTTTCTTCTTCGCTCCTTTTTTCTTTTACTACCATACTTTTGATAATTGGGTGCATTTGTTGTTTTTGTTTATCCAAAATAATAAAGATAATTGAATTCAGCTACCATACAAGTTATCAACTTCCTTTTTTTTTCCTAAAATTATCAAAATCACTTGCAGCCATGACAAAATATGGGTATTCACTCTATATCTCTCATTTTCAAAGTGAAATGGACACTATTTGTGATTGGCTCCTTGGAGTTGATCTTAATCTATCTTTTTATAATGATTTGTTGGACATGTGATGCAGATAGCATTATATACAATGAATATATGGACGAAGACAGTCATTGAGAATGTCTGGGCACTAATTGGAAGGACAGCACCACCTGAATTTTTGGCAAAGCTAACATATCTGATATGGAACCATCATGAAGATATCAAGCACATTGACACAGTAAGAGCATACACTTTTGGTTCAAATTATTTTGTGGAGGTTGACATAGTTTTGCGACAAGACATGCTTTTGAACAAAGCTCATAATATCGGTGAGTCACTTCAAGTGAAGCTTGAGCAACTCCCAGAAATTGAGCGAGCTTTTGTACATATAGATTTTGAGTATTCTCATAAACCAGAACACAACATTGCGGTTTGATGAAAATGATGATGATGACAATAGTAATGATCAGAACTCAGCCTTTCCAGAGCAGAACGGTATTTGAATGAGTTGCTGATTTAGTTAATATGTGATGCACTTTTATTTTAACTAGTCACAGACCCACGCGATGCGTGGGAATATATAAATATTATGTAACGGGGTATAGTATACGAAAAGTAATAATTACATGAAGGATTATTAACACAAAAATTGTCTTTCAACTCAATGTTTATGAAGTTTCATTTTAGTAATAAACTCCCCACAAAAATAATATAAATCAACCAAAAAAACAAACTTTTACTATGAAAGTGAAAACATGGTAGTGATTTTTAATGGATTGGGGTAATAGCACTGGCTTTTAGTAGAAAACAATTTGATTTAAAAAGTCGCAAGCTCGAACAAGAAAGGAATTGAAAATGATGTCTAAAACAAATTTTGACTTCTTGCTTATTCCCTTGAATATGTCAAATTATTCTTTGTATTATTTGCACTTGAATTTAATTATTTAAATGATAGCTATGACACTACATGATAATGTTTCACCTAAGACAATTAGTCAAACTTTGAGAAGAAGATATCTCACATTTATATCATAAAGAACTTGCATTTTAATTTTTTTTGTTCTGTGATATGGGAAGTACTAAGTCTTCAATTGGAAAGACTTCTATGACATAATGATGTAGCAACCAATATATAAGTATAATGTGTAACAACATCTAAGGGGAGCAAACAGAAAAATATATACATATACACACTTACATAGTGTTTTAAACTATCCATTTTTCTGAATTAGAATTCAACTGACTAAATTTAATAAAATTATTTTCATAGGAATACAACTTTATATATATATATATATATATATATATATATATATATATATATTTATTTATTTACACATTTCCTACCAGCAGGTTTTGCATCTAACTCCAATTTCAAATGCCATATTGCTCCATGTAAACTGTTGACTTTCCATCTTAATGTCTCACCTCATCCCAAAGGCATCATCTCAGCACGCTGAGCCTTCACCATTTCTGTTAAAGTCTAGCCCATTTTCAATTTTTAAACCTCAAAGCTAATCACTATTTATCAAAAGAGTAGAGTGAACCAACTGTATGACAGTTATATATATATATATAAAATTTCATATCACTGAAATGCAATAAAAAGAATAAGCACCCAATAGAGTCAACCATCAATATGATAAGTAACACACTTAGAGTCATTATTCACTCCAAAAAAAAAGAAGTCATTATTCACAAATCAAAGTAAATGAAAAAAATCCAAGTGGGGGCTTGGCTCAGCTGGGTATGGTTCGTCCACTCTGCCTAACACGCTCAGGTTCGATTCCCGCTACTAGCAAGAGTCTGTTGGTGGGTAACTTGTGTTCATGGGTAAAGAAAGAGTGGCCCTAATCTCTGACATGGCATGGGCCCTACTCGGGGGTGTAATATAACCATAAATCCTCCCATTTTTATTCACCAAAAAAAAAAAAAAAAAAAAAAAGATAGGATCATATATAATATAGTACCAATAATATTTTTGGGATAGGGAGGCAACTCTGTCACCACCATTTCTTCTCTCGTATTAATTTTTCTTCTTGATTGCTAGAAGATTTTTGGGTGTATGCTTTCATCAACAAAACAAAAAATAATTTGTAATCAAATACAAAAGTCTATGAGGGTCCCAAACCAACACCAGACTCTAGTAGATTAGATAGATTGACAAAGGTCTATGAGCAATGAGTTTTTACTTATTAAGCCTCTACAAAATTTAGATAAATTTTCAGTCTTTTAGAGCAAAGGAATTAGATCCAAAAATATATGATACATGTAACATGAGATGTGATCATAAATATATAAATGATTTAACACAACAAAACACAATCAAACCAGAGAGAAATAAGAGTGAAACAAAAGAAAGCAAAGGAGGAGAGCCACTGCATTTATTGGTTGCCTCTTCCGTATGGATGTCGTTAACCCAAAAAAGATAGGATTTGGAATCTGGGTTGCTATCAAAATCAATCAATTTGTTAGTCCACAAAAGAATACCAAGAATCTCTTTGATGTTCAGCCACCTTTTTCCTTTTGCCACAAAGGAAACTTGAGAACTATTAAACAAAATCCAGAAACTGAAAACCTAATAACAACTCAGGTGGTAGTATTTGAACTTTACGATTGATAACCAATAAGTATGACAAATTATGTAGAAGACAATCATTAAGGAATTATTACCTTCACTTTCTTTAACATAGATTCAACAAACTTCTCCTGGCTCTTCTCTAATAAGCCACAACACATTAAAAGAATGAGACATGAGTTACATTGATTGGTTGGCTACCTTCTAGAAACATAATAGCATACACGTTGTGAGGAATTTAGCATCTAGTCTTAACATTAAACAAAAAATACTAACCATCCAAAAAGTCATCAGAAGTTGCGATACAAATATAGTGATAATTTAGCATTGTGAAACACACCTAAACAAAAATCAAGAGTGATATGTAAAAGAAATTGACTAACAATATTTGAATAAAGAATCGAAAAATTCCTCTAAAATTGTAAGCAATAATCAACAGTGGAATTGAATTCTTGATAGTTTGCATACCTTTGTCTTGCATATTCGCTGGGCATTGGCTAAGTACGGAAATTTGGGGGGGAAAAAAACTAAAGTGGAGAGAGAGAACTTACGGGCAGAATATATAAGATTTGGATTAGCTATTGAAAGTGGACAGGTGATTTGGATAGAAGACTCTTAACTCTGCATTTAAGTTACAAAGAAACTGTTTTGCTTCCAAAATCCAATTTTGGATGGAAGGATGTGAATAGTCGTAACTGAAGATAATAACTCATGTTGTATGAATAACAATTGAGAAGACTTAGTACTTAGTAGTAGATGAATAGTCATCTCTTTTTTTTTTCTTTCTTCTTTTTTGAGAAGGAGATGAATGGTCATTTTAATAGAGTGCATCAACATGTTTGTCCATGATCTATATTTAATTTTTTGATGAACATAATCTGTATTTAATTGTTTTATAAAAATTAGAGAGAAATTATAAAGGAAAAAAGTATTTAAGAAAAAGTATAAAGTGGAGGATGATGTGGCTCAATAGGAGCATAGCAACTTTAAATGCTACGCTTCAGCTTTTAGTATTATATAGACTAGTCGTAGACCCACACGATGCGTGAGAATATATAAATATTTTGAGCGAGCTTTTGTACATATAGATTTTGAGTATACTCATAGACCAGAAGACAACATTGCGGTTTGATGAAAATGATGATGATGACAATATTAATGATCAGAACTCAACCTTTCCAGAGCAAAACGGTATTTGAATGAGTTGCTAATTTAGTTAATATGTGATGCACTTTTATTGTAACTAGTCGTAGACCCACGCGATGTGTGGGAATATATAAATATTTTGTAATTATGATATAATGTATAATTTGTTCTCTTAAATTTGTTGAAGATTATTTGTTCTCCCTAAAAATTAAATAATTTTTAAAATTATTTTCCATCTTTCTATCTCTACAAATAAATCATTCTATTATTTTTTGGTTTATTTGATTGGTATTTATCCATTTTTTAGGTGGTTTGTATTCTTCTCAATTATGTTATAGTGCGTTATGTTTTCCCAATTTTTTTATTATTTACAACTAAACTTTTTAAGTTTTAAATATATTATTCAAATTTCTCATTCTCTTAAAGGATATTATCATGATAACAAAAACTCTTCATAAAATTACAGTTGATATTACTCAAATAACCAATAGGAAAATTCATACATAGCCAAGATTGTATTTTGATATAAATTCAAATTCTCACTTTCAAAATGACTAAGTAATAACTCAAACAAAAATAAAATCAAAACAATAAGAGGGAGAGAGAGGATTTATGATAGGGAACTCAATTCAATTTAATTGGTCTTCTTCATATTTTATCCAAATTCAATTTCTTCAGATAGCAAACCAAGCATACATCTTCTTGGATATTCTCAAATTCAATTGGTCTTCATGGATTTTGAGGCAAAGTCTTCCGACAAAGGCACCCCATAATAATATCTAAATTTGTTACAATACAAAACCAAAAAAGAGTAACATATCTTGTACTAATTTATGCATCAATATTCATGTTACAACTAATATGTATGTACAAAAAAAATTGATTTATGCTATGCATATACAAAGGGAACACTTTATCCATAATGGTGAATGCATCTACAATTTACTTGGGAATTAAATATACATTTGTATTTGAGACACAACTTTCTAAACATTGGTTAACGATCATATAAACTATAGCAACCAAACCTCACTGCAATTCTTTTACTATATTCTTCACCATAGCTTTGAGACTTTTTTGGTTGGTTTATGGGAACCAATGTTGTTGGCACTTGAGATCTTCAATGGCACATCACCAACAAAATTAATTAGGAAAACCTGAAGAATATGGGAAAGAATAAAAAACTCACTTTATATATATATATATATATATATATATATATATATATATATATTCACACAACAAATCAATAGATTTAAAAAAAAAAAAAAAAAAAACTAATTGGGTGGCAATTGAATGGTTTTCATAGTTGCTTGATTGGGGAGAAGAAGAGTCATAGACTTGAAGGGAGTTTGAACTATTATCAGATTGAGTTTGATGGAATGGTAAATGGAAAGTTGAAAAGTTAGGAAATGTTAATTGAGAGAGAGAGAGAGAGAGAGAACAGAAAATGGAAATAGATTTGGCTTGATGGAGTAATAGATGGGAAGTTGAAAAATGTATAAGAAACTATTTACTTAGAAAAAAAAAAAATCACTTCTCAATAGGGCATTTATTCCTACAAAATCACTTTTACCATTAGATGTGGAGCTATCTATAGTAGACATGCCACATGAAATGTAAAACGAAAACATAATGAATAATTAAAGGATAATGAAATATGGTGAGAGAACAAAATTCAATAATTGTGAATGCAAAAAGAAGAATGGACAAAAAATCAAGATAAGTCTTTAGAGCCTAAGATCCAGAATAACTTAAACTCCTGCCATTGAACATTTAGTTAGTTGTTTTTTTATCACCTAATAATCATTGCAAAAAGAATAATGAAAAACATCAATTTCTATAAACATTGAGGAAAATTGAGGTGTCAATATTTTAAAAAAAAAAAAAAAAAAAAATTCCACCTGTTTCTTCCTTCACCCTTTTAAGAAAGTCCTCTGTCTTGTAATTGATGCACACATCAGCCCTAAGATCCTTGTGTAGTGGGCTTTTTTGTGTTTTATTGGGCTGCCTCCTACGGTACTATTATTGTATTGGACTGGGCTGCCTCCTGCGATACTAGGCCCAAGTGTTCTGAGTAAGGGAGTTGAGATCGGTCCAATTGGAACTCAAATTGGTCCGGCTTGTGCGCAAACTATGCCTCGTCTATCATAAGCATGCTTATGGCAGACAGAACTGTTCTGAATGAGTTACGACAAGCAGACATAACAATAAAGCAAAAAAGAAGAATATTTTGGCTTATTGACTATAGTAAACAGTTAATCCATACTTAATAACTATGATCACAACAACTATAACTTAAGGAAGGCGAATGAATAAGTGTTCAGCATATGGGTCAATCAAAGAAAAAGAAAAGAAGAAATAAATCTAAGTAAGTCTAGTCTGTGAGACCCAAAACCAAAAAGGGAAGAAAACCTCTTCTCAACGTAATTAATCTCCTAGGAAAAAGAATCTTGCCACGGAAATTAATTACTTTAAGGGAAGTGGACTTGAATGGTTAGTGCCCAGAGGAACCCCTTTCTTTGCTATTGGCAAAGGGCAAGATTTTGAGAGGGAGAGAGGGAAATAACCAATTGGTGCATGCTTGCGGAACTAACTCTCTCTGTTTTTTCCTTTCTTTTTTTCTTTCTTTCTTTGTTTTACGTTTCTTTTTCCTCTTATCTTTCCTTTTTCTTCTTTCTTTCTTGTTACTCCTTGTTTCTATTTCTTGATTTTCAAGTTTTCAATCCTATCCTCTTCCTCCTCGTTGTTGTGGTTACTGTATACAGCAAGGGCTTCTTTTTATAGTGCTTGCCATGACTGAATTTTACTATTTTAGCCCTTAACCACCTTTGTCTGGTCTGGGTGTACTTGTCGACCACCACGTCTGTGTGCCACTTCCCATCACCAGATAAAGAGAACTATTTTATTTATTAGTCTGCCGTGGCACCCCATTCCTGCTATGGTGTGGGTGCCTTCTCTCTCCCTATCCCTCATGGCATGCACCTAGTGGCCTAGCTCAGCCTTACCCGTTTGGGTGGTGTGTCATCCCAGCAGGACATTTCCCCCAAAAGAGCCCTGGTAGGAACCTCAAAATAGGTCTTTCCCTCTCCCCACCAACCATGCCCTCTTACCTCTGACCCATGACCTCATTGTGTCCTGTATTGGCTAGGTACAGGCTGGTGAGGTCTGGGTCTTGCGCGTGTCTTTCTTCCATATGCGTCCAAAATCTACTTGTTGTTCTCTCATTCGCCGTGGTCTGGAGACTTGCCTACACAGCCTGCCGTTTGTTCTTTGACCTTTTATGTGAGCTGCTTTTTGATTTCCCACTCCCTTTAGGGGCTGATATTTATTTGTTACTGGGCTTTACACTTCTTTCGGCCCATTTCTTGATTTCCCTCATTTCCTGCCATATTACTCTATCATTCCTACCGTAATGACTCAATCCTGTTAGGCCTCTTTAGGCTTGCCGTTTATTCTTTCCCCCAGTGGCCTAACATGGACATTGGTTTTCCTATTTATAGGCTCCTGTGCCCCCTTTTGTTTTTCTCTTGGGCATCCTTGGCCCATTTGCTTCCTTTGGGCTTTCTCATCCCTTTTACTAACTCTACATTCCCATGGGCTATTACCAACTTCATTGGGCTTCCCTGACCCAATTACTTCATTCTCATCCTTAGGATTTATGGGCTTGCCGTTAACCCCTTACTTTCTTTGTTTCTATTATTTTTGGGCCTGCAGTGACTCATTCTCACTTTTCTACATCATATATTGCCCATGGGTATGCTATTTCTTTCTTTCCGGGCTTCTTTAAGCCCATTTACCTCCTCAAGGCCCATTTGTTTATTTCATGAACCTGTGATCCATCATTCCTACAGCTTGGGCCTGGTGGTTTTATCACCTGTCTGCCAACCCTTTGTTGCCCTTATTGCTGGGCTTTCTTCCTTCCACTTGGATCCTCAAAAATGACCCTCAACACCTTGCAAATAGCCAATTTTTCATCACTCATTGGCACTCACAATCTAAAAATATATGAATACTTGGAAACCAAACTTATGCATTAGAAGAAAGTGATATTGGACTTGTAGTAACAAACCCACTTGCTCCATAGTATTTAGCTATCAGAATTGCAAATGTACCAACATCGCTTGAGCTCCCATGGACCTGAAATTTTAATATTCATTAGTTTTGAATTGGAGACACCATATTGCAAAAAACAAAAATGATAGAAATTATCATTTTAAGCTTGTATCGTGCATAAATTATCAAACCATTTGTAAATTGGACAATAAATTACACTAAATAATCATAAAGGCTCAAAAATTACCAAAAAAAAAAAAAAAAAACTACCAAATAAGAGAGAGAGAGAGAGAGAGAGAGATAACTTTTTTTTTTTTTTTTTTTTTTTGTTAGAGAAAACTATGCATAAAATGAAAGAAAAAAATGACAAATTTATAGTAAGAGAGTGAGAATAAGAAAAGACAAAATAAAGGAAGATAAAGAGAAAGATGAAGAATGATATTAAAGTAGAGGGTAGTGGGGAGATGTAAAGGCAAGGGAAGGAGAAATGTTTGAGAAAATGTAAATATTAAAAAAAAAAAGAGAGAGAGTAAATGAGTAATGTTAAAAAAATTATAGGAAATTAAAAATAAAAAAGATAATGACATGGACACTGATGTGGCTTAACTGGAGTGTAGCAACAATATATGCTAAGTTTCAGCTTTTAGATATATATAGATGCCAGATTACGGAATTTACCATCTGATGGCTTAATGCCACTAATCGTGAGGTATCCCTCTTATTATTTAGTAGATGGAGCTTCATTAGATAGTTGATCTTGTACTGGTCCTTTGATATGCAACCATTTTTCTTTTAATGCAAGATGCTAATAATTTGGATAATATGAGTTCATCGGTCAGGGCAAACTTCATTCCGGTCATGCTAATGCAACAAGCCATCATTTTATTGTTGTCAATTTCTTTAAGGAAGTTATGAAAGCAATAACTTTATATGTGTTAATTCATTCCAAAAATTTAGTAAAACCATAATTCAGATAACTTCACATAGAATGAGTATTTGGGGAAATGATTGATGGAGTACGTATAGCTTATGGTACTCTCACATGCACACACCAAAAGGGTACTTTGAGCAAAGAAATGAGAAAATAAGGGTATTCATTTTGGGCCTGAAGTGTATGAAGCATTTTATGATTTGGCAGTAGGTATTCATGTTAACAATGAAACGGAATTTGTGCAGCACATAGATCGTCTATTTGGACCCTTAGCTTTTTGTTAGTAAAAGTATGATAGATAAAAGCGGGCTAAAGAAAATAAGATGATTGATTGCTGAAAGTACTGTAGCAAAACAAATTTAGCTTATGTTAAGTTATGATTTTTCTTATAACATTTGTATTGGCTTATTCCATGACAAAAATGTGTTGTAATTTCATTAATTTATTTCTTTATATTTTTGTGGGATTTATTTGTATTGGGTTTACTATTAAGTGATGGAGATTTGATCAAGACATCTAAAAGTTACATGAGGAGCACATGCCGGAAGCTGAAGAGTCAAGTGTCAGTTGTGAAAGTTGAAGAGTCATGTGCTAGTTGTGCCAGCTATATCTCGCGACTCAGGTGACTCGCGAAATTGACTGGCGAATTTCCCTGTTAGCAGAAATGTGACTTTTTGTACTCTCTCTCAATTCATACTATATATATATATATATATATATATATATATATATATATCCTTATTACCCACAGAAATGGTGAGGAGCCTATTGAGAGAAAAACTCTAAGAGAGGTTTCTACAACACACCCACCTTATTAGA
Source organism: Quercus rubra (assembly GCA_035136125.1). Taxonomy (NCBI): domain Eukaryota; kingdom Viridiplantae; phylum Streptophyta; class Magnoliopsida; order Fagales; family Fagaceae; genus Quercus; species Quercus rubra. Next base: position 67,355,236 of record CM068733.1, read on the forward strand.
GAGAGAGCTACTCATTCTTAGAGAGAAAATCTTTGTAGTCTCTTCTCCTCCCCTCTCCCATTGTTATACCCATTGAGAGGAGATTTGTACCCAAACACTACTCACTCCCATTCAAAGTGTTGAGAGTTTTTTTGGAGCTTGAGAAGCATTGGAAGATGCCAAGGATGGCTGATGCGATATGGAACTTATTACGGGATCTGGAAAGCTAGAGAAGACACGGTTTAGCATAACCTTATTGGAGCAAGAAGTTTGGAGGGTTTAGATGCATTGGATAGATTAGGTTTGGAGGGTCTATTATTATTCATGTATCTCAACTGATTTTTGAGTGAATCATTTATCGCTTGGAGGGCAGCGGAGAGGTTTTTCGCCGAGTTTTTCAGTTTCCTCTTTGATAACATGTCTCAGTGTTATCTTTGTGTCTGCTTCTCTCTTCCCTACTCTATTCCTTTTAATTGTTGTTGTGTTTGTGATTAATTAGGGTTTAGCGTTTTGCCAATTTGGGTATTGCTTATATTTATCATTCCATACATCAATTGTTTGAATATAAGCTTCAGATTGGAAAATTTGAATTTGGGGGTCTAAACAATCACAAGTGTTTTACACACTAAGTGAGCTTTTAGCTTATTTTTGCTATTATTGAACTTATTTTTGGTACTATTCATGGGTCGTACTATACTATTACAACTAGTTTTTAGTTTTATCTACCGTACTTTTAGTAAAAAGTTTTTAGTTTTAGCTAAATAAGTTGTTCCCAAATGAATGTTAAGCAAAAAGTACTTGGCATTTTGAGGAAAAACCATAAGGTGGAACCCGCAAAAATAACCTACAAAGGGGAAAAAAAAGTTCATTTATTGCGGGACTCACGTGAGACTTGCAAACTGTAGAAAAAAGAAAAGAAGAAGCTAAAAATTGGCTTATAATCTAATCCCAAATGCACATTTAGATTGTCCCAAATGCACATTTAGATTCTCATTTTGTTATCGAAATATATTGGGCTCAGGGTCTATTGAGTTAATGAACAAATAGCATTGGTTTTGGGGCAAGTTTGTTAAATAATATTAGAAAATGCAAGGGACCATTGGCTTTTTTCTTGTATCAAGCTACGAATAGACACAATCTAGTGTTAGAAATAAAAATTAAGGGTACGTTTGGTACACTATAATGATTATTACATGGGAATAAGAATAAGTATTACAAGGAATATATTAAGTTGGAATGTATTAAGTATTACTATTCATTAGTTTGGTGACCATTTAGAAATAGAATCCTGAATATGCATTCACAATTTAGTAGAGTATAAAAAGAAGATGTACTTAAATAATTTTTAAGTCAAATTTCCTAAAACACACCTATTTTAAGGTGTTCAAAATAGAGCTAATAATTAACAATAAGGAAAATTTATTTTCTTTCATTTTGAAGATGTGTCAACTAATGGCTTTTTAGGAAATTTTTTTAAAAAGTTATTACATAAGGTGAATGAATAAATATTCAGTATTTTTGATAAGGAATAGTTATTCCTCATTTTGAAGAATAGCAATTCATAAGGAATAATTATTCATTGTAATAAAAATATAACCAAACAACTGAATAGTTATGCTATAGGAATATTTATTACATTACAGTGTCTATTATAGTCTATCAAACATGCCCTAAGTTGGAGAAGTAGTCAAATAAACTACTCTTGGGAGTAAATAGAATTGATTTTGAATGCATGTTGAAGAATGACTATGACTCTGTACCAAAGGCATGCTAAATAATAATCTGGTCGAGTCTGGTCGACAATTCATTTCAAAGGTATTCAACTTTAATCTCATGTGCTCCAAACTAAGTTAAGGATATAGATGACAGTGAGAATGCATGGCTAGAGATGGACTTAGACATATTTCAATTTGGAGTTTATGGTGCATCTTTGTGTTAGTCTCATGTTAATAATGATGGCTTCTTAGGAGCACTAGCATTGAGGGTGTAAAACCCCCCAAATTGCTATTTTAGCAACTGAGAACCCAAAAAAGTGCTCCAATATTTATATCTAAATTTTTTTAGCATTCATGCACAATAGGTACTTATATTTACAACCCATTGTTCATGAGTTCGTAAACACAAAATAATATAATTTATTCACTTTCTCTCTCTCTCTCTCTCTCACTTTTTTTGGGGTAATTGAATTGTTTATATTATTTAATGTTGTAATTTATTTTATTTTAATAAGTTGTATGTAAAAATAGAAACTGAGATATTGGGTGAGTTGTAAAATGGGATGGTAAAATAGATAAAGTAGGTTTTTTTAGGATGTAAAATAGAGACTAGTATGCATTATCAGATGCAAGTGCTTAGGCTGGGTCTGTAATTAGCACATGAAATGATGATTTCCTAATTTTTTATAAAAAAATAAAAGTATCTATAGATTTAAAGTGAGTTTATGATGTATCTTTGTGTTGAAATTTCATTCATTTTTTCTTGTTAAAATTAAAAAATAAAATAAAAAATGATGATAAGTATAGTAGTAATGTTTATCACGTTTTGCAAGCGCCTGGAAAGAAACAATTTATGACGGTGAAAGCTGCTTTTACTTTACACTCATCATTTTGTAAGTTCGAAGATGTCAACTGTTATGTGATCGATAACTTTAACTTATTCCTTTCCTTCATATTTTATGGAATTCTATTCTTTTATTACGATTCATGTCTAGCCCATTTCTTTACAAATTCTTAATCTTTGGAGTGAAGACTCAATTGGGACAGAGACAATACTAAACTTGCTATCTATGAAAGTGAAACACTTTCCCATGTTTTTGTGTGTCATTAACAAAAGCTCTACACAGAAGGGTTCAGTCCTGGACTTCTTTGAGTGTGTGTTTTGAAGTAACTTTCCCAGGTTTTTGTGACACAATAACAAAGTCCCAAGCGAAACATAGAAAGCTACAGAGTCTTGTTTTTCTTTGTATCACAGAGAGAGAGAGAGAGAGAGAGAGAGAGCTCATCATGGAAGAGGGTGGGAATGGCATGAATGTGAGCCATGAGAGCAGCAGAAGAGAGAACTTTGTGCCACAAGATGTTGAATCGGCATCGAGAAGTGAAATGTCATCTGGGTCTTGGAGGCTCAGGGTGCATGAGTTCCCAGCACTGGCTGAAAGAAGAGATAGGGAGCATGGTTTCTTCACTCTCCGCACCCTTCTTCATGCCCCAAGTAAAGCAGTAACCATTCTTTCATGAATCATGATCTGTGTGTTTGAAAACATAGATATATAATTGAGTTCAAATGTATATTTGTTTTGAGCAATTAGCCATATGATTAAGGGTCGGTAATGGGTTGGCCCGGCCGCTTTTCTTAATGGCCCATTGGCCTACTGGGCTGGGTTTCGTGCGCCCTCGAGTAATGTTTATTTTTATTTTAGAGAGGTGAATTACTAAGTTGGGCCTAATGGGCTGTTTATGAACTTTTTTAATGGGTCTTTGATGGGCTTATAATTAAAAAAAAAATTATAATTATATTATATAACAAAACATAAATGATCAAATCAAATATACTAAATAAAACCATTGATTAACTTGTATTGATTGGAATAAATAAGTATATTAATGTATTCATGAATATATTATGGTGATAATAATTACATTAATACAAAATATGGAGAGTTTTTTTTTTTTTTAAATATTTTATATATATATATTTTTAGGAAAGAATCAAAGACCTATTAATTTTTTTTTTCAACATCTATTTACTTCTATTTTATAAATGTTTTAAATGGTTTTTTTTCTATCTTTTAATATAAAAAAAATGTCTAAAATTAAATTTTTTTATTTTAAAAAAATTTGAAATTTACTAGACTACTAGCAAAATATATTTTTAGTAAGGATGATTTAACTCAATCACTTTAAGTATTTTAGTGTTTGGCCAAGACATGCCAATATTAAAATGAAAGTTATTTTATTTTTGGAATTTCATATTCTTTTTTAGGAAGATTCAATGTTTAAGATTGAGATTAAAAAAAAAAAAAAAAAAAAGTAACTTTCAATCTCAATCTTTGAATATAAAAAAAATTAAAAGTGAAGAAGTAAAAAAAATTATGTGAGAAGTTAGGGGTAATTGCACATGGTGCACTGGATCCTAATCTAGATTTAAGAACTATTTAGCAAAAATAAAATAAAATAAAAGGTCATAAATGTTCTTGTTTAATGTAAAATATGTAATTTAATTTTTAGCTTCATAACTGAGTTGACTCATCTGACTGAGTTGACTCGTCTGACTCATTGGTTTCTTTGTTCGGTGTAAATCTAATTTTTGGCTTGAAAACTAGGTCGACTCGGGCGAGTTACTAATTTTATTTTCAATAATTATAAACCAGACGAGTTACTAATTTCTTTGTACCAAGTACAAATTTCAAAGATGTTTTTGTTTCAGTGTATGATCTGATTTTTGGCTTGGTAACTTCAAAGCTGTTCTTTTTTTTTTTTTTTCTTTTTTTCTTTTTTTTCTTTTTTGGGTCAGCTTATAATTTGATTTTGGCTTGAAAACTGAGTTGACTCAACAGAGTTACTTATACAATGGTAAGTTTTATGAAAAAGGGGCTATTGTCCTAATGGCTAAGAACATTATAATTCAATTGGCTCTTTTTGGTGTCCTTAACAGAAAATCCTTTCAAATCATCTCTCCAGTTATCAAATTATCCAAAAAAGTCTATTGACCCAATGATTGTATCCCTTCAAGTTCAAGGGAGTGGTCAGGATTCACTTACTAATTTTGGGCAGGGATCTTTTAGGTGCCCAATCTATGGACTTTCACAATAGCTGAAATGGAGCATGATTGCCATCAAATCCAAAACTCACTAGGAAATTTCCAGCAATATGATCCTGAAATTTTTAATGCTCATGAATTGATTGTTGAATGTTGAGTGTTAACATCCCTATTCCCAACTTTGTTACGATAACAACCACAATTGAAATAAATACATTAAGAAAGAAAATATATAAATTTATGATCTTTTTTCCTTACTGTTTGAAGCAAATTTATTCTTGTTAGATGTTTTTTTGGGAATTTCAATTCACCAGCAAGGGACACTATAATTCCTGCACTAAATTTGTGAATGATGGAGTCATACGGCTTTCGGGAATAACTCCTTTCACATTCTTTGGAGAAGATACATAAAGAGAGAAACTATAGAATAGACTTCAATAATGTCATAATAATTCAATGGATTGTTACTCTTTAACATACTTGATGTTGGGGTCTTTTGGAAAATGAAATATCAAAATAGGATGACTTTGAATGCTTTCAATAATTCAATTTGACTAGTGATGAACATAACGTGAAACTTGTTACTCTTGACCGTAGGGAAACGAAGCAAGGTTGCTGATTATTATAAGAAACAAGAAAGACTCCTTGAAGGGTTTACTGAGATGGAGAACATGGCTGAAAATGGTTATATGCCTGGAAATCTAACTGAGGTTGGTTGTGTTCAACTTGATGATTATGAATGACAACTTGTGGAACAAAATGGGAGAACAATTTTCTGAGTTTGGTTGCATAAATAATATCAAATGACTACTATTTGTGTTCATGTTTTGTTTCTCTATGCAACCTTTTTAACCATATGAAATGTTTAATGAAACTTTCAATCTCCCAACATATGCCACCTTGTGACCCCTCAACCAAAAAAGAAAAACCATACTATATCATCTCAGCTAAAATCTTTCTTGTTTCCTAGAAATAAGAAACGGATATTTTTTCATTGTTAATCTTTTTGCACATTATTATTCTCAGCCTGAGATGCAGCAGCTTGTGAAGAGAGAGAGGATGGCGATCTATGTATCAAACATAGCTATCATCGTGCTCTTTGTGGCAAAACTCTATGTTTCTATTCAGAGCAGATCATTGGCGGTTATTGCCTCAACATTGGATTCACTATTAGATCTCTTGTCAGGGTTTATATTGTGGTTCACAGCCCATGCCATGAGAAACCCAAACCTGTATCGTTATCCAATTGGAAAGAACCGGATGCAGCCAGTGGTAAGTCATCCAATCGAATAATTCTTTGGAAATTCAGATTCTGATGGATTTAAGTTGTTGAAGCTGATAATGAGCATTCATATGTACTTGGTTAGTGTTGTATCTGTGGATCATTTGGTTGGTCAGAAGTTGGTGGAGTGAAAATTTGCTCATTTTGTTATCTAAATGTTGATCTTAGGGTCTTCTGAGTTTATAAACAAATACCATTGGTTTGGGGCAATTGGTTAATTAGAAACTGCAGCGAATAGACACAATCTAGTCTAAGGAATATAAAGTTCAGGAATCAAATGTAAAAGTAGTCAAATAATCTACTCTTCGGAAGAATTAGTATTGGTTTTGCACATAGAGTTTGAATGTAGGTTCAAGAGTGATTATGACTTACGAGGATGTAGACTCAAGGCATGCCAATAATCACATCATAGACTGTGTTTCAACTTTTCGTTACAAAAAATATTTTACTAATTTAGCTTGCAATTGCAGGGAATCATTGTTTTTGCTTCAGTAATGGCAACACTTGGGTTACAAATTCTGCTTGAGTCTGTCCGGCAATTAATTGCAAAGGTATGCAACTTTTATCTCATGTGTCCTGATCTAAGTTAAGGATGCAGAAGGCAGCAATGAGCATGGCTAGACTAGGACATATTTTAATCAAAGTTGGCTTTGAGAAGAGATTGAAATTAGCTTCCTTCTTGATATCTTGTCAGAACTCTGAGGTCAAGTGTGACTTTGGTTCTTGGTACTTCATGGAAAGGATGACATAGGTCTTGAGCGACTACCTAAATGTATGAGATCCTTGTTAGATCACATTCTGAGTTGGTGGATGCAACATTTGAACATAGCCATTCTAAAATTTCATTTTCTGTAGTCATTTACCGTATCAGTTTGCCCTTTAATATTAATTTTCAATTCCTGTGCTGATTACAGACCCAGCCTGAAAAGGATCCTGAGAAGGAGAAATGGATGATTGGGATAATGGTCTCTGTAACCATAGTGAAATTTCTGCTCGTGGCCTACTGTCGAAGATTTAAAAATGAAATTATTAGAGCCTATGGTCAAGATCATTGTTTTGATGTTATTACTAATTCAATTGGTTTGGGAGCAGCTGTCCTGGCCATTCGATATTATTGGTGGATTGATCCCACTGGAGCTGTTATAGTGAGTTCATATGCATCTCTTCGCGCCCTCCCCCCCCCCCCCCCCCCCCCTTATTTTACTATACTTTTGATAATTGGGATCATTTTTTGTTTTTATTCATCCAAAAATAATAATGATAATTGGATTCAGCTACTTTACAAGTTATTAGTTTCCTTGCTTTTCCTAAAATTATCAAAATCAACAGCAGCCATGTTTGGCATGACAAAATATTGGCATTCACTCTATATCTCTTGTTTTTAAAAGTGAATTGCCCACTATTTGTGGCTTGAGGATAGAACTTTCATTGTCTCCTTGGAGTTGAAACCTTAAAGGTATCCTTTTTTATAATGATTTGTTGAACCTGTGATGCAGATAGCATTATATACAATAAGTACATGGACGAAGACAGTCATTGAGAATGTCTGGTCACTAATTGGAAGGACAGCACCACCTGAATTTTTGGCAAAGATAACTTATCTGATATGGAACCACCATGAAGATATCAAGCACATTGACACAGTTAGAGCGTACACTTTTGGTTCAAATTATTTTGTGGAGGTTGACATAGTTTTGCCACAAGACATGCTGTAGACATCAAAATTTTATGATGAATTCACAACCGTCCGATTGTTCATGATAAAATATTTGTGATCAAATTAATCTCTAATTGATGACGTGGACAATCAGCAAATGAAATCAAGCCACGTGGCAAAATCAAATGAAGAAAGCCATATGGCAGCGTCAGAAGAAAAGACCTATATGGAAAGTTCTTATTAAATGAAATACCAAATTAAATTCATATATAATTCAACTCTCAATAAATGCTGAGAGAAAATTCCAAGTTAAATATCATTGAGTTGCCTATAAATAGGGGCTTCTCATATGAGAAAAGGAGAGAACGCTTAGAGAGAAAACACTACTGACACTCTACCAAAATAGAGAGTCACCTCTAAAGTTCACAAGAATTCCATTGTTCATCAAGGCCTATTCCTACTTCTTCAAATCAAAGTGGGGATTCTCCTTTAATCTAGTTCGAGATCAAGCCAACGGCCCTCACACATCAAGTCAAGCACATTCAACTATTCATTCAACTTGGAGACATCAAAGCACGATTCAAGATCAAGCTTCATAGCCTCTTTGGATCGTAACGTTTCTTGGAGATCGAATCAGAGGAATTTATTGTACTCTTTCATTGTAAAGATTCATACAGAGGATTGTACTCACATATATACAAATACAAATTGATTATTTGTTACACTATTTCGTGATCGTGTGATTTATCTTTTACGAAAATTGTGTGTACACATGCTTTTGAACAAAGCTCATAATATTGGCGAGTCACTGCAAGTGAAACTTGAGCAACTCCCAGAAATTGAGCGAGCATTTGTTCATATAGATTTTGAGTATACTCATAGGCCAGAACACAAGATTGCAATTTAATGAAAATGGTGATGATGACAGTAGTAATGATCAGAGCTCAGCCTTTCCAGAGCACAAGGGTATTTGAATGAGTTGCTGATTTAGTTAATATGTGATGCAATTTTGTTGTGATGCCAGAGTATATAATTTACTATCTGATGGCTTAATGCCACTAATCATGAGGTATCCCTCTTATTATTTAGTAGATGCATTAGACAGTTGATCTTGTACTAGTCCTTGATATGCAACCATTTTTCTTATAATGCAAGATGGTAATAATTTGGATAATGTGATTCACCCTTCAGGACAAACTTCATTCTAGTCATTAAGCCTTCATTTTATTGTTCTTGTCAATTTCTTTATGGAAGTTATAGAGGCAATAACTTTATTTGAGGTATTTTCTTAATTTCTTTAGTGTGGTGTCAGTGTGTCACTAACTCACTATTGATTCTCCTCTTGTGGCTACCAAAAGTGTTTGTTTTGCCATATGACTTGAAATGAATAGATTAGACAACCAATCTTCAGTTATCTTGAATCTTTTTCCAATTTATCAGTCGAGCAACAGCCATTTAGGCTACCAGATTTCTGCGGCTCAATCCTTTTGGGGTTCACAAGTTCAAGATATATATTAGCTCTTATGTTTGTCAAAATTGTTAATCCATTGTCCTACTTCATACCAAAAATTTAGTAAAACCATAATGCAGATAACTATCAAGATCACAGCAAGCAGAAGACACCAGAATCAACACGCATAGCTGAAGTTCAAGAAATGATCTCTGATGCTCTTGCCGTTTAGTAGCTGTCTTGTAGTTTAATAGCTGTTAGTATGTTTGTGTTTATATACGACCTGTAGTTTAATTTGTTATTACTCTTCAGTTAGTCTTCACACGTGAGAATGTTAGTTAGCATCACGTGAGAAGGGTTGTTAGTTTGTTAAAGTTGGTTACTCTGTTTTTAGTTCCTAATTCATTTCTGTTTGCTTCCCATCTGAACTTGATGCTATATAAATGCACAAGTTAAGTTAATTGAATACAATTTCAGATTTTCCCAATTCTTTCATTCTTCATATGGTATCAGAGCTCTCTAGAAGTTTAGAACTCTAGGGTTTTATAGAATTGAGAATTTTTCATATCCGCCATTGTTGTTTCAATTCAAGCTTTCTCAATCTTTCTCAGAGTCTTTTCCAAAGATTTTCCTTTGCTTCAATGGCCGACGCAACAACTACCAATACTTCCACCACTGCATCTTCATCTTCTTCTTCACAAGAATCATATAACCCCAACGATCCCCTGTTTTTACATCCTGGAGAAAATCCAGGGGCTGTTCTTACTTCTCAGCCTTTGGTTGGAGAAGAAAATTACTCGGCTTGGGCAAGGTCAGTAAGGAAATCCTTGATTGGGAAGAATAAGCTTGGTTTTATAGATGGTTCCATAACCATTTCTTCTCCACTCGTGAACTCACCAACTGCTATTCAAGCATGGATTCGTGCTGATAACATAGTTGGAACATGGATTATTAATTAAGTATCACCAAAACTTCAGGGCAGCATCATTTACAGAAATACTGCTTTTGAGATTTGGAATGAACTGCGAGACACATTCAGTCAAGGAAATGGCACCAAAATTTTCAATATCCAGAGGCAAATTGCTGAAATTCATCAGGGAGAACAGCCACTCACTGATTATTTCACTCAGCTTAAGGTCTTATGGGATCAAATTCAAAACCTTAGTCCATTTCCTCAATGCACTTGTGGCAAATGTGTATGCAATGTCAATCAGAAATTGAAAGATCTTCAAGCCAAAGAAGCTACAATGAAGTTTCTAATGGGAGTCAATGATGTGTTTTCTCAAGTTAGAACACAAATTTTACTCATGGATCCACTGCCTTCTGTTAATAAGGCTCATTCCCTGTTCATCCAAGAAGAAATGCAGAAATCTGTCACTAATTCTGTTAGGGTTGAGTCTACGGTTTTGGCTGCCAAGAGTTTCAACAACAATCCAAAAGGAAAGGATAGGCCTCTATGCACTCACTGTGGAAGGCTAGGCCATACAGTGGAAAAGTGTTATAAACTTCATGGTTTTCCACCTGGTTACAAATTCAAGAACAAGAACATGATGGCTCATCAAGTTTCAGCTGTTACAAATCATTTTTAGAATCATTGCTTGACTCCAAATCTTGATCATAATCCTGTGGCAAATCAGTTTCAAGGGCATTGCTTGGTTTCAAACACTGATTACAACCATGCTACCACCACTCAAGCACCTGCATTTACCCCTGACCAGTACCAACAGCTTCTGTCCTTGATTGGAGTTCATCAACCTTCAACAGTCCAAGAACCTCACATGGTTAATGCTATCTCCTTGGCATCCAATGCAGTTGCAGGTATTGTTTCTTGCTCACCACATTCAGTCTTTTCTGCTAAGGTTGTGAATAGAAAGGCTTTTGGTATTGAAACTTGGGTCATGGACACTGGTGCTACAGATCACATAGTCTGTTCCAAACAATTATTGACTTCCTTTACTGCTATTTCACATACTATGGTTGAAATGCCTAATGGGGAGGCTGCTCTTGTGACTCATGTTGGTACAATTAAACTTTCCTCACACATTACCTTAACAAATGTCCTTTGTGTACCTTCCTTTTCCTTTAACTTGATCTCTGTCAGTGCCTTAACCCATTCTCAACCTCTTTGTGTTGTATTCTTGTCCAATTATTGCTTTATACAGGCCCTTACCAGTTGGAACACGATTGGAATGGGAAAAATGCATGATGGACTTTACCTGTTACAAGCATCCAGCCTTTCCAAAGCTTCCAAGTCTCTTGATGAATTTCTCCTCAAGAATAAGTCCAGCTCTTTCATTGCCTTTTCATCTTCTGTTTCTCATGCCAATTTGTATTCCCTATGGCATTCTAGATTAGGCCATCCATCTGATATGAAACTTCATTCTTTAGGTCATCTATTTCCATTCTTGCATAATTGTTGTACTAAAGATTGCATTGTATGTCCTTTGGCAAAGCAAAAGAGACTGCCTTTCCCTTTTGATAATAAAAGAGCTATTCATTCATTTGATCTTGTTCACATGGATGTTTGGGGGCCTTTTTCTATTCCTACTGCTGCTGGACATAGGTTCTTTCTCACCATTGTAGATGATGCATCAAGGGCTACTTGGGTTTTCCTCATGAAGGCTAAATCCGAAGTTAGACCTTTGATCATTTCCTTTTACAATATGATACATACTCAATTTCAAGCCTCAATCAAATCCATTAGAACTGACAATGCATTAGAATTTATCATGAATGAATTTTACACCTCTAAAGGCATTATTCACCAACAAAGCTGTGTTACACTCCACAACAAAATTCAGTTATGGAGAGAAAACATTAGCACATCCTAGCCACAGCTAGGGCCTTACAAATTCAGTCCAATATCCCTCTTGTTTTCTGGGGTGACTGCATTCTCACAGCTGTCTATTTGATCAATAGACTTCCTACTCCTTTTCTGCAACACAAGTCTCCTTATGAGGTCCTTTTTAATCAAACTCCTTCCTATTCTCATCTCAGATCCTTTGGCTGCCTTTGCTTTGCTACAAATGTCAATCCACATAAACATAAGTTCACTCCTAGAGCTAGGAAATCAGTGTTCTTAGGATATCCCTTTAACATCAAAGGTTACAAACTTCTTGACCTTCAATCTTATTCCATTTTTATCTCTAGAGATGTCATCTTTCATGAAAGGGTCTTTCCCTTTGCTTCCCAAACTTCTCTTCCTTCATCTGATCTGATTCCTCTACCTAGCATTCCTTCTATACCTTCTGCTCTTCTTGATCCTATCTCTTCTGTCCATACTGACTCCTTTGTTCAGATTCATCATGATATTGACACAGATGATCAAGCATTTTTTGATGCTTTTGATCACATTGATCATAATGTCCCTGATCATGCTGCCTCTAATGCCCATGATCATACTGCTCCTGTTATGCATGCTGCTACTCCTAGAAAGTCTAGTAGGGTGCCTAAACCTCCATCCTACCTCAAGTCTTATCATTGTAACCAAATTTCAGCAGCTTCCATCTCCAATCTGTCCCACTCAGGTACCTCACATCCTCTTTCTTCATATCTCTCCTATACCAATCTATCTCCTTCCTACAAATCCTATTGTTGCTCAATTTGTACCAACACAGAACCTAAATCCTTTTCACAAGCTGCCACTAACCCTAAGTGGCAAGATGCTATGGATGCTGAAATTGCTGCCTTGGAAGCCAATAATACTTGGACTGTCACTCCTTTACCTCATGATAAACATCCTATAGGATGTAAGTGGGTCTATAGAATCAAGTACAAAGCTGATGGGGCTATTGAAAGGTATAAGGCTAGGTTGGTTGCAAAAGGATTTACTCAAAAGGAAGGGTTGGATTACATTGAAACATTCAGTCCTGTTGCCAAGATGGTTTCTGTGAAGTGTGTTCTTGCAGTGGCTGCTGTGAAAGGTTGGTTTCTTAGCCAACTTGATGTCAACAATGCCTTTCTTCATGGTGACTTACATGAGGAAGTCTACATGGCTCTTCCACCTGGTTTTCATAGCAAGGGGGAGCATGGAGAGCAACTTGTATGCAAGTTAAACAAATCACTATATGGTCTTAAACAGGCTTCCAGGCAGTGGTTTTCAAAGTTCTCAAACACATTGATTCAGCTTGGATTCACTCAATCTAAAGCTGACTATTCACTCTTCACAAGGCAACAAGGAAACTCATTCATTGTCTTGTTAGTATATGTTGATGATGTTCTCATAGCAAGCAATGACAAGGAGCAAGTTGATCAGTTTAAAGTGATGTTAAACCAATAGTTCCAGTTAAAAGACTTGGGTGCATTAAGGTATTTTCTTGGTTTGGAAGTGGCTAGGACAGAAAAGGGTATCTCCCTATGTCAAAGGAAGTATGCTCTTGAGATTTTGGAGGATGCAGGACTTCTTGGTTGCAAACCTGTCAAAGTTCCCATGGATCAGAACTTAAAGCTCAGCAAACATGAAGGTTTAATCCTTGATGACCCAGAGCAGTACAGAAGATTGGTAGGAAGGTTGCTGTATTTAAGCATCACCAGGCCTGACATTACTTATGCAGTCCACAAACTAAGCCAATTTATGGCTAAACCAAGAAAACCACACCTTGAGGCAGCACTTAAGGTCGTACAATACTTGAAGCATGAACCGGGTAAAGGAATTTTCTTCTCAGCTAGTTCAGAATTGCATGTGAAAGGCTTTACAGATTCTGATTGGGCTTCATGTCCAGATACCAGAAGGTCTGTTACTGGATATTGCATATTCATTGGGGATTCTTTAGTTTCCTGGAAGTCAAAGAAACAATCCACGGTTTCCAGATCATCAGCAGAAGCAAAATATAGGGCCATGGCCATTTCAACTTGTGAGATAGTTTGGATTCTCTATTTGCTAAAAGATCTTCAGGTTGATCACAATAGAGAAGCTTTGTTGTTCTGTGACAGCCAGGCAGCTCTCCACATAGGCTCTAATCCTGTTTTCCATGAACGTACAAAGCACATAGAAATTGATTGTCATGTTGTAAGGAATAAGGTGTTAGAAAGAGTGATCAAGCTTATACATGTTAGAACTCAATCACAACTAGCAGATTTGCTCACTAAGGCTTTAAGTCACAAACAATTCTCAGAGCTCTTATCCAAGATGGGACTCATCAATATTTACCAACCCACAGTCCATCTTGAGGGGGAGTATCAAGATCACAGCAAGCAGAAGACACCAGAATCAACACGCATAGCTGAAGTTCAAGAAATGATCTCTGATGCTCTTGCCGTTTAGTAGCTGTCTTGTAGTTTAATAGCTGTTAGTATGTTTGTGTGTATATACAACCTGTAGTTTAATTTGTTATTACTCTTCAGTTAGTCTTCGCACGTGAGAATGTTAGTTAGCATCACGTGAGAAGGGTTGTTAGTTTGTTAAAGTTGGTTACTTTGTTTTTAGTTCCTAATTCATTTCTGTTTGCTTCCCATCTGAACTTGATGCTATATAAATGCACAAGTTAAGTTAATTGAATACAATTTCAGATTTTCCCAATTCTTTCATTCTTCATAATAACCTCACATACAATTGAGTATTTGGGGAAATGCAGTGATGAAGCATGTATAGCTTATTGTACTCTCACATGCACACGGGGTACATTGAGCAAAGAAATGAGAAAAAAAAAATTAGGGTTTTAATTTGGCCTGAAGTATATGAAGCATTTTATGATTTTGTAGTAGGTATTCATGTTAACAGTGAAACAGAATTTGAGCAGGACAGAGGTCATCTATTTGGACCCTAGCTTTTTGCTAAACGTACCTTTAGATAAAAGCTAAATGTTAAATAAAGTAAGATAATTGATTGCTGTAAGTATGGTAGAAAAAAACAAAGTAGAGTGATACCTATAATAAGCAAAAAAGTACTTTCATTTTTAGAAAAACCATAACGTGAGACCTGTTAAATTAAAGGGTAAAATGCAAAATTGACTCTCTAAGTTTTTTCAGATTTCATTTCAGTCTTCTAACCTTACTTTTGTTCATTTCAATCATCTAACTTTCAAGTTTATTCAATTAAGGCTTTTCCATCAACTTTTGTTATATGTTGTGATTAATTTTTCAATTTTATAAATTTTTCTTCAAATTTTTTAAATCAAAAAATTCAATTAATGATTGAAAAATATTTTCCATATATTTTTTTTTTCAAAAAATTTTAACAAAAGTTAATGGAAAAGGCTTAATTGAATAAATTTGGAATTTAGAGGACTGAAATGAACGAAAATTATGTTAGATTACTGAAATGAAATCTAAAGAAAGTTAGAGGATTAGGACTGAAATAAATGTATAAATTCATCATCTCCTAAAAGCATTAGCATTTACAACCCCCCAAATTGCTATTTTAGCAATTGAGACACTAAAAAAGTTCTTTAACCCCGTATTTATATCTAAAATATTTTAGTATCCGTGAATAGTAGGTACTTATATTTACAACCTACAGTTCATGAGTTTGTAAACACAAAATAATATAATTTATTCACCTTCTCTCTCTCTCTCTCTCTCTCTCTCTCTCTCTCTCTCTCTATGCTTCTTCGTCCTTTCGTCTCCCTTAGTCTCTCTTAATCTCCAAATATCTCTTCTCTCTTAGCTTTCCCTCATGATTTTGGGTAGGATCTCCGAATCTCTCTTCTCTCTTAGTTCTCCCTTGCAATTTTAGGTAGGGATTTGGGTTGGTGGTACAAATCAAAGTTTGGGTTGGTCATTTGGGTCTGCGTTTGGGTGGTTTTTGGGTCAGATTTAGGTGGTGTTTAGGTCTTTGTTTGGATTGGCGATTGGGTTGACGTTTGGGTCGATGGGTGTTTCGATGGTAGCGATGGGTTGTTTCGGTGCTTGCTAGTTTTGGTGGTGGGTTTCGGTGATGGTTGTTTTGGTGATGGTTGGGTTTCGCTAGTGGATTGTTTTGGTGATTTTATTTTAGTATTCAACATAATAAAATAATATAAACAATACAATAAAATAATATATCTACTACATTAAACAACTATCACCACCTCCAACACAATAAAATAATATAACTTTTAATAAAATATATTTTTTTTTACCATCTTAGCTACCATGCATAGCCATCTTTGGCTATACATTGTAGCTCAACAACCAAATTTTTAAAATTTTTCTTCACAATTGCAATATGCTTTTAGTATTGGTGGTGCTAAAAATAGTAATATATAATTTTTTAGCACCACCAATACTAATGCCAATACAATGAAATTTTAGGAGGAAGATGACAAAAATCTTACGATTCTTATCCTCAAATGCTGACAGTACATGAACGACATTCTTATCTTCAAGTTTGGTGTCTGAATTGTTTTCCCTAGAAAGTGCCAAAGTAAGGAAGGTAGGAGGAAGTTTCTCCGCACAGTACAAGTGGATAAAGCATTAAAGTTTCTGGGTGTATATATATATATATATATATATAGATATATTTGCCACTCCTTAAACTTTTAAGTCCTAATTGCGCGCATTGTGGATATCAGGATATGAATATCAGCAAGCACAAGCTACTTTCTGAAGGTTGGTGTGTACGTATAGTAGGGGTTAGGATGTGTTTTGGTGTCATATTTTACTTTTAAGTGGCCATGCGAAAGCATCCACATGGATTTTGAATTATTCCATATGTCTTTTAGGATTTTTAATACATGAATTAGCCAGTTTCTTTTATTTTTTAGTCAAAGTTTCATTTACCATTCGCTTGAAAATATTTTTAGTACTTAATAACAAATCTTAAAGTACAACTAATGTGAAGTATGATATTTTGGTTAATACTCATTAAATGGTCAGATTGTAAAATTTATAAAATTATGAACATATACACCTAAACTTCAAAGTTTCACTTAAAAACAATAAAAAATTTGGGGTTTATAATATAGTTGTCCTTATGTTATATTATCTATACACAAATTTCGGGAAGAAGAATAGATTATTCCATCAAGAATTTGAGCTTTTTTATTTTTATTTTTATTTTTTTATACTTTTAAAAAGTTATAAAAGTTTTTTTCCTTTTTTTTAATTATTAAAAATATTACTTCTTTTTTCTTTTTTCTTCAACTTTTTATATATATAGGTTTTGATCTAATAGGAAAGATTTTCTTTTCCTTTTTCAATTGAAGTTTGTCATAAAAAATAATAGTCTATTACTCTTTTAGTTATGGTACAAAGAAAAAAATAATTACGTAAATAAAATTCATAAGAAGGAAATTTTTTTTTTTTTAATTTTATTTTTATAATGAAGATTATGATGGATAAAAGGGAAAAATTTTATTTTTTATAATAAGGATTATCGACAAAACTTCATTGGTAAGTTTTAATGTTCATGCATGTGCCGACTCTTATTAATTAATCATCGAGTATGAGCATCCACGTTGAAATCTCATGAAGCTTCGTCTTTTTTTTTCTTTTTCTTTTTTTGAGAAAAACACGAAGCCTCGTCTTTCCATTTCAAATGTATCCAGCGGGAACTGTATGGAATATTGTCACATATCATGTAACTTCCATAACTAACACGCAAAATATCTTTTTTGCATGATTTTGTGGGATCAAATAATACTCTATATATTTACTTGGGATTGGGTTAAATTAGTAAATTTGAAAATATTACCATATTAAAAAACAAATTGGGTGCAAAGGGAGTTTTATTTATTTATAATTTTATATATAGATCATAAGTTTACACACCAAGTAGGTAAGAGTGGCAAATTCCATTACATCCCATAATAGTGCTTTAATATGGTAGAAACTTCATTTTGCAACTCTTATTTAATCTTGTTTGTATCTCACGTGCAATGTGCATATCATCATCACACCGCATCACAGGTATTTCAAATTATAACTCAAATATCATAGTCAAATCAAATTAATCTAATTCAATATTTCAAATAACTAAATGATAATATTTATTTCAAATTTAGTTTTATATTTGAGATACCATTTCGTGAGTCACTTCTTTCATTGGCAACAGAGAAATAATTGTGAGTCATCTCTCTCCCTCTCTCTCTCTGTCTCTCTCTTCCTCTACCCCTCTCTCTTTATTTTGTGTTAATCATAGTTAGGCCATATTTTTTTAATGATTTCTCACAATTTTTTAAATTATTTTAGTTTCTTAATTATGGAGACTTGGGTTGCATAATGTGTAAGGAATTTGAGTGATGGAGTTGATAAAATTCTATATGGAGAGTTTTACATTTTATTTGTGTTTATGTATGGAGTTTGTAAATTATGTGTTGAGCTTTGCATTTTGGTAAGTTTAATTAGTAAGATAAGAATCATATAATACTAAACACAAATCTTCAAGAGTGTTTCTCTTACAATATGCAAATATTTTGTTACAAGTAATTACAAATGATATTGTGAAACAATCGGTATATTAGATTGGAATTATAAAAGTTAGCATCATATTGGAATTATAAAGTTATATAATTATGCTCTTTATTTTAGTTATACCTCCCCAAATAAATTACATATTCTATAATTTCTTGACCTAATTTCATGATCAAAATCGTGTAAGTTTTACATCTTCGTTTATGATTTAAAGTAAAATTTATGAACATATATTATCTTGAATAATATTTAAAAATTTCTTTAGAAGAAAGTCAAATGAATATACAAAATTGAATCAGATGAAATTATCCATTATCTTATCTATTATCAAGACTTGGAACAATCTTTTGGTCTTTTGATTATTTATTATTATTTATGTTTTTATATAGCAAAGTTTACATATTACACATTTTGTATACCTTAGATAATTCAACGTGTAATTAATATTTTCTTAAAACAAACAAAAACTCAAAAAGTTCCTACAATTTAATTAACAAACATAAAATCACAAAGATTTATATAATTGATCTTTCAAATAATTGTTTTTATCAAATAAAATTAATATTTTATAAGTCCATGATTAAAACTGTGCAACTCATGGGTTTTTAACTAGTAAATAATATTCATAGAAATTAAATATTAAAATATCACTTTAAACAACCATAAATTAATAGAATTTAAATTCAACCAAATTAGACAACTATGGTCAGATATAAATTTAAAATCACGTTGGCACCTCTTACCTAAATAGAAATTGAACTTAAGAAGAAAATCATAAATCATAAGATAAATAATAGAAATTTGACTAAAAGAGCAATGAAAAAGAAGAAGAAGAAGATAGTATCTCTTGATATCTAGTTAACTTTAAATAAGAAAACTCTTTGTTAAGGAAGAGGGAGAAGCTAATAAAAATGTGATTAGGTGATGAGGAGAGACTTGTGGATGACTACAAAGTGGAAGGGGATTGTAATACTTTTAAGAAAGTGAAAACCTTAAGTACATTACCTTAAGTGTAATACATTAGGTTCTTTAATTAAATTCAAACTAATATAACCAATAAAATACAAACAATGTTTTTTTTTAGGAACAATTAAATTAAATTTAGATTAGTCTAATAGGGGAATCTAATATGTTACATCTTAGTTTTATCATTTATAGACTATAAAGTTATGACTAAAAAATAGTAAAAGTGGGATAAAAGTGTAAAATTCGGTAAAGAATATGAGATATCCCCAAAAAAAAAAGCCTAATCCGCCAATTTTTAACCTTTTATCATATTGTGTTTTTATACATATCTCATCATCATTATTATTATTATTCACTATAAAATATATTATGTTTCACAGTATAAATTGAAAAATTAAAAATTTTAAAGAATTTAAAAAAAAAAATTCAAATACATTTCAAATAACATTGAGTTGTGTTTAATACAGAAAATTCATATTATGTTATTGAATAGTAATGGTATAGTTACAATGTTTGTATGGAATATCCAATTAAAATCGTGTTTTAAATACATGATTTCAATTATAATTGTAAAATTGTGAAACAATTTCACAATTTATATATATCTAAAAGGTAAAGAGTATCATTTATTGTTCCTACGCTCCACTTGAGTTCCATCATCCATCTATTTCCAATATTTTTCTCTCACCTCTTTAACTATTCTTCTATTTTTTAATTTCTCACCTTACAATTACACTTCCTACAACATTTTCTCATCACTTTTACCTTTTTGGCTCCCTTCTACTTTATACATTAACGTTACCATTCTTCCACCTCTTCATCTTCCTTTTATTTTTACTCTTCTTCTTCCATTTGAACACTACTTTAGATAGATGCGATGGATGCAATTTGATTGTACTTTAATTTTTAATATATATATATATATATATATATTTTAATTTTATTGATAGATGTTATCCTACGACATTATATAATATTTAATGATATAATGTTATTCTGCTATAGAGCATGGGTTGGATAATTTTCTTGTTTACAACTGTGGTGGGCCTTTTTGTACTTTTGAGCTGGATTGCGTCTTGCTGCATTGTGACTAGCTTGATTGAAACTCACCTCAAGTCAACTTGTGCGCAAGTTAGGACCCCTTTGCTAAGATCTTGGTCACGTGCCCACGGTAGAAGATGCTATCACAAAAATGTTATAGTAGGAGGGCATAATATAATGAAATAAGAAGAATATATTTGCTGCCAACCAAAGACAATAATTAAACCACTTTCTTAGTAGGGGAAAACACAATGATATGAGTACGGTAGAAATAGGTTAGTGACAATAATAAAAGAAAAATAGGAATAATGTCAATGCTTGATCACTTAATAAAAAGAAAAAGGGAAATTAGTCTGCTACGCTTGGTTCCTTAACAGATTTAAGTCCAGGAAGAGAACTACTCTCCAATGTGGGCAATCTCACAGGGAAATCCTGCCATGGAAATTGCCTACTTTGAAAGAATGGGTCTAAATGGATTATCCTCAAATCCTTTAATCTTGCTAGAGGGGTAGGTTGTTGAGAGGGAGAGAAGGAAGTAGCCTATTGGTGCATGCCCTATCACACTCTTGCTTCCTCACTTCCCTTTTTATTCACTTTGTTTTCCTCTATTCTCCATTTCCTTTCTTATTCCTATATTCCCTCTCTTCTTCTTTATTTTTCTTTCTTGTTATTTTCCTCACTTGTTTTTCCTTACTCTTTGCTTGCTTCTCGTTATTCTTGTTGTTTTTCACTATACACAGCAAAGGCCTTTTATACTGCCTGCCGTGAAGAGTTTTACTGTTTTATCCCTCAACTACTTTTGACCTGTTGTGTGTGTCATTCCCAGATGGTACTGGTCTATCAGGTGCTCTGCCATCACCACTACCCTGTGTTGGCTACAAACACATTCCATTCTCATACAAAAGAGTTTTGTTTTATTTTCTTGCTTTCCGTAGCATCTCCAACAGGATAAAGGTTGGGTATTCTCTCTTACTAACTCCTATGGCATGCACTTAGTAATTTCAGCTCATTTTTCCCTCTTTTGGGTGGTATATCATCCCAGCAAGGCATTTCCTCCAAAAGAAATTAAGCGAGAATCCCAGAATAGACTTTCCCATTCTCCCCCACACCAAACCATACCATCTCTTACCTTTGGCTCATGGCCCACCATGCCTGTATTGGCTGGGTACAAGTGGTTGGTGCCTAAGCCTTGTGCATGCTCCATTCTCATGTGAGTCCATGGTTTGTCTGTTGTTCATCTGTTTGCCATTGCTTGTGAGTTTGTCTGGTCTAGCTATGTGTTTTTGCTGCTTATTTTTAACCTTTTGTGGTGTGGGTGAGTCTGGGTCTTTATCCTTTGCATTTCATTTCCTTCATGGGCTAGGTCTTGCTTGGGCAAGAGCCCTTTCTTCTTTAATTCGGCCCTTGTTTCTCTTTATTGCTGGTTTGTGGGCCAACTAGTATTCCTGCCACACCACTGCATTGCTTTTGCTATGTTACCACTTGACTTGTACTTGCTGGGCCTCCTTTGGGCTGCCATGTACTTTTCCTTTATTCAATTCACATTATCCAGTATTTCTGCTGGGTTAATCCTCATGCTATCTTGGGCTCCTTTGACCCATATCATCCTTTTGTGCATTCTCGACCCGCTTCATTCCTTTGGGCATGCCCATTCCATTCTTACATTCTTATGGGCTTTTGCTACGCATCTTTTAGGCTTTTTTGGCTCAATTACCATATCCTTTACTTTTGGGGGTTTGTTGGCCTTTACATCAACCCCATTTACTAATTCCTTTCTTTGGGCTCCTCTGACCCATTTTGCTTACTTTTTATTTCTTATAATTCTCATGGACTTACTACTTCCTTCTTTGGGCTCCTTTGGGCCCGTTTGCATTCTTTGGGGCTTTCTCACTTTGCTAATTCTTCTTTCTTCGCTCTTTGTTATATTGTTGGGCTTTTTCTTGCCATTGGCCCTTTTCTTCTTTCTTTGCTAAAATGGGCCTCAACAACAACTATACATTTTATTTTGAGTATTTTTTTACTCATCTTCTTTTATATAAATTTAATATTTTTCTCACATTCTCTCCCAAAAAAGGTAAATATTCTCTCTCTCTCTCTCTCTCTCTCTCTCTCTCATTTATTCTTTTCTACAACTCTATTTTAGATTGATGTATTTTTGTATTTTTTGTATCTATACATTAGGTTAATACATTTTTGTGGTGTTTTTGGAGTTCCTCATCACATGTACTCTCTCTCTTCCTCTTATTGTTTTGGTTTGAGTTAATTCTTAGATATTTTGGAAGTGATAATTTGAGTTTATATTAAAATACAATCTACATGACTATGTGTTTGAATGAATCTATCAATTATTTGAGTAATATCCAAGTAGATTATATTTATCAATTATTTGAGTAATATCAATTGTAAATTTATGATGAATTTTAATTACCATGATAATATCTTTAAGGGAATGAAAAATTTTAAAGAATAAATTGTAAAATACTTTTATAAATAGTTCAATTTTTAAGGAAAATAAATTATCTTCAATAAATTTTAAAGACTAAATTATATATTATACCACATATGAATTAAGACAGTAGTAGGGAGATGAAAAGGTAAAAGTGAGATAGAAAGGTTAAAGGAAGTGTAACAATAAGTTGAGAAACTAATAATAATAAGAGTTAAAAATAAGAAAAATATGATATTTTGATTGTTAAATAAAGGAGTTCTTAATTTACCTTAAATGAATAAATGTTAGAAAAATATAGAAAAAAGAAAAAAGATAATGACATGACTTCTGATATGACTCAATTAGAGCGCAACAATAATAAATGCTAAAATTAAGTAATAAAAAGGGACAGAAAATAAAAATTAATTGAAAAATATAATCTAATTATCTTAAGAAGAAAATTATAATTAAGAATAAGAGGATTATATGATTATACAAAAATTAATATGTTGTTTACAATTTTTAAAATACTATGGGAGTAATTATTAAAGAAAAAAGGTTAACAAT
Source organism: Quercus rubra (assembly GCA_035136125.1). Lineage (NCBI taxonomy): Eukaryota > Viridiplantae > Streptophyta > Magnoliopsida > Fagales > Fagaceae > Quercus > Quercus rubra. The sequence goes on from CM068733.1 coordinate 67,378,691, forward strand.
TGTTATCAAATTAGTCAATCATATAATTTCTTAATTTAAAATATTATACATTAGAATATTATAGGAAAAATATGAATTGATGAATACAATCAATACAAGATATAATTTTTCTATAAATAATGGAAAGAGTAGCAATCATCATAAGCCATCTTTTGGACTGTAGGACAGAAAAACTTGGGTTTGAGAAAATTTGTTTAAAACTAAAAGAATAATTTTCAAATTGTAAATTTTTTTAATGATACAAAAAATGTTATAAATAATTTTTTTTTTTTCAAAATGAATATTTTCGATAATAACTTATATTTTGAATTCTTAAGAAATATTGTACTATTTTTTAATAGTTGATTTTATTTAAAAAGATAATTAAGATGAATTAACAATTATTGATTTTCCTTTTGTGCAATGTAACATTTCATGAGAGTGGTTTGTGAAGACAATTTTATTTACTTGAATTTAAGATCTTTCAACAATTATGAAAATTTCAAGTTAAAGGTAGTACAATATACTGCTAATTTCACAACTCAAATCCTTCTCTCTTAACTCTCAAGCACCTAAGATTTTAAGTTAAGAAAAATCATACATATATATATTTCCTTTTGTTTTAGAAACCTTAGTCCAGTTTGCAAAAAATAAAAAATAAAAAACCACAAAAAAAAAAAATTATCACTATATATGCAACAAAAAATTTGAGATAGTGGATTTGTATTCAATTTTCCTTACGTCATTAACGAGCTGCATTACACAGTTACGTGGTCCTTCCTTCCACGTGCAAAACGAAGACAAAACTTTTTTGCCGACATTCAGTTTGCAACGAACCTTCATAGTGTCTATTTTAGTCTTTTCCCAATTTCGTTTACCGCGTTTTATAAAGTGAAACCCGGACCTTCAACACTCATCAGTCTCATCTTCTTTACATATAAAAGAGCCAACAGCTGGGAAGCACGGACGTGGCACCGGAGGTGCCGCACCCGCGTCCGACGCGGCGGGACGCGGCGACGCGCAGGGGACGCCGCTGCCCGCGCGTCCGGCCGCGTCGGGCCACGTGGATCCCACGTGGTTTTCACCGACGCGCGCCGACGCGAGCCGATACGGCTTCGACGCGCGCCGACGCGAGCCGATTCGGGCCGACTCGGGCCTGAATCGGCCGAAACGGCCGAAACAGCCGATTCCGGCCGAAATTCAAAAAAAAAAAAAAAAAAACCCAGAACGCACCGAAATTCAATCTTGTGAGTTGTGTTTAATTTATGAAAATCATGTTTTTAGTTATTATCTACTATTGCTCTTAAATTTGGTATATGTTTGTATAATGTGAAAAAATATGCTTAGCAATATATAAAAAATATAAATAAAAATATTTTTTAATCGCCGAGTCCCGCCGCACCCGCACCCACCTTTATCAAAAATTGCCGAGTCCCGCACCCGCACCCGAATCCCGAAACGCACCCGTGCTACATAGGCCAACAGTCTCATTTTCACTAGAAGACTAGTAGCAATCAAACCCCAAAAACTCAGCAATCTGCTTTTTATTCTTTTTACTTTGTTTTGTGTCTCTTTGAGAGAGAGAGAGAGAGAGAGAGAGAGAGAGAGAGAGAAATGGAACCTCTTTTGCTACCAGAGGTCGAGAATTCGTCTGCGCCATGGAAGGGAGAGATAGGGGGAAACAATGGGAGCAAAATGGAGGCTCCTTTGTCCCTAGACGTGGAGAAAAAGGACATGTCGTCGTCTATGTCAAGGAGGAGAGAGAGAGGGGCAAACTCTGAGAGCAAAACGGAGCCTTTTTTGCCACCAGAGGTGGAGAATTCGTCTGCGCTGTGTAAGGGAGAGAGAGAGCGAAAGAATGGGAGCAAAATGGAGCTTCCTTTGATCACAGTTATAAAGAAAATGGAAATGTCGTTGTCCATGTCAAGGAGGAGAGAGAGAGAGGCTAACTTTGAGAGCAAAGCGAAGCCTCTTTTGCCACCAGACGTGAAAGGCACGGTGGAGGAAAACATTGACAGCAAAATGAAGCCTCTATTATCACTAGAAGTGGAGAAACAGGACATGTCGTCTAATACATGGAGGACAAATCTACAAGAGTTCCCTGCATTTCCTGAAAGAAGGGATGGTGAACATATCTCCTTCACTCTGCGCCATCCTCTTCGTGCCCCAAGTAAGCCCAATTCAAAAATTTTATGTACGTATAATATTATTGATAGGGAGGTGTTTATTTCTGTGTGTTTTGCCACAAGACGTGAAAGGCATAGTGGAGGCAGACATTGAGAGCAAAACAGAGCCTCTTTTGCCTCAAGACATGAAGGAGGGCATTGTGGAGGCAGACATTGAGAGCAAAATGGAGCCTCTTTTGCCAACAGACGTAAGAAGCATAATGGTGGAGGCAAACATTGAGAGCAAAACAGAGCCTCTTCTGTCATCAGCCGTGGAGAAAGAGGACATGTCATGGAGGATAAATCTGGAAGAGTTCCCTAAATTGCCTGAAAGATTGGATGCTGAACATGGCTCCTTCATTCTACGCTTTCTTCGTACCCCAAGTAAGCCCTCTTCACAATCACAAATCGTTATGTATGTAATATGAATGCACGGATACAACAAATTTGGCAATGTTTCTGAATGATGGAGTCAGAAGGCTTTAGGGAATAACTTTAGATAACCTGACAACTTTGAAGTTCCTGTTGGAGTTTTGGCTAGGTATCAATGTTTTATTATTCTTTAACATACCTGATGTTCTTTTGGAAAATAAAACATGAATAGTTGATTACTTTGGATGCTTTCATTCACCTCCTTGTCCATTATTATAGTGATGAATGTAATGTGAAAGTTGTACTCATTGGCTGTAGGGAAACAACGCAAGGTCAATGATTACTACAAGAAACAAAAAAGGCTACTTGAAGGGTTTACTGAGATGGAGACCATGATTGAAACAGGTTGTGCCCCTGGAAATCTAACAGAGGTTGGTTGGCTATTCTGCACTCGTAGCCCCCAAAAACTAAAAAACTTTCATATATTTCTTGGGAGATTTTATAGGTTTTGTTTTAATTGTATTTCCACCCTAGCTTGATGATTTTAAATGTATGTGCATTATAGTGGTGTTAAATAGAAAATTTTGGAACAAAACAAGAAGGAAATTTCTGAGTTTGATTATAGAAATTGTTAGGTTCTAAGTACTTAGGAACGTATGTATTAGAACCCTAATTTGTATTATAGGCAAACCATGATCAAAACAGGTTTTTAGTCTTGTTTAGACTTGCTCAAAGTATAGGTCTTTTGTGTAAAGTTGGAATCGAGCTGTTGCAGAATTCATTGTGCAATTCAGTCTGGCTTGATCGATCGAGAATTAGACTTGATCAATCGAAAGTCGGGCATAATGTTTTTTTGTAGAATTTTCCAACTCAGCCCTAAGCCCATATGACGTGTAGGGTTTTATGTTTTGCCATAGGTATAAAAGGGAAACCCTAGCCATGTTTTTAAGGTTGCTCTATTTTGCTATGTGTGTGAATCTCTTGTGAGATCTAGAGTTGGTTGCCTTCACACATGCTTAGGATTATCAAGAAGGAGATTTCATTGAGAGCTTGATGATCATTCAGTTGTTGCACTAAAGAGCTTAAAGAAACACAAGCGGGTGTGCTTGTATTTGCTAGAGAATCCAAGAAAAAAGGAGTTCATGGTCTCGGAACTTGCACGTGATCATGTCAATAAGTTTTCTACTGGTAGGTAGCAATAGGATGTTAGTGGTCTAAGTCGCTATTGTAAAATTTCAATTCTTTCATAGTGGATTTAGGTTTACCTTGAGGATAGTTAGGTTAAATCATCTCCAGGTTTTTATCGGTGTGGTTTCCTGGGTCATCATATTTTTTTGTTCTTTATATTCTGCACTTTACATTGATATGATTATAAAATTGTGTTAACCTAGATTTGAAATTTGGACTAAGTAATCACTTGGCTAATTTACTAGGTTAGTTCAGTTGTGTTTTAAGGGGTTTAAAAACAAACAAGCGGTATCAGAACGGGTAGCTCTCTTATAGTAGATTTTTTGATCTTTGAGCTGATTCTTTATCCCTGTTGTCATGGAACATAGACACTTTCTTGTTTTTCCACCTCACTTTGACGGGAATAATTATGCTTATTGGAAAGTAAGGATGAAAGTATTCTTGAAATCAATTGATGAGAGAGTTTGGAATTCTGTTGAATACGGATGGGAGTAGCCCACTACCCTTGTTAGTGAGTGGCAAACTTCTCAGAAAGAAGCAGCCGCATTCAATAGAAAAACTATGAACGCTATTTTTAACGCTGTTTCTATGGAGGAATTTAAGAGAATCTCAAATGTTGAGGTTGCTCACATTGCTTGGAATATCCTCCAGACTGTGCACGAAGGCACAAAGGTTGTCAAAATTAATAAGTTGCAGCAATTAACTTCTAAATTTGAAAGCATTAGGATGTTTGATGATGAATCATTTGTTGAATTCTATGCTAAACTTAATGATATTGTTAATTCTACTTATAACTTGGGTGAAATCTATGATCAACCTAAAATTGTTAGGAAGATTCTTAGATCTTTAATTGAAGATTTTAGACCCAAAGTGACTGTCATCACTGAGAGCAAGGATGTGGACTCCATCCCTATTGATGAACTTGTAGGATCTATTCAGTCCTATGAGTTGGACCTACCTAAGACTAGCAAATCTAAATCAATGTCTCTTAAGTCAGTTGATGATATTGATGTTGGTGGATTTGTTGATGAGCTCTCTGCTACAGAGATTGCTTACCTTGCCAAGAACTTTAGGAATTTCCTTAGAAATAAGAACAGAAGGGCAACAGAAGGGCAAGGTCAATGATTACTACAAGAAACAAAAAAGGCTACTTGAAAGGTTTATTGAGATGGAGACCGTGATTGAAATAGGTTGTGCCCCTGGAAATCTAACGGAGGTTGGTTGGTTATTCTGCACTCGTAGCCCCCAAAAACTAAAAAACTTTCATATATTTCTTGGGAGATTTTTTAGGTTTTGTTTTAATTGTATTTCCACCTCAGCTTGATGATTTTAAATGTATGTGCATTATAGTGGTGTTAAATGGAAAATTTTGGAACAAATCAAGGAGGAAATTTCTGAGTTTGATTATAGAAATAAATTGAATGACTACTATTTGTGATCATATTTCTTCCTCTATGACACATTTGTTTCCTTGTGAACTTGTTTGATAAAAGTTTCAATCTCCCCTTATATTGCCCCCCCCCCCCCCCCCCCCCCCCAACCCCAACCCCAACCAACCTCTACCAGGAACCCAAATTATGCTATATAGGCATACAGACATAATTCTTGTAATCTTCTAATAATTGTTGTGATTCCATCATTTCAATTGGTTAGTTAGTTAGAAATTAAGCACATGTAACACATTTAACACATGGCTAATTCTTAGAGCACATACTAAAATAGTTAGCCAATCATCTTGAGCCATGTGAGTCAATTAATTTAGAGTTAGCCTCCTATAAACACATAATTTTAATTCTCAATTAGGTATTAAGTCAATTAATCAAATTGTTGCGTGGTGCATTTTTTTCTCTCTTAATAATTCTTTGTAGTTTGACTACCTTGAATATATTTCCATTCATCCCCATTAGGAACCACTAATTTCCTAACAAGTGCTATCAAAGCCATCGATCTTGAGATGATTGAATCCGTTGCATTGCATCAAAGTTACATGGAGTTACCAAAATCAAAGGTTGAGATTCTTTTATGTGGCTTCTCAAGTCTATGATTTCTTTACTCTTGACAACACTCTACCACATTTCAAGCCGTCCTTTTATCACATGGATGTAATTCATTTCAGGGGATTGCAAATCTCTTATACTACCTTCGATCAACAAAACGGAACGACCAAAAAAAGAAGTGAAGTTAGAAAGCCGTATGATAGGTGGTAACTATCTTGCCAATTATGAGTTGGGCGCTTTAACCATTCAGACATGGCTGCTAAGCGGGGATCCTCTTACATGGTGAATAACCAAATTCCAATTGAAATGAAATCCTTAGGATAAATCAATGCAATTTAGGAATACTCAATGAAAGGACATCAATTCAAATCCTGGATTTTCAATTCCTCTCATCACATAGAAGGAAAGGCGTAGAAATGGATTCAAGAAGCGGAGGCATTGGGATTTTGCATCAATTGGATGGAGTTTTATGTAGCCTACAAAATTGGTTTTGAACACCGGTCCTTAATACACCAATGGAGAGGCTACCACTGAAGGCATTGGGATTCTGCACCAATTGGACGGAGTTTTATGTAGTCTACAAGATTGCCATGCACCAATGGAGAGGCTACCACTGAACAACACACTGCTTGACTGGTCATTGACGTTAGCCAAACTAATGCTTCACTAAATGGGGCTACTCATGTAATTAAGGATGAAGACATGGACCAAACAAACATGCACATTGGTGGCACTCAATTGACTCTCAGCGTGGTGGTCTAGGATTTATATCCAGTAACTCCTGATTGCTTCCTAGAACTGTCTTGGGGTGTCCGAGTGCTGTTGGAGTATGAAAGTTTCACAGATTGTTATTGCAGGAAGTTTGTATACATGTGCAGATGTGTGCTTCACGGTTGAAGATGCAATCACCACTCAGCGAGCTAAGGACTTCTTAATTGGTTGGTATGCGGATTCCTAGATTTGTGGAGACTATCCTGATGTAATAAAATAATC